>RDPX01000047.1:1324775-1368273 GCA_003991215.1 Morbakka virulenta | reverse complement strand
GACATCCATTTCACATCATCAAAACGGCATCCAGTTCACATCATCAAAACGGCATCCATTTCACATCATCAAAACGTTATCCATTTCACATCATCAAAACAACATTCATTTCACATCATCGAAACGACATCCGCTTCACATCATCAAAACGACATCCACTTCACATCATCAAAACGACATCCATTTCACATCATCAAAACGACATTCATTTCACATCATCGAAACGGCATCCATTTCACATCATCAAAACGACATCCATTTCACATCATCAAAACGACATTCATTTCACATCCTCAAAACGACATCTATGTCACATTATCAAAACAACATTCATTTCACATCACCAAAACTGCATCCATTCCACATCTTAGACTCAATTCCAGGCCGCACATATTCGTAACTTCGGCTTGCATTCAAAAAATTAATGTTAATTTAGCTTTTTTAACCCGTAAAAAAAAGATTTCAGTCAATTAATTAATTCAAACAATATTTTAAACAATTCCTTGTGAACTAAGTAAAAAAAATCACGGCAACACAATAACAATTATTATTTCTGACTGATTTTACGTTTGTGATTGCTGGTCTTTTATCAGACATGGAGATATTAACAAAATGAGAACACACAAAAAATCTTGTTCAATGAATGAGCAAGACCAAGAAAAGAGGAGGAGGGGCAAAGACCCCACCTGAACCAAAGATGGAAAAGGATGAGAAGGATCCGAGTGTTATCTGCCATTAATAATGATATAATAAGAACATTACAACAATCCCCCATAATGTTAAAATCATAGCGTGGCATAACTCCTGGCCAAGATAAGGATCAAAAGCGATGAAAAGGATCCGGGTGCTGCCTCCTGCTAATGTGGCCAAACACTCGAAGGTAACAAGAATGGTCATTAAAGGCCGCGAATGTGACGGCGCAGAAAACGGAACCCTTGCCCGAAAATGAAACAAAATATTATTGCCAGAAAATGTAAGCATAAAAAGACCCAAATGAAATGCTTCCGACATTTAGTATTTAGTGTTATACTTGTGAAAATTTACAACTTGACAATTTATAAGATTAGATGCAATCTTCTTTTTTAGTTTACTATGATTTAGCAACTTTTCAATTACAGTAGCGGTTATAACCTTTTCACATTTAATTCATTAAAACTATTTAACAATGAAATAAAAACTTACTAAGCATAGTTCAAAACCAAAGTAACTTTATCATTTAATAGTTTTACTGCTTTTCATTAACAATTACGTTTCTTATGATTTTAGCCTAGAAAATTATTTTAATTACGGTTGATCAAATTTTAATAGAATGCAGTTGTTCACACTACTGGAAGAGGCTCCGATTTTCGAGTTTAATACAAAAATTATCCAGATACATATCACAAGGTTTAGTGTTTACAGTATTTTAAAAGATATTATAATTAATTAAATATACAAATTATCATGTTATCCAGATATATATTACATGGGTTATTGTTTTCATTGCTTCAATACGTAGTAACTAATACGATGAACACATCTATAATCCATGTACATTAAAAGGTTTAGTGTTTAAATTACTCTGGGGGATTATAATTAATTAAATGCATAAATTATCATAAGTTATACAAAAACATATTACATGGCTTATTGTTTACATTACTTCATAAAGCTTCGACTAATAAGATAAATACACATATCACCCACAAAAAACATGGTCTAGTTACAATATTTCTTTAAGGATTTGAACTTTTGAATTAATGAATTCAAGGCATATATTACCCAGAAATACACAAAAACACACACATTTATTACATAGTTTACTGTAATACTATGTATTGCAAGGTGAGTTGTGGGCTATAGGTTTCTCTAATAATTAATCCCTATCAAGGAAAATTTGCCTTTTTCTTTAATTCTAAATATGTTTAGACAAAAAAAACCCATTTCCATCAAAACGGCATGTGACCATAAATGNAATAAGATAAATACACATATCACCCACAAAAAACATGGTCTAGTTACAATATTTCTTTAAGGATTTGAACTTTTGAATTAATGAATTCAAGGCATATATTACCCAGAAATACACAAAAACACACACATTTATTACATAGTTTACTGTAATACTATGTATTGCAAGGTGAGTTGTGGGCTATAGGTTTCTCTAATAATTAATCCCTATCAAGGAAAATTTGCCTTTTTCTTTAATTCTAAATATGTTTAGACAAAAACAACCCATTTCCACCATCAGAAATATATCTGCTGATGAACTATAATACATTTGCCGCCTGTTACATAATGGCAACCGAACATTTATGGTCACAAAGTAAGCTGCATGCGAGGAAAAATCGAGCAAAATTAGCTTGAAAAGCTGAGTATCAGATAGAGACGACTGACAGAGAACCAACCATCGTAAAACATATTTTTGGAGAAGTTTAAAGGAGTGGTGCTAGGTTACAAGGTATTTTAAGAATGCATGATACTAATATACGATACAAAATCATTATTTACACTAATTAATTAATAATAACTTTTCTTCGTACTGAATTTTGTATTATTTGGCATTATTTGGTTTAACCTTTAAGCATTTCTATCCCAGGAAACTTGTGCAAACACAACTGTTTGCTACCGATAACGAAGAAGCAAATTGGGCGTAGTACTTTCAGGTGTAAGGCAAGTCTTAAATTGTGCACCATTTGCCTTATAAGCTGATGAACTGTGCTTACTACCCACTGTGTCATATATTGTAAAACCGATCGTTATGCACCGTTAGGTCAAGCTTTAGGTTATTTTTCACGTGTATGTGTGTGTGTGTCAGCGGCAATAAACATCAAAATACAAAATATTTTCCGTTTGTTAAGTTAGTTTAATTTATTTTGTTCACTTTATCTTAATTTATTCGATTTCCTCCCATCTTTCCAGTAATGAGATGTTTCCTACTCCGCCAGAAAATTTTGATTTACATATTGAGTATAATTAGTAGTGGGCTGATCTTAGGTCTAACATTACTTCGACCGCTTTCGACCTCAAAACACTCTATACAAATGGTACTTTACTTCTTTATATATTATAATTTCTTATAAACAAATATGCAGTTTTCTTGGAAAGATTATGGTTCATCGTCTTGTTATCTTCTTTCTACTGGTCAGTTCCACAGCCTTACAAATATCAGAGGAAATGAACATCATGCTGGTCTCCCATATTTCCGATGAAATTGATATATCAAGTCACTTAAAGTAAAAATTCTTTGAAATTATGTGATTTAGAATTAAAGCATTTTGGACGTGTTACAAAAAAATTTGACCAAAACTAGTCCTTTATCAAGCGTTACCTTTAAATCTGGAGTTTTATTTGCACACACACTTCCCTTCCCAGGCAAAGTTCAAATAACACAAACAAAAAATACAAAAAATGCAGTACAGAATGTACTGGAATGGCTATGAAGCCTCTTGCAATAAAAAAACCCCAAACATTCGTAGGGTTTTTTTAGATCACCACATCCCTTAAAAGATAAACAACGTCATTAATAGACCTATTGTTTACCACGAGAACTCTTCTTTTTAGAACTAAGGTTTCGTAAAGATTGTATTGCTAATTCATCGTGTACCTGTTGTAAAAGCATTCGCATTTTTAATAGCTGCATTTCCAAGACTCTGTTATGATCTTCCAGAATACTTTGGCGTGCTTGAAGAATTCTTTTATCATCTCTTAAAGATTTGATTTCATTCACAGTTGTCTTTGACCTGTAGTCTATTTGCTCTTTTTTGGTTTCTTCTAATTCTTTTTCCATCATGCTGAAATAAAAACAAAATGGAAAATTGTACTAGTTCTACCAGAGAAGCAAAAAGCGAATTAAAAAAGAAAAGGAAGAATATGACAGTGAAAAGTCTTAAGTAATTATAAAGCTCCATCTCACAAACGGACTGAAATTTTAGTCTTGGGCTTTTTCGTGATGAGACTGCCTTTGGACTCCTGTTTGAGCCACTAAGCTCTGTAACAGGCACAAAAAACACTCTTTTGTCACTTATAGCATAAAATACTGGTCTTCCTGTAACTGAACTACCTAAACAAGAAAGTAGAAAAATTCAAACTAACTCTTCATTGATTCCATCTAGCACGAACGCTGGAGAGCCAAAGCTGAAATGATTCGGGGTCGATGAATTCGGGGTGAGAGAAAGAGTTCGTTTGAAAATGGGTGATAAACATTGGGAACAAGGAATAAGAGTGAGGGTTCGGTTAAAACTGAGCTGACTATACAACTTCAATGCAGATATAGCAAAATGAGACCTGAGGAATGAGCTGTACCGTATGGTCTTCAAGAGAAAAAAAATCGCTGTTAAAATCCCTGATCAGAGGATACAGTCGAATGAGGAGAAAAAATAATTTCTCCCACCTGTAACAGAGGGCGATTACTATAGAGGGCATATACCGCATTTGTTAAAAATATTCTTGGATTGTTTCGGCCAATGTACATTAAAACTAAGCAAGATACTATTTGGAAACGGTGTAAGTCCATTACAATAGTAAGAGTGATATTCATGTTGATATCCTGATGAGTATGCTGACTATCGTATAAAATTGCTTTGGCACTTAAAAGTTATTAGTAAAAGGTAGGGGTGGGGGGGCGGCTTAAGAATCCTTGTTTAAAATCAAAGGCCATCAAACATTTAAACAAAGGTAGCTTAAAAGATTACATTTCAAAATCATTTTCAAGCTATTACCTATTATCTTTCTCCAATATTTCGATTATTCTTTCCATTTCCGCTGTCTGATCAGGTCTCATTTTTGGCTGCATGTTAGCGCTCATCGCTAAGTTGGCCTAAGAAATACAAAAAACCCCTATAAAAATCAACAAACTTGTAAAAATGGGAAAAATAGAGCTTAGACCTTTACTACAATCAAAGAAATAATCATTGTTTTCATTCTGATTATCGTCAATGTATAACTTATACTTTACTTTTCAAATCTGCCTTTGTAATCTGATCAAGATAAACATAATGCTTTCAAATCGGAGGAAGGACGGTTGAAATAAAATTTTCTGACGTTTTATCAGAAGTTCATTCAGGTGACTATGATAAATTTTACCAATCACGGCAAACTGTGTTTCTGAAACCAGAAGACCTGTAATAGCCTGTAATACCACAGATTAACTAAAAATTACACAATACCCATATGTTCTTGTTCCTACTTGCTTTTCGTTAAAAGTAAAAATGCTTGCGTGATTGTCAAGGTTGCATTTGGCTAAAACTAATTTTTTGTAGAGACATTTATTGGAGAGAAGGGGGGCATTGATTTCAAGCATTATATAAAAAGACAAGTACAAATGTACAAAGGTACACTTGATACAAATTACAATTACTATATTCATTACATCTAGCCTACCGGGGACTACATTTCTTTTCAGATTCAACCATGATCAATTAATAAGGGAGGCGGGAAAAAACACTTCTTGTGAACTGATACACTGCGTTGATAACTTCGCAAATATTGTGTTAAAAGGAGGTTGAAAATCGGGGAACGGGTTGATCATACCAGTTAACTTTCACATTGCATGATGTAAAAACAACACGATTCCTATTTTCAGATCTAATTTAGGACGAAGGTTGGATGGCATAGTAACTCACATTAACGTTAAATTAAGTGATACAATTTTTTTACGAGTAATACACACTTATTAGAGGTGTATACACACTAAATAGTGGCTGGACGCTAAACAGAAAAAATACGTAGTCTAACATTCACGATCAATTTTATGCCTTCTGACTACACTGCTTCTGTAAGACAGCACACCACTCTTTGTACGAACTAAGGGATCTAAACATGTAGTGATTACTTTGGACACTGACGAAAAACGTTTAAACAGCATTACTCTCGACAGGGTTTCTTTTCCTTACCAATCGCCTCCCCATGGCATATTTTACGGAATTATTGTTTTAATTTTGCGGTTCAATTTTGGGAGAGTATAAGTTTATGTTATAATTTCGGGGGTATTAATTTCTGTTTATGTTTCGCGGAGTATTACTTATAATTTTGAATTTTGTAAAAGGCGACGTTGCTACTAGTGCCATTTACTGCAATCGTTCAAGAAATCATTCGTATCACATTCTCACTCTAAGATATTTTACCTGTAAATATTGGTTACACTACATTTAATCATTTTGTTTTTGAGGAATCAAATTTTTAACGCACTTTGAAACACGCCGAATTATTTAATAACACTTGGGAGATAACGTTTTGTTAAATCTACATGTAAAAGCCTGCACAATTTCATTTATTTTCGGAATTTTTGAAATTACAGGTAAATAAAAAATGGATTTGATAAGACATCTATCCTACTTACAATAGTCTTTGTAGTATGAAAATAGGACCCCTGAGGCGATACGGACGTCTTGGTTACTTTGCGCGCTCGATAGCGATCAATAATGTATTCTTAAACTATAAGGGGTTGACGAGAGGAAAAATTGCTGAAGGGGCGATTGTCCTCCAAAGCTTATTGAGGTGGGCTAGGTATCGCCCTCGTGTCAGATTTTTAACGAAAAGGCCTAAATAGACTGTGGAGATGTTAAGAAACTTTGATCGCAAATTTTTCTTTCGCGCGTGCAATGTTTTACACGTCATGGTGATTTTGGGCGTGTGTAAAATCATGCGCATGCGATCGCAAACCTCATATTACGATGACTGCTTACAATAACCTCCATTAATGCTATAAGAATAAGTTCACCATCTAAATGGCAAAATGCCAAAAACCAAAACAAACAAGCGCTTAAAAGTTTCTGCTGGCACTCGCCTAAAGGACAAAATATTCTACTAGAATGAACGTGATTTTAATTCCAATACTTATGTTTCGTATCACAAATCATTATAACCGGCTCTGGAGATAAATAGCTAATTCAGCCTATGTGCAAGACTCAGACTGTGGTGTTCCGGCCCTGACAACTATTTTCCATTCCAATAGTTCAGACATTTACTCATTGGAAAAATATGACGATGTGAAAAGAATTTATGTCGTACACTGGGATCTACAAACCTTGTCATCTGGCAGAGGGCGGGCATCATATGAGCTAAGTAAATGAAAAAAGCAACAAAAATTAATTATTATAATGAACTCTATAATGCATTGTGACTTTTGATTATCAAATCGGAACCAGTACTTTAGTCAGGGAAAATGGGTTTGAAGTTCAGGCTCACTTAAATTTCAAATTGCAATTCTTGATCACTTACAGATTAGATTAGATGAAGATTATCAAAAAAGATATGGCTTTGACCATCCTTGTTATCAATGGGTGCTTATTTAAACAGCTTTTTTTCGAAAGTGTAAACTAGTAACGAATCTATAACTTTCAGTTCATTTGTAAATTATTGCAAATCACACTAAAAGTGTTCATCTGTTTGTTTGTTTGCAACCTGCGCAGTTATTGACACGCATAGAAATTGGCTTTCCTTTGGATCAATAAAATCAATCACATTTTTAGTTCAGTTACCAAGGGAAAAGCTCAGTAAAATTGAAATCAATAAACATATCGGTCCAACCATGACACAACTTTAAATCCCCCACCCCCCAAAACAACAATATTTTTGTTCAGTGTGTATTTTAAGGTGTTTCTTCTAAATTGTGGCAGCCCCTTAACTACAAGAGTAAGCAATACCATCTTCCGAGCAAACATTCTCCCTACAAAAATGCTCCCTGCGTAAAAACGTCCTTTATTATTTTTTATGTTTTAATGCAATTTTGCCCAATAACTGGGCTCAGAATGTGGCCTTCAGAGGGGCTATGTTGTGGTAGTGAAGAATTTTCTGTCATTGACTTCTTCTTTTGTAAAGTTCCAAAAAGCCCTTTTGCCCGCCCAGGGAAATCAAAACGGAGCCTCTTGATTACAGTGCAACTGTACTAACCATTAAGCAACGTTTCCCAAACCATCCAAACTAACACAATCAGTCATAAAATTAATTTTATCAATATCTAATAAGAGTTTGTAAAGATACTTATGATGATTTCTCTAAACAAAATCTTTTAACGTGTTATAATAATATATACTTTGATTACAGTGTCCAACACATGCTAGCATGTAAAACGGACGTTAAACCGAATGTGATGATGATGATGATGATTCCATACTTTTATGATAATAGAACTAAATTTCCAGACATAAACAAATGCCGATATTCCAAAGGGACGTTTTTACTTGAACAAATTGATGGGGCATCTGATATCATCCAAAAAATAAGTCTTTATCTAAAGACGCGTCAGTTTAATGTTAAGTGTTAGTGTTCATTGCAGCTCAGCTAGGTGTGAGCTAGGATTTGATGGAGATCAAATGTAAATTCTCTGGAGATCTTAAACCTTCCGGATAAACAAACATCTTTAAAAGTTATTTAAAACCTAATAAAAACAAACACATCGGTGAATGAGTGGNGAATTTATGTCGTACACTGGGATCTACAAACCTTGTCATCTGGCAGAGGGCGGGCATCATATGAGCTAAGTAAATGAAAAAAGCAACAAAAATTAATTATTATAATGAACTCTATAATGCATTGTGACTTTTGATTATCAAATCGGAACCAGTACTTTAGTCAGGGAAAATGGGTTTGAAGTTCAGGCTCACTTAAATTTCAAATTGCAATTCTTGATCACTTACAGATTAGATTAGATGAAGATTATCAAAAAAGATATGGCTTTGACCATCCTTGTTATCAATGGGTGCTTATTTAAACAGCTTTTTTTCGAAAGTGTAAACTAGTAACGAATCTATAACTTTCAGTTCATTTGTAAATTATTGCAAATCACACTAAAAGTGTTCATCTGTTTGTTTGTTTGCAACCTGCGCAGTTATTGACACGCATAGAAATTGGCTTTCCTTTGGATCAATAAAATCAATCACATTTGTAGTTCAGTTACCAAGGGAAAAGCTCAGTAAAATTGAAATCAATAAACATATCGGTCCAACCATGACACAACTTTAAATCCCCCACCCCCCAAAACAACAATATTTTTGTTCAGTGTGTATTTTAAGGTGTTTCTTCTAAATTGTGGCAGCCCCTTAACTACAAGAGTAAGCAATACCATCTTCCGAGCAAACATTCTCCCTACAAAAATGCTCCCTGCGTAAAAACGTCCTTTATTATTTTTTATGTTTTAATGCAATTTTGCCCAATAACTGGGCTCAGAATGTGGCCTTCAGAGGGGCTATGTTGTGGTAGTGAAGAATTTTCTGTCATTGACTTCTTCTTTTGTAAAGTTCCAAAAAGCCCTTTTGCCCGCCCAGGGAAATCGACACGGAGCCTCTTGATTACAGTGCAACTGTACTAACCATTAAGCAACGTTTCCCAAACCATCCAAACTAACACAATCAGTCATAAAATTAATTTTATCAATATCTAATAAGAGTTTGTAAAGATACTTATGATGATTTCTCTAAACAAAATCTTTTAACGTGTTATAATAATATATACTTTGATTACAGTGTCCAACACATGCTAGCATGTAAAACGGACGTTAAACCGAATGTGATGATGATGATGATGATGATGATGATGATGATGATGATGATGATGATGATTCCATACTTTTATGATAATAGAACTAAATTTCCAGACATAAACAAATGCCGATATTCCAAAGGGACGTTTTTACTTGAACAAATTGATGGGGCATCTGATATCATCCAAAAAATAAGTCTTTATCTAAAGACGCGTCAGTTTAATGTTAAGTTTTAGTGTTCATTGCAGCTTAGCTAGGTGTGAGCTAGGATTTGATGGAGATCAAATGTAAATTCTCTGGAGATCTTAAACCTTCCGGATAAACAAACATCTTTAAAAGTTATTTAAAACCTAATAAAAACAAACACATCGGTGAATGAGTGGGGTAACTTTACCCACTCAACCAAACTTATTTACCGGCATAAGCAAAACTGATACCACTAAAAATATCTCTGTTTTGTAATAATAAGACAAACACACAAAATAGGATCTAAGGCAGCAAAAAACATTAACACAATATACAAATTTCACCAAAATGACGTTGTTTACCAGAAAAAATAAAAAAAATGATAGCCATCTTAAAGTATAAACTGAATATGCAAGAAAAAGCTTGTGTTAAAAAGGAACGGAACTCTACAATTCCCTCCCATTTGAGATTCGCTATTTACAAAAAACAATTAAAAAATAATAATCTTCCAACATTTCAGATGACACTCTTTAAATTTTTAAATAAACTTAGTTGTTTTAGAGTTGCTTTTTGTATTGATTTGATATTTAGTTTTAATCAGACATCAGGAGAAACCAACAACTTCCAGACACGGCTGAAAATAAAATCAGTGGAAGTACAGGTAACATAGCAAGAGATGATAAGATGACACGTTATGATGAGGGAAACTATAAACACTTGCTTCAATCAGAACAAAACGAAGAAGGGAGAAAAACATTAGACATGAGGCAACAAATATTAGAAAAATGGGAGAAAGTTTAATTCATATGGAAGAAACGTTGTGGTAGTTGTAATTTGAGTCTTAATACAAAAGACGAATACAGAAGTCGCACGCTAACCATTAAAATACAATTACCGTGTGTAGTGTCATGGGAAATTATATTTTAATGGTAGCGAACGATTTCATATATGATTTTTTCTTTCCAACGTAATTTCATAATGGTTTTAACTGTTTGTACTGTTTTATTTTAGATCTGATGATGAATAAATAAATACTCGAAATATATTATCAACAAAGAACATGCAACATTGTTGGGGCTGTTTTGAATCGAAGTTTAAATCTATGAAAAAAGAAAGTTATATTAACAAGCATCAACAAAGACCGTGGGGCTAAAGAAATGATTAAAATATCAAATTGAAGTCTGTTAATAATAAAAGAACGTCATGAACCATTAGGTGTAACTGAAATAAATGAATTGGTGTACGCAACTGCCGCAGTTATAACTGAAAACAAAGGGGTCAGATTTTAAAAAACCCAAAGAGTATCAAAGAGAAAACAACGTGCGTGGAAAAAGGATTGAAAAGGAAATTACTAGAATAAGAGAAGATATATCAATTCTCACAGAGTTAACGAAAGGTAATGGAATTTGTGAAAGAAGAAAGAGAAATATCATGAGAAGATACAGGCAAAGGCTCAACTAATGAGAAGATTTGAGAAAAGCAGTAAACAGTTTCAACAAAATAGAATGTTTAAATTTAACCCCAAAGTATTCTACCGTGAACCAGAAAAAAAAGCAAATGGGAGTTAATGAGCCACCATCTTTAGACGACACACTGAAATGTTTTGGAAAACAATTTGACATGATGATAAATATCATAATGAGGTGGCTGAATGGATAAGAATACAAGAAAAAATGCATGAAAATTCACCAGAACAAGAACGGAAAGACATTACTAGGGATGAAGTTACAGTAGCACTTCGAAAGTAACTGCAAATCCCCTAAAACACATAAAATTTTTGGTTGAGGAATTGCGAATCCCTGCATGAAAAGCTAGCAAGCTGTTATAGTGAGAAAGTGAGAGGGCCCGAAAAACTCACGACATGGTTAACACAAGGAATAACATTCTTATTGCCACAACGAAAAAATAATCCAAAAAAAACATAGACCAATCATATGCCTGCCAACCACATACAAAATACTAATATCAATTATAGCAGACAGAACGTACAACCACTTAAAAGAAGACAATTTACTACCACCTGAACAGAAAGGATGTAGGAGAGGTTCATTTGGTTGCAAAGACCAACTTCTTATAAATAGAATGATTCTTGAAGATCGTAAAACTAAAAGAAAGGATTTGAGTACTGCCTGGAGAGACTACAGAAAAGGTTTTGACAGTGTTTCTCATAATTGAATTATTAAAGCAATGCAAATCTATAAAATTTCCCAAGATCTAATAAAAATTATCACAAATAGCATAAATACATGGCAAACAACAACGGTAGTTAATTTCTCCTTTGGCTCCATAACAACAAATTCTATTAGAATTAAAAATAATCCCAAAATATAGACAGATCATATGCCTACCAACCACATACAAAATACTAATATCGATTATAGCAGACAGAATATAATACTGTTAGTCACTTATTTTGGCTTATTGTAGCTATCTGACTGAGAAAAATAAAAACTTCACATGGTTTTTATCACTAAAACATTTACATAATTTTATCTTCTTTTACAATAATACTCTCTGAGTCGGGCATATTACTCAGGACGTTTGTAACAGTTTGCATAGCTTAAAAGTTCTGAATTTTTCCATCCTTTATAACGCAATCAAAATATATGATAGGTTAAAAACTATATCAATATTAATAATAATAATAATAATAATAATAATAATAATAATAATAATAATACNTTGGCTTATTGTAGCTATCTGACTGAGAAAAATAAAAAATTCACATGGTTTTTATCACTAAAACATTTACATAATTTTATCTTCTTTTACAATAATACTCTCTGAGTCGGGCATATTACTCAGGACGTTTGTAACAGTTTGCATAGCTTAAAAGTTCTGAATTTTTCCATCCTTTATAACGCAATCAAAATATATGATAGGTTAAAAACTATATCAATATTAATAATAATAATAATAATAATAATAATAATAATAATAATAATAATAATAATAATAATAATAATAATAGTATAATAATAATAATAATAGTTTTGAGATTTTGAGACTTAAACTAAATGCAGGAAATGTAATACAAGCTAAGAATTCAAGGGCAGTACCAATACTGCGATATGGGGCTGGTATAATCGGTCTATTTATCCATCCATCCATCCATCCATACATACATACATACATACATACATACATACATATATCACCATCACACTATGTCGTGTTAATCTAAAATGCAACATGGTACATACGGACTAAAGTGATATGTTTTACTCTCTACATTTTCGTCGTACAATAAGCATATAAAATAGCCTCTGAATTAACATCGTAGTGAACTTCGACACTAAGATCCTGTTAATTATTCTTTTTACAAAATCGTTTTGTCTTACTCAACGAGGGAAATAAACGACATGTAAGAAAATGCAATTTTTACCTTGAACCTTGTCCAGAACTGAAAATTGATGACCTAGAAAGAAAAATACACATTTTACACAAATTATGTTGTTCCAATATTTATACCGCACAGGAGATCTACTCAAGTAAGGTTCGTAAAACCACCAAATAGGTTAATGGAAAGTTAGGAAAAACACAATTATTGAATTAACATTTAAGTGAAAATTCAAGTTGCATTAACAATCTGGCTGAACACATAGCCGGTTGGGGTCGCTAAGATACACGAGGAAGCGGCTTCGAATACAGTTTCTAAAAACATTTTTTAATCATTTTTGCTCACATGTAATGGAAATTTAGTGCCTATTCAATCAAAATTACAGTGTGTAATCTAATTAGGGTACAGTATGTAGAAAATGCTAGTCCAGTTACTTGAGCTGTAACTACATTGGACGACATTTCTGTAGGGAATAGGAATTTTTATTTTTACAATATTAAATAATACAATAAAGATACAAGTCATTTACTAACAGCAAATATCTTTGTACCATTCAAATAAACTAATGAAGTAGACCTTAAGTAGCATCATTCTTGACGTCATTAAGTAGCCATGGCAACTTCACAGTGATTCCTTTTAACCTCCGTGTTCTGCGAGTCTTATTAGGTTCACCATCCTAAACCAGTTATAACCTTTGCAATGTCAGATAAAAAGAGTTTTCGGTCTACGGTGTGTAGGTTCATATTTTAAAGACCTTTAATCCGTTCACATCATTACTTTGCATTGCCTAACATTCAACAGTTGGTATCTAGTATAAATACGATGGTTTTGAGGATTCTTTTCCTTGCTGCCGTACTTAAAGACCTATCTTTTCAGACGATGCTTAATATGTTTACCTCTTTTACAATGGGTTCACAACGTTAAACATCGACAGTAAACTCACGCTTATTTTGGTTGAAAGTTCTTTTGCTGGCATATGTTTGCATTCCGTCATCATAATGACGAATAGCCAATCAACTGATATTTCATCAACGGAAAACACAGAACGGTAAGGTAAGCCACCACCTTTTGTAATTGGCTATCTAAAATAATTGACGACCAGTTACGAATTTCCCTTGTTTACAGAGCATAGGCAACAAAAACTTGATAAAAATAGATATGCATATGCCACCAAATGAAAGGCCAACCTAGTTCTACCAGCAAATACAAACTATGTAATCTATTCAGTTTTTTCAGCGTATTCACGGTTCATCAATAGATTATGTGCTATACGACAACTCGATTAGGAATTGGATGTAAGGTTCTTTACACCATCTAAGACCAAATCCAATTAACAGAACTTTGTCTGCAATAACTAGAAAAAATTTGTTATTCCATTGAGAATTGAAAATATCTACGGTCTGAAGCAAATTTGATACAAATTTTGCTAATTTGCGTTGCAAAGTTTAAATCTTGTCAAAATCAAAATGGAAAAAAATATTCATACCCGTTTTCTAAAATCAGAGAAAGAAAACAATCTACCACCACATAAAAAATCAGAAGTGTATTTAAACTCCCTCGAATGCAGAGCCTATCCAAGGTTCACCAAGGCGGTGTTCAGATCACCCCGGTTTTATCAACAGGTGATATGGTAACACTAACTTGATAATTCCTACCCTTAGTTTTTACTACCAAACAAGATGGATTAATGTTGTTTTGGTAGATGTTTGGCATGGTCGTAAAGAAGTGTATCTTGTAAAACAGTTTTTGTGGGGTATACCTGAGCTGGGGCCCGTTCAGTTCCACGGGCTTAAAAATGATGCTTTTCAAGACAATGGCTCATACTGCTATCGTTACTTGCTCGCACGATAAATTAAAAGGGGCAATCAATAAATATCTCCTTCAATAATGGTTACCCAAATAATGTATATGACATTATTGGGTATATATTATTCAGTTTTGAAATCCTGTCACACAAGGCCCTTACGAGTGCCCTCTGCTTCCTACATAATGCAGGGTAACCCTAGTCTTACCTGAACTCGTAAATCAAATAACAAATTACCAAGGTAGTCTTTAAATCCAAATACCATCGTGTTACTCCACCCAAACGCAACCTTCACATCAGAAAATTCATCTTTGACCTACAAATGACATTTTTTCTGTCACAAATTACAATGTTGTTTACGTATCTAAGTAATTGCTTGGAGTTTTAACCTCTAACAAATGGCCTCTACGATCGGGAAAGTTGTTACACGTTAAGATTTTCGCTCTTCAATTTGGCTCTGCAGCTCTTCATGGAATTCTGTGTTGATCTCTACAACTGTCATTTTGTGCTTAAAAAGCTGAATCAAAATATTGATGATAAAAATAAATACAAAAACAAGCACACGTCTCTTTTAGATCTGCATTAAATAATACATATACACTATCGATTCGAAATAAAAAGACACCAAAACGTACCGTTTTGAATGACTTTTCTTTGATCCATTTAATATTTTACTGCTCTTTCTATGTTTGGTAGGTGAGCTTTGAGACAGTGGTTCAGCATATATATTATCAGCTTCATCAACTGGAATATCAACTGCATCACGAATTTTTGAATCTTCGAGGTTTTGAACTTTTTCCTCATTTTCAACTGGTTCTCTGAATTCCTTCTTTTTATCTGACTTTCCCCCGTGAATCATTTTATTTTTCATAATGCGAGCAACGTCTTTTACGTCCTGACTTTGCTTGCTCTATAACATTAGATAAAAATCTAACTAGACAATAAAGGCATTTTGAAATATGGAACTCAAAGTGAAACAAAACCAGAAACTATACGAGGAGGTATTAGACAAGGGTGACTGCTAATAATAAATTACAAAGCCTTTCCCTCCCTACCATTCCCTTTGAAAAGGTTTTAAGATAAACAAATCGTTTTGAACGACGCAGACACCCAAATTAAAGAGGTGGTGCCTAAATAGTCAAATATAATAATGTAAAAGACGAATGAAGGCACAAGTTATTCGACCAGGATGTATTTGGAACTAGGTATACCCCAAATTTAAGACGGGATCCCTAAATTGTTTATATTCCTGCGAAAGATAATAGAAACTAGAACTTATTAGAGTAGATTATATAAAAAATCACAAAATAAGCTGAAAATTAGAAATAAAAATATTCTTAATGGGGTTCAATTGTCGCAATACAAGAAGTCATTTCAGTGCACCTTGGTAAAGTCATTGTCACTAAGTGTTTAAAAACACCTCTTCATTGGCAGTGCATTTTGCCAGCCTGCTGTCTTTAAGTCAAAAGGTTGTGTGACTTTTTTCTAGCTTAGATATTCCGTGCTTACAATTGCAAAAAGTTTTAATAGCAGTATTTTTTTTAGCAAATTATACTAAAGCACAGAGTGCATAAGTCTGATTGAGTGTCGTAACTATACACAAAAGAGAATGGATCAGAAACACTCGTGTTCAGATCATTCTTCCAAACAACTAGCAACCATTGAAAATAAAGTCATGGTTTGTTTGAACAAACAACCAAACTAACGAGGACAAGAGTTAATTTTGATGCTTTGTTTTTGAAATACGTATAGTTTAGCAAATAAAAAGGATCATAAATAACACCACCGTAAAATCCATACATAAGATATTTCCTGAGCTATTTATATTTTATAGGAAATTTTTGTCTACATCTTTACGTAGAACCCTTAGGTGTGGATGGTGTTGTCTGCAGGTAGAAAAAAAGGGTTGGTCAAAGGCTTGAGCTGATAGCGATACGTAAATGCGTTTATTTTCTTATTTCTTACAATACCCGATGGATTTTATTCTGACTTATCTGGATTTTACAGTACACCATAAAACAAGTACCATAAAAAAATCATTTCATTTCATCTTTCAATCTCAACTTTTACCCTTTACCCTTTATCATTAATAATGTGTGTTCTTGTAAAATAACTCACTACTGTACTAACAGATCTAAATCTAAATTGTTGTTTTTCTCCTAATGTGTAAAATGCAGGTAATCACAGTAGTGTAGCTCTGGTACCTTCTTAAAAGTACTGCGCTCACTTTTTTCTCCGTAAAAAAAAGTAAAATACTGATTTTGTTCATGGTTTCACATCTGCAGAGTAACCGAAAATTTCCCTGCTTGATTCAGAAACTCATCGGTTGGTATCAGGAAAGTCATCCGGCCATCAAAGTCCCCAGTGGTCCAGCAGTCTCTCTCAAAGTCACAATTTCAACAACAAAAATTAAAAAAAACGGCAACAGTATGAAAATTAGAATATAATATCAAGTAAAATGATCCTTTGCCATGATGTGGCTCCTGTGCTCTCCGACGGTGAACCTAGTAGCCCCTAATACTAAGGCCCCACGCCAACAACCAACAACAACAATTATAACAACTAACAACAACTATAACAACAGCAACAACTATAACAACAACAACTATAACAACAACAACTATAACAATAACAACAACTATAACAACAGCAACAACTATAACAACAACAACTATAACTACAACAACAACTATAACAACATCAACTATAACAACAACAAATATAACAATAACAACAACTATAACAACAACTATAACANACTATAACAATAACAACAACTATAACAACAACTATAACAACAACAACTATAACAACGACTATAACAACAGCAACAACTATAACAACAACTATAACAACAACAACTATAACAACGACTATAACAACAGCAACAACTATAACAACAACTATAACAACAACAACTATAACAACGACTATAACAACAGCAACAACTATAACAACAACAACAACTATAACAACAGCAACAACTATAACAACAACAACAAAATAAAAGGTTTCCTTTACGTTCTTCATCGTGCAGTGTTGCTCCTTTACAAAAGCTACCATTATGAGATTGACAATAATGGTAACAAACATACAGCATATTCAATAAACATAAAAACTTTAGTGCTTATTATTACATCTAATTCAGTATGCATAGGATAAAAATTAATTAATTAATTTTATTTCAATCTATTTCATTAGGCAATCTTTAATTGCTCAATTGCGTTTTCATTGTATAACATCACCTGCGAAATATATCATGGAAATATATATAAATATTTAATCATACAAATATTCATACATAATTTCAATAATAATTAACAACAACATATTATTCCTCACAACATGCAGGGACAATATGAAATGACTGTCAGAGCGATTACCACTTGATGGTCAACTATATTTCAATCTTAAGTTGTATATAAAGTCTGAGGGGCTTGGGATAGAAAAAGCAATAAAAAATCAAGTAAAAGGTAAATAAACAACAGAGTAGTTGAATTTACCTGTTTTTGACAGCCCCCCCCCCCCACACACACACACACACTTCCTTCATGCGCTAATTTGTTAAAACGCTGGACCAGAAATTTTAGCCCGTGTGTGTGTGTGTGTGTGTGTGTGTGGCTTGTTTCCATTACTTCTCACTATGGAATAATTTTGTTTGAGATGAGTGAGGGAGTTCATGTTGTTTTCATGAATTTTCACAGCCATCGAGTTTTCTGATGTTAAAAGTGACTATAAAATTCTTTAACAGTTACTTACACTTTGACAATATTCCTGAATTGGATGTGTTAATTTATGTCGTTTCCAAACTCGTGCGGTCCAAAAGCATTCCTAAAAATTAAAAAAAAGTATTAAAAATATTTCACTGCAAATCATGATCCAAAAACAACCGGTAAAAACTGTAAGAAGAAAGAATCATTGTAAACTCAAAAAGAAGGCCTTAAAAGAAGTGAAAATAAAATTGCCCTCTACAACTTTCAGTGAAGGGCAAAATGACTAACAAAGGGGAAAGAACAAACCCTCATGGGGGAAAACACCCTGGTGCAAAAACAGCCAGGGTAAAATAAACGTGATTAAACTAAAACGAGATCCTTCACAAAGAGAACTCCCTTCATAAAGGTTATTGATCTATTAGACAATAAATCCTAAAAACTAAGAAATAGATTTTTTAAAACCAAAAATTATAGCAACTTTCCTAAAAAATACTAAAGAACAGTAAGTTCTATTAAAATGCTAAAAAATAGTAAGTTGCCTAAAAACTATTAAAATACTAAGTTTCCTAAAAAATACTAAAAACAGTTAGTTTCCTACATAATAGAAACAAATAGTAGATAGTCTGAAAACAGTAAAAATGATGCTTCCAACAAATACCAAAAATTAGTAAGTTCCCTAAAAATTCTAAAAAATAGTGAGTTTCAAAAAAACCTAAAAAATAGCAAGTTACGCAAAAGAACTGAAAAACAGAATTTTTCCTACATAATACTAACAAAATACGAACAAAGAGTAAGTTTCCTAAAAACACTTGAAAAATGATATTTCCTAAAACATACTAAAAATTCAGCAGCCTGACGATGGGAGAAGTATCTCTCGAAACGTAGCTCATAAAAAGCTTACGACTCAAGACATGATAAAACTCTTACATCTATGCTAAAAATAGTTAGTTTCCTGAAAAAACTAAAAAGTTGTAAATTTCCAGAAAAATGATTAAAAATACTAGGTTTCCTTTGTGTTTGTTAACTTTAGTTTATTTTTCTTTCAAAATTTCATATTTTATACGTCAGCAACAACAAGAATAGTAAAAAAATAAAAATGCAATCCTATATCATCGTATTAAAATGAACGTAGTATTTTACACAAGAGAAAATTGTTTATAAACTACAAGTTAAATGAAAAAACCCAACATAGTTGAATAATTTCATATTGTTTCGTATGTGCCTCCTGGATGTTCTAAGAAGATATGTCCTGAGATGTTTATTCGAGGGTTCATATTCTGCATTCATATTAAAGTGCAATGGTATACTGGGAAATAAGGCACTGAGAAGGTGGAAGGTAAGGCAAGAATCACAGTTTAGAAGTAGAAAGTAAAAACAGCTTAAACGCTAACATTTCGGAAGCTTTAGGCCTATCAGTCTGGTCGATAATCTAGTTTTGTTTAACAAACATTGATCTTGCTTGCGGCCTTACCCACTGCAGGTAGGAAAAATAGGGGGCTGCTTCATTTGGTGGGCTCTTTGGTCGCCTATTCTCAAAATTGTTTTTCTTTAAGTCTGCTAACATTTGACTTATTGGCAAAGAATTAAAGGTTTTCTTAATTCGGCTATCAAGAGCATTAAGTAATATCTGATCCACAGAAATTACCCCCCCCCCACACACACACACACACAAAACTGTGTGTGTGTGTGGGGGGGAGGTAAAGGTAACTTTCTCTTTTTTTCAGTCTACCTTTCTCTTTTTATGGTTAAGAACCATGCAAAGCATAAAGCCATTACATGTATGGAACTGTGAAGAACAAACAGAAAAAAGGACATAGCAAGTGATAAGAGCTGACCCTGGATTTAAAAGCACTTACGTCATGTGATAGACGAAAGTACGCAGAATCCAAAGAGCTCCACAATTAATCCTCCGAGAGAAAAAGTGACATTCACAAAAATATTAAATTCAACGAGAGACAACAACTTTTACGTTCGTAATTATGACTCCTGGCTAAATTACGACCATTCCAAAAAGTAGTTAAAACCAGTGCTTATACTTCAAGGTGCAGAATCAAAACATCAAAACGTTCCACGTTTGTGCATACCATGGGAGTGAAAAGATATTGCAAAAACAGGTCGATGTATACTCTCATTAAAGTCAACACCTCGGGTAATATAATTAATCAGGTAATTACAGTACTGTGTTGTAGTTGAACCCCCTGGGAAATAACGCTTCCATTAGGATTACCCTTTAAAAAGCCCGGGCTGTGAAAAAACCCTACAATGTCCCTGCACTCTGTTTTGTTGCTACTGGACCTCATGGTTACTAGAGATAGAAGCATTTGAGGCCTAACTGAAAATGCAAATAACACAGGTCTATAAAATGATCCCTCTACAATAAAAAAACCGTACAATCATTACTTATTAATGCGTAACATCTATTTAAACTACTATTTAAACTAGATTTTTGTATGTGACTTCATGATCATAATCCCTTAAAGGGATTATATTTTGGTAATTCAAGCTGGCTTTCGGCTATAATATTATGAGCAAAATAAACACAAATACCACGTCAACTTTAACGTATTGCTTAATTCTCTTTATCAACAAAGCTTCAAGTTGAATAACTCGTTTGTTTATTAAATAAATTTTTAAACAATAATTTGTGTAACCCAGGTAATCCTAAAATTAAAAACTTTCTAAATAAATCTTAAGTAAAAAATCAAATGACTATGACAATTGTGTAAACCAACTAGATAAGGACTTATTACGAATACCCTTAAGGCAATTACTATACTCATGAAATCAGACAGAAGTGTCTTGACTGTACTCTCTCTTATTACAAAAAATGGCACAAAAGCCAACCCTAACTAAGTCTCAGATGTATGCTTTCTACCTAACAAATATAAAAACCCAGAAGAATATTGGTCAGTTTACCCTGGGGTCACCCTCAAATGAACTCTGTCATTTAAGGTGCAAATAAAGAAAATATAAGTCTCTACCTGAACAACCTCCTCGGCAAACTTTCAAACACCAGTTGGGGAACAAACTAAAGACGTTACTGCAGACTGCTATAGCACTGGTTTATTCCACCAGAGTACTTTGCATGTCAAGAACATGCAGTGCACAAAAAGCTGACTCGGAGCTGAACAGGTCATGAAGAACGAAGTACTTGCACCCTAACATCGATCCCATTAATATACATTTTATACAAAGTAGCCGGTATTGCATCAAACCAAATTCGATAAAAAAACACAAAATCTTAAAATTTTAGGTAAATGAATGACACAAGTCACTCAGCCCTCGGTCAACGGGACGTTAAGATGACGACTCAAACCTCGAAAAAGCTCTGCAGCAGTTGCAAAAATAGGGCTAACAAAGGAACCAGCTTATAGGCTTGAAAATGGTGTGAAGTAATCAATGGCGACACATGACATTTTACAAAGCATTAAAGATGAACTGCTCAGTGGATCATTCTCTTTAGCAATAACTGGGTTCCTCTAAACAGGGCAAAAGTTAATGTTGGTCGGACCAAAGACAAATATCACAAGTATAATATCACAAGGGGTTACCATCAAGCCTGAATCCTTCTTGTGGTGCATTAAGTAGGGGTTACTATCAAGCCTGAATCCTTCTTGTGGTGCATTAAGTAGGGGTTACCATCAAGCCTGAATCCTTCTTGTCGTGCATTAAGTAGGGGTTACCATCAAGCCTGAATCCTTCTTGTGGTGGATTAAGGGATCCCAACAATTCTTGAGGGAAGCAAGCAGCACAGTAATGGGGTGGACTCGGCACTGATGTGATACGAAGTTAGCGATCAACATCATTATTGTCATTGTCATCACCATCAATATCATCAGCAGCAGCATCATCCTTTTCAATGTCAGAAGATGACCAGTGAGAATACTATGAGTTGGGTTACGGTGAGCTTAAAATAAATTACCACTTTCATGCAATATCCNATCCTTCTTGTGGTGCATTAAGTAGGGGTTACCATCAAGCCTGAATCCTTCTTGTGGTGCATTAAGTAGGGGTTACCATCAAGCCTGAATCCTTCTTGTGGTGGATTAAGGGATCCCAACAATTCTTGAGGGAAGCAAGCAGCACAGTAATGGGGTGGACTCGGCACTGATGTGATACGAAGTTAGCGATCAACATCATTATTGTCATTGTCATCACCATCAATATCATCAGCAGCAGCATCATCCTTTTCAATGTCAGAAGATGACCAGTGAGAATACTATGAGTTGGGTTACGGTGAGCTTAAAATAAATTACCACTTTCATACAATATCCTTAAAAACATTAAGTACCCAAAACGAAAATGAGCCCTTAAAATTCATATAGAGTCTGAAAGGTAACGCAGCCAATTTCAAAATCACTTTGAGTATAACTGCCTGAGCATCACCTTACAAAAGTGGGTTAGGGAGATCTTTCCTGGGTCTGGAAGAACACACGATCATCACAAGCGACAACACGCGACAAAAACGTAGTAAACAACTGAAATGAACAATTGGAAATGTCGCTATAAAAGCAAATCCTCACTAAGTTGATATCAAACCATTTTTCAAAAGCATCATCTATGTATATTAAACTGTTCATGTTTATTGGAATAATTATGGAATAAACACAACGCACCTCAAAAAGTGGAAACAGGAAAAAAAAGCAGTTGCTGTCTTGCAAATTTAATGTTTTTACTATGGCACCAGTAAATATATATGTATTGATCTAAAGGCTTATGTAAAAGTTAGTTGTAGGAGTGAAATACATTCACAAAGTCTTAAAAGGTTTCTTAAAATGTCTGTAGCCCTATTCTAAAATTGCAAGACAAACCACTTTATTAATAAATATATTGTTTAATAATAGAAGATTTTCATGTGCAGATAGCTAAATGCAAGGATACAACATAAAAATGTAGGGCATTATATCAAACAATACCAAATAATGAAGGTACGAGGAAGAATCATACAAAGTGTTATTAACATAAAAGTGCAAAACTTACCTGGCACAGGTCAACATTAAAACATTTCAAGCATTTGTATCTGTCAGGAAAAATGCGTTAAAACCCAGATTTTTTAGAAAACAGTAGTACCGTCCTGATAACAAATTCTGAGTGAAAATGTTTTTCACTGAAGTGAATACGTCTGCTATTTACAAAATCTTCATGAAATTGACTGTGCATTAATAATAAATATTTGCTTGCTCAAGGCAAAATATTGATGAATAGTTCAACCATGAATGGGTTTATTCATAGAACGTCATTTGCAAATGAGTACAATGTTATAAATGTTGTCCTAGCAAGAACTCCCCCCCCCCCCCTCTCTCTCTCTCTTCCTTGACACTAACATATGTTGGTAACGTGTTAAAATACATCAATAGTTATTGAGTATATTTTATTTTCAAGGATGTAAGCCAGGGGTTGCAGTGCTAAATAGGGGTTCAGAATGTATGCTAATAGCGTATTCATGGATTATTATTTACATATTTGGTGCAAGAGTATAGTCATTAGTGTAAATTGAAACCACTATTCTTAAACAAACATTACATACTGTAACCTGCTGTTTGTGTCCACAAACACTAATACAAAGATAACGAATTCAATGGGAGATTTAACTGTAAAAACTGCTTTTGGACTGCCTACAAATTGAAAACGAAAGATACGAATAACACCACAGAAGAGACCCCCTTCACTACACATCGGGGCAGATACTTGTTTAATTTGGTTTAATTATTTCAAAATTTAGTAGATTTCATCTGAAAGTAGAAGTACACTGTATTTTGTACAGTAAAATTTCCAGTCAATTAAAGAATGACACGACGCATTGGACCAGTACCATTACCATCTCTACCCATCTGTCTGTCAGTCTGTCAATCAATCTGTCTGTCTCTCTGTCTGTCTGTCTGTCTGTCTCATAAATGTAACAAATTTATTATACACATTTTCTTAACTTTAAAAGAGTTTCAAAATAAACGCCGCACACTGTACATTAACCAGCACCAGATAAATATGGCTGCTGTGAAAATTCGACGCCAAAACATTTGTACCCATCAGATTAAATATTGAATACATGAATGTTAATTAAATGTATATTCTTTACTGGTTATCCTGTTATTTTAGAAAAACATATTTTTTACTCTTATTAAATACAGATAGTAGATCGTCTGCACTATAATTTTCAATATAGTTTTAACCCCTGAACTTTTATCATTGTTAATCCATACCACAGGTTTTTTTCCAATAAAAGATAACAGTATACCACAAGTAAAATGAAATCAATTTAGAAAGGTGGAAGCTTCGGTGTATTCACTTTTTCCTCCCATGACGAAATCAACGCCTCGAACTGTTCTGGTTCCTCATTGTCTAGGCTGACTGATATATACTTGTTAATGAAACGGTCTGAATGACGTTGCAAGACCGACAGAGCAAAAAGCTGGGCAAAACGAAAGAAATACTCAATAAAGGCGGCAGTTATTTTTATTTCATAACAAAAATGTGTTGAGAAAGACCCTCAAGCACAATGGGCAAAAATGAGGGATATAAAAACTTGTCGGGTATGTTGGCCCTTTCCCGAAAAAACTACCCTTTCATATAGTGCAAAGGCATTTTGCATCCATTACAGGAGGCGACAGGTTTATTTAATCGAAAAAACTGTACACATTTGTAAAAGTGTGTGGCTCAGCAAATTGACCATAGTAAAAGAAATTTCAGGTCAAGGTTATTTTTTCTCATATGTTATATGTATATAATTCCGGTGTTAAAAATGAGGCAAAATTTCAAAAATAAGAGTACACAACGTCTGTTAATCAATAGAATCTTTTAATTACAAAAGACAAAGTCTGATTATCAGGTGCCCATCTCCTTCTTTAGATAACGCATGAAAAACAAAACAAAACACCCCAACAATAACAACAAAACAAAATCCCAGGCTGAAAACCATGAATTGCAGTTTTATAAAAGAATGCTGGAATATACTAAAAATTTTAATAATTCCATTTTTTTTAAAAATCGTTTTCTTACATTTAATACTTAAACAACTCGAGGCACACGCATGCAAACACATGTACACACATACACACACACACACATATATATATATATATATAGTATCAGGAGTAAACTCCAAACAGCTAGATGTTAAATGCTGCTAATTTGACAAATTTAAAAAAAGACCGAAAAACTCTTTACACACAAAAATTTTTTTTTACAAGACTCGGGGCACGATACATAAATAAAGGCACAGAAGAAGTGTTTCAGAATTTGAAAGAAGAGACAGACCGAAGAATAGCTATGTTGGTAAAAGAGGTCCTGGGCTTTGTGACCGGGAGTGGCTGCTTTGCATTCCCTCTGCTACAAAGATCTAAAACAACATGGTGAAAGAGAAGAACAAAGAAGAATGTAGGAATGTAGAACATACACATACATGTATATATAGAGAGATTCTTAAAAAAAACCCCTGAATATTATCAACAAAATTCAACAATCTTTTTCCTTATAAATATTGATTGAATACTTAGGATATAAAAATACGAATCAGTCCGTTAAAAGCTTACCTAAATCCGACGATTGGAAACACCTTGCAGACATTGCATTTAGCCTCGTGATGCGCTATAAAATGTAAAGAAATTTTAAAACACCTTAACATAATAATGTGAAGAAAATCGCTCGATCCATCTATCTTTCTATCGATCTATCTATCTATCTATCTATCCATCTATCCATCCTTCCATCTATCTACCTATCTACCTATCTATCTATCTATCTATCTATCTATCTATCTATCTGTCTGTCTATCTATCTGTCTATCTATCTAACCATCTATCTATCTATCTATCGATCTATCTATCTATCTATCTATCTATCTATCTATCTATCTATCTATCTATCTATCTATCAATCTATCTATCTATCCATCTATCTCCCTACCTATGTATGTATGTATGTATGTATGTATGTATGTACGTACATACGTATGTATCGTTCTATCTAACCATCTATCTATCTACCTGTCTATGTCCACCACTAAATTAAAGAACCAAACAATCTCTCTCTTAATATACATATATATATTGTATCTATGTATATGCGTAATAATCCCCCTCTTAACGATAAAGCTCACCCAAAACACTACTTACTTGTTTCTGCAACTGAGAATCGATGCAACGTAGGTATCCACACCAATAACCGAGGATCACCCATAGCCCATTTCATGAAGTCAGTTAATGTTATTTCTCCCAGAACATGTCCCTTAAAAGATTTTGAAAAATGTAAAAAACTAGTCGAAACAAAAAATATTTAGTTCTAAAAACAAATGCAGGATTACAGGTTCTCAAAAATGTAGGATCATAATTGCAATTCAAGTTAAGACTGGGTCTGAAATAATGCATTTCAGACTATGTATGGCCAGAAGCTAAAATGTATTTTTTAGGTCTTTTACATTAAGCAAGGCTTATAGCACCTTTAAAGCAAACGGTTACTTNCTATCTATCTATCTATCGATCTATCTATCTATCTATCTATCTATCTATCTATCTATCTCTCTATCGATCTATCTATCTATCTATCTATCCATCCTTCCATCTATCTACCTACCTATCTATCTATCTATCTATCTATCTGTCTGTCTATCTATCTGTCTATCTATCTAACCATCTATCTATCTATCTATCTATCTATCTATCTATCTATCTATCTATCTATCAATCTATCTATCTATCCATCTATCTCCCTACCTATGTATGTATGTATGTATGTATGTATGTATGTATGTATGTATGTATGTATGTATGTATGTACGTACATACGTATGTATCGTTCTATCTAACCATCTATCTATCTACCTGTCTATGTCCACCACTAAATTAAAGAACCAAACAATCTCTCTCTTAATATACATATATATATTGTATCTATGTATATGCGTAATAATCCCCCTCTTAACGATAAAGCTCACCCAAAACACTACTTACTTGTTTCTGCAACTGAGAATCGATGCAACGTAGGTATCCACACCAATAACCGAGGATCACCCATAGCCCATTTCATGAAGTCAGTTAATGTTATTTCTCCCAGAACATGTCCCTTAAAAGATTTTGAAAAATGTAAAAAACTAGCCGAAATAAAAAATATTTAGTTCTAAAAACAAATGCAGGATTACAGGTTCTCAAAAATGTAGGATCATAATTGCAATTCAAGTTAAGACTGGGTCTGAAATAATGCATTTCAGACTATGTATGGCCAGAAGCTAAAATGTATTTTTTAGGTCTTTTACATTAAGCAAGGCTTATAGCACCTTTAAAGCAAACGGTTACTTTCTTTATTTGATATTATTTTGAGTTTGTACCTTTTTCATTTTTATTTTTTTCATCTCTACCTATTTTAACTGATATGGTGACTGCATAAAGAAAAAAATAGGAATAGAAACATTATTGAAGATTCCCGTAACGATAACTTGAAACTTATAATATATTTTAACAAGTTGAATCAAATTCATACATACACAAATACCTCACGTACTCTTCGTTAGGTAATTATACATCCATCAACCTAAAGACTTTCTTAATGATCATTTTCTCGAAAAAAATTGATGATCAGGTTTAGACATCAAATGCGCTTCACTCCACATTTCCTATGTTTTACTTGAAACTGACTTTTCTCCAGTAGCAAACAGGGCTGCTACTCCACGGTACAAGGTACGTCGCTTTTCATCAACGCACCTCATAGATTCTCCTCCAATGGGTTACGGGAATCAACAATAACTCCTTAGTTTCTTTTGCTGGAGATGGTTGTCAGTACTACTGCATAGAATATACATGCAATTTATGTATTGAGAATCTCACTTCAATGAAACATAATTCTTTAAACAATAAACAAGTGCCTGAAAATTTGAAATCATAATTGTAACACAAGGAACAAAGCAATAAAGAAGAACAACACATTACAAAACTGATTAATAAAGATTGTCATAAAGGGCGTTGATGTGTTTTAGTACGCCTATCAGTACAAGGATCGCATGCATGGTAACAATAAACTTAACATCATCATGTTTTCAAAACAGACCGTATATGTAAATTTGTTCTGGCAATAATGCTGGATCTGCACAGCACCAGAATAAAACAGACCTTACCCCAAAGTACGGTTGACATGAACTATTTGCTATGGCAAAGTCTGTAAAAATCCTTGAGACTCGAAAGACATGGAAAGGTAAACTCAGCTTGCTGGATCCTTATTTGTCATTCAGGGAAGCAGAATAACATTCACCTTTACATATACTTATGTATGTATGTATGTATGTATGTATGTATGTATGTATATATGTATGAATGTATGTACATATGTATGAATGCATGTATGTTTGTTTGTATGTATGTATGTATGAATAATAGATAGGCGCTTTAAAGAAATAAATATGGAAACTATCTTGCTTCTAACAGGTCTCTAACATAAGCCGACTTCTTTGTTAAAACCCCTCTAAAACTTCATTGGTTTTTCATACAGAAGTCAAGGTGATTATTGATTTGCAAGTTCAACATCAAACTGGACTTTGAAGCAATCGTAAATATCCAATATTATAAAAATCGATTATGTTGAATAGTGGAATATACAACGAGGATATGGGACGTCAAGAAAAAATGGAATGGTCGATAATGTACAAAAATATTAAATAAAACGTTTAAACAAAAACAAAAGATAGGGCAGAATATTGACTAAGCCTAACTAAATAGTAGATATTGTTTGATTAGAAATGTATGGGGGTCAGTTGTATTTTCATACCTTGTAAAATGGTATTTCGGGATGTTTGTGAGTTACGCAGGCGTTCAGAAAGCATTACTGCCATTNACAACAAAAACACCAACAATAACACCAAGAACACTCAGCCATAGTCTACATCAACTACTACTACTATTACTACAACTTCTACCACACCTACTACCACAACATCAACAACTACTACTACTACCACTACTACTACTACTACTACTACTACTACTCTACCACTACTATTACACCGCCACCACTAATACTACTACTACTACTACTACTACACCACCACTACTACTACTACTACTACTACTACTACTACTCTACCACTACAACTACTACCACAACAACAACTACTACTACTACCACTACTACTACTACTACTACTCTACCACTACAACAACTACCACAACTACTACCACCACCACCACCACTACTACTACTACTGCTACTACTACTACTACTACTACGTCTACTACCACTGCAAATATTACTACTACCATTACTGCCGCTCAAAATACTTTATAAAATAATATAGGAGTGATTGATACTGTTTTTTCCAACAAAAAAGTTTATACTTAACCGATCATACTGTCATTTCCTACAATGTTGCGAAAAATTAGGGGAAAGAAATCTGATTGCAGCGTATGGCTGGCTCAAGTCCTGGTCCCTACTTTTGTTCCCTACACTAACGTCATCGTGATCTTTTGATGCAACATCGATAGAATAATGTAACTATGTACTGAAAGCAGCCTGCAGTACTTACCAATAGACAGGTAGCCAAAAATATTGTAACTCGATTTCTGTCAAGTATTCCATCGGCACTCTTTATTTGAGAAAATATATCTGTTAAAATAAAATTTTGCCGTTGTATATAGTGAGAAAGAATATACACTAACACTAAACTGGTAGCAGATTTTTACAGCTGAAATGTAAGGTACAAAAGCCTCAGCATGGCTCATAAGAAGGCTCTGCTTATTTTTTTTACAAATTTGATGATTTGATCAAATTTTGAAGCCTTGAACCCATTGAGGTCAGAAAATGAAAGCTTCAATTCTAGTGTTTTTAAAAGGCGCGTGGCGTAGGGGTGATTACCAGGGGAAGAAAAAAAAAGTGAGCAAAAAATTCTGAAAAACTTATATTTCATAATTTCACTTTGTAAAGGATACAGTAAGCAGCATACTTAACATTTTTCATAGTTTAGATAATGGTTTTAGAATCGTAGATCCATGTATTTCCCCACCGAATCCCTGACTAGCGCCTCTAAATCAGCGGGACCCATACTAATAGGTATTTGGTTTATCCCCAGTCCAGTTCAGAAAGCGACTCATTAGTAAGCTCAGGTGGCTACATATAATACGTTTCATAATCAAAATTTTTCTGCTTATATTTCTTACTATTTATCAATAAAGTTTCTATTAAATCAGCAAGTAAGTGCTTCCAGCTACCAGTTATTCTAACGATATTTAATATTGTTGATTCACGCCAGTAAAAAGATTCAGTGGGCAAACTTAAAATTCATACAGAATCTTACTGTCTCTGTTCTTCTTTATTTGTCATTAAAAACGCTCCTCTTATACTTGTGAGTCAACTGTCACAATAAATCAGTCACATACTGAAATTCACGCTACATCTCTTTGGTAATACTCTATAACTATAAAAATATATAGCAAGATCAACAGGTAAGTTGTTGATATAGCTGTAGCGATAGATATGTCATACATTTTCTTTCCCTTCTCAATTTTCAAGCAACAAATTGTGGCAGTAAATAGAGAAAGGCACTGTGTTGTCGTATACGTGACAGAAGTTGGAAATCAATTCGCCTCATTGGTTAAGCAATATATATGCATACAAATATACATACATATATCATTGCTCCATACAACATGAAATCAATTAGCTTGGCAGGTTGAAAAGTACGCTGGTCTGTTTTTTAAAAACTTTATTGGTTTTCCTTGTAGCTTGTAGTTATGTAGACATGCAGTTCAGGACTCACAACGCCAAGACAGCTTCGAAGGGTCTCAAAAATAGTAATCAGCAAATATACATTACTGAAATAACTTTTAAATAACAATCGTCGCGTCTCAAAATTCTTTCTGGCCTCAAACGTAGAGTAAAAAAAACAACTCTCAATTAAGTCACAGCTCTGATAATGAGAATGCCTTACTAGATCAAATGTCAACAGATCTGAAGCAATTTCAGATAAAAATAACCAGGCAAAATTCTATTCTTTTAAGAAGCACTTATCATCATCATCATATTCGGCTTTACGTCCGTGTTACATGCTGGCATTTGTTGGACGCTTCAATAAAATGGACTTCCAGACCAGTGTGTCCTTTATTAGATCTTTGGTGACACCTTTTTGCTTCAAATCGGATTTGATTACTTCCTCCCATGTTTTCTTTGGTCTCCCTTTCATAACAGCACCTTCCATTTTCATTAATATGCACTTCTTCACCCAATCATTGTCATCTTTTCTCTCCAAATGACCAAACCAACAAAGCCATCTTTTCTGCATGCACTCACTGATGGTATACAAAAAGACACACTACTGAGGAAAATAAAAGTAAGCTCAAAACAAGCAGAGATTATGCAATAACTATTCCCATAACTTACAATAATATTTGGCAGACACACTTCCAAATACCATTATCGCCAAACCAATCTTCACTGACAAAACATTCACTAACTCAGAGCGAGAACTAAAAAGGAATATATTATATGAGTATTTGAACTACAAATAAAAACAAGCATATCTTCAAACAAACCTATAAGAATGGATGTTTCGAAAAGCTTTTAATAACAATTATTCAATGTATATGACAACTCTACGGGTGCAACATGAGTGTGCTTGGGAGTGTATTAAGCCTATGTTGCATTGAAATCAAAATCAAATAATGTTTTACTGTTGATTATGTCCCATGATAACATTGTCTATATTATTATTGCACTGGCTTGGGCTGTACTTCGAATTTAACCAAAAGACATCGACAATCGATAAACTGGTAATGGCACATACAGAGAATTCAAATAAATGGGTTTAGTTCCCATTCATTCTACCAGTTAAACAATCAATCCCATGCTCGACAAGTTTCCAGTCCTCTTCTTCAATAACATTTTCATAGTTTTCCTTGCTCTTCTGGATTACCGGCCTAAAATGTTATTACCTTGTAAGTAACCCCACCAGGTTGGCCCTTTATGGGTGGACCCGGGTGTCAAGTCAGTAGCTTGCGACAGAGAAGAATGCTCCTATCATATGGAAGTATGGAAGATTAGGTTGTGAAATGACCTGACCTTGGAATAGTAGTTTACAATACGACTTATAGGCACTGGTTTAAACCTATTCAATGTCCCGTCCAATAGGTCTTCAATATTATATTCATTATGAACCCTAAAAAAACCTTGAGATTCAAAATATGATGCAAGCAGGTCTCTTCTAAAAATAACACCACGAAGAAAAACACAAACACACATCAACAACTTCTGGCAGGTGATGAAGCAAAATCAAATTCAAGTTTTAAAAGGAGCAACAAATATTTTTTTTCCTGATTGTTTGCTATAGACAACCTGTAATTTAATAACCGGTAATAACGGATTTAAATAAAACGTTAACTCACGGAGCTGAAACACATTTTTAAAAGAATTTTATATGGATAGTTCTTGTGACAGGACGACATGCGTATCAGCTAATTAATAAACTTGCTTTTCGCAATGTTAAAACCTTAAACCACGGATGGGGAATACCATCTCGAATACACAGCGAAATTATTCTTTGCCAAACATCATCATCACAGTCGTCATTAACTGATCATTATCATCACCATAATAATAATAATAATAATAATAATAATAATAATAATAATAATAATAAAATAATAATAATACCAGGATTTAAAGAGAGAACTCCAGAAAATATGGAACATGAAGGTGAAAGTAGTACCCATAGTCATCGGGGCGTTAGGAACACCACCAAAAGACATCAAAAGAAGAGTAGAAGAGCTGGGAATTGAGACCAGAATTGAAGAGATGCAGAAGATTGTAATCTTGCAATCTGCACGAATCCTGAGAAAAGTCCTTGAAAATTGAGGAGACTTGCTGTCACCAATATCAAGGAGACATTACCGCTGAATGAAATGACATCTTATCAGTGTGCGATAATTCTATAATATAATAATAATAATANGGATTTAAAGAGAGAACTCCAGAAAATATGGAACATGAAGGTGAAAGTAGTACCCATAGTCATCGGGGCGTTAGGAACACCACCAAAAGACATCAAAAGAAGAGCAGAAGAGCTGGGAATTGAGACCAGAATTGAAGAGATGCAGAAGATTGTAATCTTGCAATCTGCACGAATCCTGAGAAAAGTCCTTGAAAATTGAGGAGACTTGCTGTCACCAATATCAAGGAGACATTACCGCTGAATGAAATGACATCTTATCAGTGTGCGATAATTCTATAATATAATAATAATAATATAATAATGATAATAATAATAAAATAATAATAACAATAATAATATAATAATAATAATAATATAATAATAATAGTAATAATAATAACCATCATTATCAGCAGCAGCAGTATGAATTTACAATCTATTAAGACAGCAGGACACATTAAATACTTAACTCTTTATCCTGATTACCATAAGTTGTGACCCGCATTTTTTCCAGTAATTTAGGCAATTTTGTGCTTTGTTCTAAGCATACAACTTACAAACTCATTTTCAACAGATGTATGATTTCCCTAGCATAACAGACGCAGCCATTGGTTTAGATTCTGAGCCAGCAAATAGATTTATTTACCTTAAACAAGGCTGTAAGCTACTTTAGTGGACCGGGTTACTTTTCTTTTTAATTTCTTTCTTTGCAATTTTTACACTTTTTATTTGTTTCTTTCCTCTCCCAATATTTTCTAAGAAATCAACCCAGTAGTATGTCACTTATATCGGTTAAGAAAAATAGGCGCAGTACTTTCAGGGCATAACTAGCGCTCGAATCTGGTACCTCGCGCAAGGTAACGCGTTGATTTTATCATTTCAATTTTATTACTTCAACTTGAATGGTTTTGTATCCACATGGCTGTTTCAAAAGTGAACTACAAGTAGTCAAGATAACACTCAGTCGTAGATAGCAAGGTCTTCGTTGTGTTGGTATCAGGTATTTCCAAAAAGGAAGTGAAGAAAGGCACCAGGTTTAAGGCAGATTAGAGGATCTGGCATGACATAAATATGACGTTGGTAATGATGCGATGACAAATGCAGTCTGTCTACAAGTAGTCAAGATGGTAGGTTTGGATAACTGCCTTCTACTGATAATTGTTTATAACTGATATTAAGCCATTATGTCAGGAAGATAGATCTCTATTTCAAACAACAACTTCAAAAAGTATCATCCATAAAATTTCAATCTACATAAAAAACAGATGCTCAATGAATGCTGCATATTTCTTGTGATGTGACAGTGAACATATTATTACGAATAAAATTCATAAAAATATATTTTAAGTACAATTATCCCCTGAATTTTATTGTTCTACTTTGATCAAAAGATCTTGCATTCTGAGCATTATCTTCATAAGAAAAATTCGCCTGGACCACATGCAAAGAACGCTGTGAAATAGTGACCGACAAATCCATTACAAAGAGATAAAACAAGGGTCTTTTTTATAGATTACAATGCCAGAGGCAGTGAATAAAACAGTTCTAAACAAAAAGTGCAAACAAAATACTACACAAAATGTCTCAGCTTAATTCGATTACATTTCGTCCATGTTGTCAAATCGTAACATACACTCTGAAAGTAGAGTTTACATAATTAATAGAAAAGCGAGAATCAGATTTACATTCTTATGTCAAACATGGAATAAAAATTAAAATCCGAGACAGAAGAAAAACGTTTCCTACCATAACATGCTTGGAAAAATTAACAATAGGCTTGTTTTTAAGACAAGAAATATTTGAAGACTGCAAATAAGGTTTATGTGGTAAAAAGATGCCACAGATTTTCAAAAATGTCAAAGAATGTTAAATCTCTATTTTTTTCAAGTTATTTGTTAGACGTTTGTCAGGTAACTTTTATGATGTACAACTAAGTGTAAAAATTCCCAAAAAATCCAGTACATGTCATGCAAAAGGAATAACTCTCAGTGAGATTCAAAGATACACCAACAAAGCGACCCCGACCTACAGTCCAACGCCTTGACAACTGGGCCACAAGACCGTTGTAGACATGTGTGCAAATTGAAATGCTCAACTGTTTGACGTTCTCTTAACTCCACTTAATGAAAAGTTGTGGCAATAAGCGACCAGGACTCCACTGCTTCATATCATGCCAAACTTGCTTGTGGGATATTCTGGAATTCCTAACATTATTAACTACATGAATAATGAATTTGCCATTACAAGGTCATCACAATGCCTTACCTGTCGAAAACGTTCAGAACCCAATTCAGAGCTAATTCTGCTGCTACTGATGGCTCCATCTTAAGATCCTTCTTTCTTTTCTGTTGCAATTCATATAGATCAGATAGGATGGTGGAAAGCTCTGGTACTGATATTGCAAGATCAAGATCAGCATTGGCGCCGAAATTGCGTATTTCGAAATAATCGCTCAGTGTTTTGAGGTCTATTTGGTATACTAAATATGAAAACATCAAAATAATAAGATTAATTGCAGCATTTAACCATGACTAAAAGGTGAGGGGGAAGGGAGGGAGAGAAAGCGGGAGGGGGAGGGAGAGATGGAAAGGGAGAGGGAGAGAGGGAAAAGGAGAGGGAGAGAGGGAAAGGAAGAGGGAGAGAGGGAAAGAAAGAGGGAGCGAGGGAGAAAGGGAAGAGGGAGGGGGAAAAGAGAAAGACAGAGGTGGACAAATCGAGACAGAAACTCTCAGTGTCTGTTGAGGCTACAGGAAACATGAGTCGATTTAGGCTCCAAATTAAAAAATCAGATAAGTGGTTTCATAGTTAATAGCTGTTGAGAATGTGGATGTCAAGATCTCTGGAGTTGATTTTGACTTGAAATAAAAGATATCTTATATTATAGAATATTTTATATAATATAATATCGTTACAATTTGCCCTCATTCCATATTTCAAGAGTGAATTTTTCTTACAGCAACGTTAAAAACAAGGAATGAATTCATCTAATGTCAATGAATAAGAACTTAGGGCAAAATTAATGTGCTTACTTTAAACTTCAGGGGTTCAGTTTATATGAAAAAGGAAAACAATTTATACGGAATAGAATTACAAAATTTGTCAGTCTGAAGAAGTTCATTTGATTTGATTAATGAAACTGATTTCATTGATAAGCGAAAAATTAGAAAATAACCATTTAAAAAATCACAAAAATATAGTTGATAAAAGTCTAAACGTCTCTTGAGCTCTAGACAAACTTGCTGTCCTCACCAGACATATGCTATAAAAGAAAAACCTGACAAAATGAATACAATGGAATGGTAAGTTGGGTGCCTTCCACAGTATATTACGTTCCAAAGTAAACATGTAGTTCGCACGTCAGCTTACTAACACTTAAGTGGTCATATATGGAATTCACTGGGTACAAGGGCAAACGGGTACCAAACCACAAAAACAAACAAACAAGGAATTGCCCGTTCAGGTATCATGGCAATCGTGTAAATAATCTAAGAAGGTAATCAGAAATATGATTGCTTTCAATTGGGTTTTGCTCAGAGTAACTTAAATCTTTTATGCACTAGTTTTCCTTGACAAAGAAACAAAACTCATAACCCACAATGTTGATAGCAATATAAACTATCCATGCCCAGAAACAGATTTTATCCTCTGTGAGGGTTTCCTCCTTCTCGCGATTCCAAGGAACTGAAAAATTCATTTTCCAGATTAAGAATGCTCGAGTTAAAACACAAGAAATAAAAGTGAGTACCGCTAACCACTCCACCACCCCTTATCCCCCGCAAAATGTGAAAAGCCCACTAAGAATTAAAGAACAAGTTGTTCTTAAACAGTAGTACATGTATTTTATATAGAAAAAATGTATGCAGCGATTCAACGTTTTGAAAATTAATTTGTCTTATCAGCTTGTTTCGAAAGTTATAGTCAATGAAAGCATGCCGCCATCCTCCCCACACTGATTTACAGCGCTGCATTTGTAAGTGTTTCAATAGTCTCCTTGATCCCAGGTTTATTTTGTTTATTATGTTGTGTATCACTTCGCAAACATAGATTTCCTCATCCGAATTTTTGTTGTTAATATTCAAAATCAGCGTCATCGGTATGATGCAGCTGCTTTTGTTTTGGAAGTTTTCAAAATGCTTCACCAATTTATATTTTTCATATTCTATACATTATGGACATTTATGTCATAAATTTTTTTATTTCAAGAATAATCTGGAATCCTGGGGCTAAAGTCTTGCATATACGCTTCCTTTCTAATAACATTGGGCTATGATCAATGCACTGCCAGTATCTTTTAACAATGAATATTTTGATAACATACAAATTCAAAATTATGAATTAGAATGTTAGAATTCCAACATGAATAGATACACGAACAATTTTCATATATAGGAATATTTAATGCACTCAGTACAAAAGCAATTAAGCATACACGCTCGGGTCAGGTAGAGAATTTGGGTCAGGGCTCACAATAATTTTTAGTAACAGCAAAAAGTTCGAAACAGCGAGATGCAAGATACAGACAGGTAATTTCCAGGAACAAGTATGAAATGTCCATGGAACTATATCTTCTTTTCTATATAGTTTTAAGTCTGAGAAAATGAGTGCTTTCGAAAATCGAGAACTGACTGAATTCTACTTTACAGGTTATTGTATAACTGTCCTTCTTGCTCTGGCTCGGTTGCTTTTCAAAATGTTATTTCAAACTCACTTCGAAGCTTTTAACGTAATATATATGTTTCTAATTAATTCACATTCCCCAAGCTACTTTCAGTTATATGGGTATCGATGTACTTCAGTTGCCATAATCTTTGGTTAACTCCCCTACAAAGCTCGTTTTAACACCTTCTCAGATGCTTCCTTCACTGCATGTAGTAGGGAGATCTATCTGGACTACTCGGCCATTCAATGGGGTAGAAAAATACTGTTTTAACTTCATTAGTGTTGGTAAGTCAATCAGATAATGCACCTCAACCTAGAAATGGCCATCAAATATACCACTACCCAAACAATTCCACTGGAAAGAAAGTGGTTCTGATCTGTAATACTACCCAAGTTCAATTTTTGCAGCTCATACATTGACCAAGGAAACCTTCAAACTTTTATATGAATATATAAAACGTCATATAATCCTGAAGAAGTGGCACACAATTTGGCATTTTGGTTACCAACACAGGGAAAGAGAAATAGAGGGGCTCCAACAACAACATTTGTACAACTGCTGGAGAGGGATACGGGACTGACGGTCGAAGAGATGGGAAATCAAATGATGGACAGGGATATTTGGCGGGTGATGGCTAGATAGATAGATACATAGATAAAACTTCAATGAAAGGGCCGCTCACAAAGAACTCTTTTGGTATAACGTCTTAATAAAGTTGTTGTTGTTGTTATCTTTACTTACACAGTGTTGCCTTTCTTATCTTCTGTATCTTGCAAGCGATTCTGTAAGCAGAATACTTGATATAATCAAACGATTCTGAAAAACAAACAAACAAAATATTAGAAAGGGTGAGCAAATATAACAAAACCATAAATTATAAAACGTCATTTGCAATTTCTACTACCAATCTTCTAAAAAGAAATGAACTTAAATGAATAAAGAATACTTGACTCTAAATGACAGGAAAATTAAACCGCTGACCAGAAACATTTTAGGATTGGTTTCAGAAATACTATACATAGGCAAAATGAAAATACCATGACTGTAAATATCTAATAATGGACGTCGACCGGAACACATGGAATGTCGTAGCCCAAGACCTGACACCCTGAAGTGTGTAAGTGAAGACAGACCGTCTAAAAAGGTCTCTTCAGTTTTAAAAGTGTTCCTGCACAGCAGGCTGATACAAAGCGGCAAAGGAGAAGAGCCATAAAACAGAAAGACCGACCAGTGACAGACTTTGCCTGGGTCCACAACCGCAATGACTGCAACTTTGGCTTAGGTCTTTACAGCCATACCCAATGCTGCTTCAAAATCAACATGGAGAGTGTGACTCATAGTTTCTTGAAGATGTCCACCGGTACACATTGAATGAAATTGGGAAAAAAAATGCAACCAGATGGTTTAGTTCAGTTGTGGTCGTGGAAAAGCAAGATGGTAATGTGTGTATATGTTTTGACAGGACCCAACCAAACAAAACAATTGCGAGGGAAAGGTTCCTTATTCCAACAATTGAGATGATTATGCAGTATTGGAACAATGGAAATGTATTTTTAAAGCTGGCTCTTAAATGTCGATAGAGCGATCTCAGTTTTTCCGGCCTTTTTATTTTCTACTACGTTTGTATCTAATTACAGTGGAAGATAAGTGAAAAGTAAAATTAAAAAATCAAAATTCTTGGTACTTCTACAAATTTTATAACCTTTTTTCAACCTTTTAATTTAATCAACTCACAATTTATCGAATTCCATGACTACATAATTACAAACAATGCCATGCTCAAATAGCAGGTCAAATTATACAAAGTATGAGTACATGTGTATATATGTATATCTATAATATACTTGTAGTCCTACTATCAGGGAGACGTGTTAGATCCTCGCGAAAAATGTAATTCAGAGAATTGTTATCTCTTTGGCAGCACAGGCTGTGCCACTGAAAATCAACAAGCTGTTTTTGATGGCTAACTTTTTGTATGCTTTGCAGTGTTATTTGATAATGAAACCTGGCTAATGAAATTTGTAGATGTCCATAAAATAGTTCACAACCGGATGTCTAGAATATGCTGGATTTGTGATTTTAGTCACAGTGATATTCAGTGCAATTGAAAAATTAGCACATGTATTTTGAGCTGGCTTGTATTATTATTGAAGTGATCACAAATCTTTCCGAAAGGGAGGAACTGCATCGTTATGAATATGGTGGAGAACGAGGGGCCAAAAACAGATGCGGTTTCCCCTCATGATGTTCTATGACTCCTGGAGTCGTAACGTCACCTCATCATCATTTCATCAAGTCATAGCACGCATGGTCTCATGAAGGCATAAAGGCAGCAAAGCTGTGTTTGCATTAACCTCGAGTAATGATTGTGAGGAACAGTTTCACGGGCAAATTCAAGTAGGCAATTGACAATGAGGAGAGCCTACTTAATTTAAGACTCCTAAACAAACACACGAGTTTACTAATTAAAGCAGGTCATTAAAATCAAGGGCAAAGAAGGTGAACAAATGGTTACCTGAAAATTATATTGAAAGAAATGGAAAAGAAACGGTCAAACAATTGGAAAATATAAAAGAGATTATGCGCTGGGGGAAACAATTTGTAACAACGAAACGGATGAGTATTTATCTGGGCTGATACTGTCTCCAAAACCAAGGAGAAAATATTAATGAAACGGGCGATGATAATACTCAGATAGCAACCATAGCAGTATAGTTGATGCATCTGAAGATGAAGACAAAAGAAAGAATGATATGTGGCCAGCAAGGAATGAGGTATTATCATATAGGAGCCAAGAAGGAGTGTTGAAGAAAGTAAGGAAGGGAAGAATTGGGAAAATTTATAACTGTTAAAGAGCTACAGACTCGCAGACCCATACAAAACCTTGAAATGCAAGAGTTTGGTGTACTTGATACAGTGGTGGAGAATCCAATTATGTTTCTACAGGGCAAAACGAAATACAGCAATTAAGGGCACGCTGGCTTGCACCAAGTCAAGAAAATAAATCAGATTTACTCCCCTTATTTAAAAACCAAACAAGTAAATTTGACTACTGAAACGAATCGCAAGGTAAATGGAAAGAAAAAAAGAAGAGAAAATTCTATCAAATTTGCAAAGGAAATTTTCCAAGAAAAGAGAAGCACTATCCTAGGATACACCCTTGAAGAACTGGACGACATTCACACAAAACATACATTAAGAAGAACCAATTAACACCTTTGCCAAAAGTTGGAAGCATCCTAAGATTAACTGTGCTAGAAGAGGAATTCATCAACACCTTTCTAGCCAATGATGAATCAGAAGTAAGGCATAAAGCCAAACATTAAGTGTGTATCAATCTGTAACTGCCATAAGAAATCAATTATTTTTTTAGGGTAAAGAAACATACCAGGCATAGTCACTAAGTAAAGGAAATGTGAAAGAAAAACAAAAAAGGGTAAGCAAGAGATAATCTCAGAATTTAAACAATTCAGGTAATACTGGGAACATCATCAGAATGCAGAGAGCTGCACAATCTAGTGGTCCATGGGCAAAATACCCCAGATTCATAAAAATATTTATTACAATGAGAAGCAACAACTGCATGAGGATGAAGTCAATGTGAGAAATTAGTCACATCAGGTACAAATCACTGATATGGTAGTAGCAAGGGAAGTCCATAAGAACACTTCCCATAATAATACCTACATAAATTATTCAGATCAGACATTGGATTAAGGTGAAATAAGGGAGCACTTGTCTACATGCGAGGACAGTACTCAATGCAAGGACAGATGACAGGTGTATTGAGATACAAAATAACCTCAGGCATAAGGTACTTTCTAGCATGATACAAATAACCAACTTTTCTTAGATTTGGAATCATAAGGGGATTGAACATAGGAGTCCACAGGATCATCTGTTAAAAGTAACAAACAAAGCAGCCTCATTGGTAAGCATTCCTCAAGAGGAGATGCAACATAACCAGAGTTAACATCAGAAAGATCATCCATAAATATTATGAGGAGATGAAAGAAACCAGCCATTTTCTTATTCCTTTTCTGAAAGCCTGAAAATTAAACTCATCAAATATCCAGTTCTTGTCAGATGTTCCTAACAAAGTGATTCACTATTGAACATTGAAATCGTTTGTTAGCACCTTGAAGAGAATGGTTTCAAGCTTAGTCATTAAATATATGTTTAAATGTGAATTATTTCATGAAGTGTCTTCTTTCAGATGAAAAAAGTTTAAAGAGTTCTTCAATCTTGCTAAAACATAAAATGCAGTTATACATAATGCCCTTTTATGTCATTATGTTCAATTTTGACAAAATATTGCTTAAATTACAAAACTATTGTATTCCTTGCTAATAATGGGTGTTGGAAGGATTTGGACACCAAATAATGACCTTGCTTTGAATAAGCTGTTAAATACTATAACAAAAGGCTAAATTATCTAGCTACTTTATTCTTGTTCCAAACTGATATAGTTTATTAAAAATGTTATCATGTTCAAAATCCATGCAAAGTTCCTCAAAAAATCATAATACACAACAGCCTAGTACTTTTATACACATATAATCTCAGTGTAACACATAAGATGCATTTGGCTTGTCAATGTCTCTTGTGGTTAGCCATTGGCACTGATATTGATTCCTTTGTTTAGTGTATATACATTAACATCTGTCTAAAATCCTATTTATGTCCCATATTTTCCCATTCAGTGACAGCAGTTTAAGAGTTTGTCGTACCTTTTTCTAATTGCTGTGCCAAGGGAGGTATAAGGTGGGTCAATTATTCATTGGTTATTTTCATCAGCCAATTGAGGCATACACACAATTTTTATTTCCATAATATATCTTGCAATACAAGTTGTGTCTCCAATGGACCCTTGAATAATTCAAAGCCCTCTTGTGTCTGGTTGAAAGCACTTAAATGATCCTTTCTTTCACTGAGGAACCTAAAACTAACAGCCAATATATTTCAAAAACCAGGCAGATCAAACATACATTTCATCTTTTGGCATTTCAAAGAGGTTTTCATGTATGCTGACTGAAAAATGCTGACTTAAATCTTAATAATATTGGTTGGATACCATTATGATTGTGTTTTGATAGTGAATGTTTCATGCCCCAACTACATGAATTAATTGCAATGTGCTTGGTTATTCATGCTTATCAGTGGAAAAAGATGTACATTATCCTTTACTTTAATTTACTTGTATTTTTCTTTGTCCTCCTTATCAATGTTGTTTCTTTTAATTTGGATATAAAAAATATGTATTAAAAATGCTTCATTCGATTGATTTTAAATGTTAAAATAATGATTTGCGTACAGTACTACTGGGATCAGAATGGGCATTGAATGCTGGACCTCTTGTATTATTTTTTTTACCAAAAAAATAATGATAAAACATCCTACTTACTCAGCTTTGAATATACTTCTGTCATACGAGGA
>RDPX01000047.1:1309775-1319775 GCA_003991215.1 Morbakka virulenta | reverse complement strand
TACCCGGTTGTTAAGAAGATCAAAAGAGGACATTGTCAACAACACAACATTGGGGCTTATCACAGGGAGCCAGAAGTAAACATATTTTAACACCTCTTTTTTCCCTCCGCCTTTAGTCCCATGTCTTCGCAGAACATTGGTGGTCATGCTTTTCCACAGGATTTTAACCTTGGTTATTTCCAGAATTTAACCTAACTGATTCCAGCCCATGTTGATAAGATTAACATGAATGTTGTCCTTTGTCTTACTCTCCCTCTTTTTTCGCACACCTTGCCTGTGGGATCCAGGTTTTCCAAACTTTGTTTCCTCGCCATGTGATCTTGGAATGACAGTTGTCTTTTCCTGCTCCGTCCATTAATTTGGTGCTCTCTCTTAGGGAAAACGCTATGATTTCAGCCAATATCTTTAAACGCCAGGGGAGCTCATCGACTTTTATGACTGGGGTGCTCATATACATTATTGAGATCTGAAATTTAGAAGATCACAAAATAATTATTTGTGGTCTCGAGAGAGAAAATTATTTCTAACATACTCTCAATAAAAAGCAATAAAGATTGAATATTTGGAGCTTTTAAGAATTGGTCACCATATTTTAAAGTTTTGAAAATTTGGTCAACCAGTTTGGGCTCTTGAAAAATTTGGTGTTCATATTTAGGGATCAAATTGGACATGATGTTTCCTTATCAAAAAGTCATAAAAGTCCTCCCTGGGTTCGAAACCATTGCCAGTACCATCGTTTTTTCTTGTTTCAATTACTTTTGCTCGAGTGCTAAACCTGGACAAAATGAAAAATCTGAGGGTAACTTTTAATGAAAATCTGATCAATACTTTTGGGAAATGAAAGTACTGCTTCTCCTTCCAAAAGTCGACTTGAAAAATAATGAGCATGACAAATGAAGGCATCGAAATTCCATCTTTACAAAATCCACAGCAAAAACTTGTAAGCGTCAATAAATAAGTTAGAAAGCTTAAAGTTCGAAGATAAAGTGAAGCATCCTGAGCCTGAAGTAAATAAAGAGAATTTTGACGGCCTTGAAAAGATAAGGGGAAGTCACATAAAATCGCCTTACTTACTACAAATGACTAGTTGTTTTGCTTTTCCCGCTCCCGACTTACGAATTTCGACTTTATTCTTCATTTCGATTTTGGGTTTCATCTCATATTCCGTAGATGTTATCGTTTTATCTGAGCCTCCCGAAGTTGCTTCGTCATCTGGCACCAGCGTTTGCTCCAAGTTTATGTCTGAATTTGTTCCTGCTGTCAGCGTTTCCTCTGAGTCTATTTTTGAATCTGTAAAATGCGAGTCATCGTCAATAATATCAACCGCATCCGACCTCTTCCAAGAATTATCGCTCCTAGATAGACTGGAGGCAAAGAGAGAATAAACCCGCCTGAGGAACAGTTGCTTTCGCTGGAAGTTGAAGTTGGTGTCCAGCATCTTCATGATGTAAGAGGGGGGATGTTGCTACGACACTACTTTGCCTCTCCTTGATCATTCTTGGGTAGTGTGGTCTTGTACTACTACTATTTGTCCTGGTCGAAAATGTTGAGCGGCTTGATGATGACGGTGGGGTACCTGACGATTGTACAGGTTAGCGGCTTTGTCCCTTCCATTGTTATTGGACGACTATTGAATGGACGTTTGGTTTGTGGGCTTTCATTCGTAATTTATCGACTAAGGTGCGACCAAACATCATGCGATCTTCCGCAGGACAGTGGCGCGTCTCTAAGAGCAAGTAGTTCTTTATAAAAATGTGTGGAAGAATGGTGGCATTTTTTTCAGTAATCATTTATGTTCTTGACAATTACTTCAGCTAGTCCACTGGATTGAGGTAGTGTGTGTTACGTCTGGTATGTTTGAATCCTCAAGATTTCTAAAAGCTGCGAAATTCTCTGGATTTGTATTGCAGCCCATTAACTGATAATAACTCCCCTGTTACCCTAAAAGTGGGTTATGGTCAGTTTCCATCGTGAATTTCGGACGTCTGTGTAATTATGCCGACATTCGACGAATAGCCTAGGTAAATGTTAATAACTTTAAGTCTATCTGGTAGTAATTTTTCTCTGCTGAAGTCAGAAGACGTGATGTACAACCTACTGGTTGCCAGTTGCTTTCTTCCGTTTTTTGAAGAATAATAACGTTAAGTCTGTTTAGGAGACTGTTATCAGTTCGGAACTTGGTTGATCGATGAACACCATAATGGGCTGAGGTAGGCGGTTGACTCAGTTACGTTTAATCTGGTTGATGCTGTTCGTGCGATTTGGTTCACACAACCAATTGCTTTTGAAGCTTACTAACTCTTATTGGTTTTGAGAGTTAAGCCAGGTGTGGACAAAACTTTGACAATTGTTGTGCTATACCTAGAAAACTGCGCAGTTCTGTAAAGGTCGTGGATAGTGGGAAGTCTTGTAAAGCTTCTACTTTTTTATTCAGGGGTTTGATTCCTTTCACTGTAGTTCAATGTCCCAAAACTCTACTTCTGTAGCATTAAAATTGCATTTTTCACTGTTCCAAGGGATGCCATGATCTGATAGTCGTTTCAATAGTGTTTGCAACCTATTTCAAAAATTCAGTTTGAGTTTTGCTGAAGACCAAAATATCGTCCATACTTTTAACTACTCCGTCCAAATTGGGGACAATTTTACCCATGCGTTTACTTAAGGCCTCTGGTAAGGAATTCAATCCAAACTGTTCTAGGGTTGGTCAAAGTCTCCCTTATAGAGTAGTGAATGAGCATTTCAGTTGGATTTCACGATCAAGGTGAAGTTGCCAGTAACTTGAATTGGCATTAACTTTGCCATGAAGTTACCACGGCTTCCTACTTTTGCAAGTGTTTCACCTTCGCTTCTTAGTTCGTAAAACTCTCCTTTAGTTTGGTTGTTTAGCTTGGTCAAGTCTATACCTACTCGAAGGTATCCGTTTGTTTTTTTTCACGAATACCACGGGGTGACACCATTTAGTGAGTTTATCTACTGTTTGAATAACTCTCAGTTCAACCATGCGATCTACCTCATCTTTAAAGGGCTTTAGAAATGGTATCGCTATTCTGCGAAGAGCCTCGATGTGATACGGTGGATTGCTTACCTCTACTTGAGTGTTAATCGGTTCACATTTAACTAGGCCTACTCCATTGAATACCGGGTTGAAATTCCCGTTTTATCTCATTGCATTTGGTCATTGTGTAATACAAGGATCCTTGCAAAAGAGATGGTCAAGAGATTAGATAACCCATGTCCAAGGATTATCATACCATCCTTCAAAACCAAAATGAAAAATAAAATCGATATCCACTATCATTATGCTCCAATCAAAGCGAATAAAGAAAAAAACAACAAAGAAGGATCAGTTTTAAGCTAGACTGAACAACATGTTTGGATAGCTTCCAACTTCTAGTTGTCAGATCAAAACTGAAGCTGAAGAACTGGACCTGAACGCTAGAAAAGAGAGTACATCAACAGTATTCTTAAAGATAGCAAAACTAGAAAGGAATTCAGAGTGACCTTCAGCAAAAACGTATAAGTGTTACGGAAACTACAGAAAGAGGAAGAACTAGGCCTACTCAGAGAACGATAAACGGTAAAAGAGACGCTCAAGTAAACTTTTAAGGAAGCACTCAGTTTCCAGGAGAATCAATAGAAAGAAAGGAGTTTAGCAGAAGACCTCTGAAAAATAAGAAAGAGAAGGGAAAAGTGACCAGTAATGAGTAGCACCCATACATAAGAAGACAAAAAAGAAAGCAAGAGACGCCTGCGGAGACTAACAGAATGGCAAAGAAGAGCATTAAGGGACGCAATCGATGCTATGTCGGCAGACTGGCAGATATAACTGTAGATATAAAAGCAATTTGCAATCTTAAATAGGTCTACAATACCACTAATAAACTTGTCGGGTAACCACTAAAAGACAGACAGAACTGTCAAAGATACAGACGGTAAACCTGTAATCGGAACAGAGTAGCAGTTACTGAGGTGGGCAGAGTATTTAGAGAAGCTGCTAAATATGCCAGCACCAGCCAATCTAGAAGCATCAACCCAAACAACGCAAACGTTCCAACCAACTGTGGTAGGCTCAAAAGGGAAAATCGAGAGATACTTCTCCCATCGTCAGCCTGACGATGGGAGAAGTATCTCTCAAAACGTAGCTCGGAAAAAGCTTACAGCTCATGACATGATAAAGCCCTTACATCTATGGGATCCTCTGAGTCCATAAAGTTCAGAATTTTCAAGACTATAAATACAGTCCTTAGTTTGTAATTACTGTCACTTCTTCGGAAGAGAACTGACTAACAAGTAAGAAGATTTTTGATATATTTTTAGAGGTAAATATCCAGGTTCAAAGACGCTATAGTATATTCTGCAGTATGGAAAATTAAGTCTATTAATTTGAAGCTCAGATATTCATCATTCTTACCAAAGTCAGATATAATTTCACAAAGATTTGAATGGTATCATTATTCTCTTGTAATGTTATAATATTTCAGTTGTTACAATTATACCCTAGTTTCACAGTGCTTGAAATGAAATTAAAAAAAATAATAAAATAATTAAAGATTTCCGCATTATTCATAGTTTCCCTAAATTTTTCCTCGATCAAAAGACAAATTTCACAGGATTTAAAATTCTAATAAATTATCTTCTAGTTAAAGGTATTATTATTATTATTATTATTATTATTATTATCTTCTAGGTATTTAAACTATATGCTTTTGATGCAACCAAGAGAAACAGTTTACTTGCAATTCATCTGATCTACTCAAACTTTCACCTTGCCAAAAGGAAAAAAGAACAAATCTTTATTTTATAGTATAGCTCAAGTATTGGATGGATTCCTATTTGTAACAAAAACTATATATATATATATATATATATATATATATATATATATATATATATATATAGTTTTTCAAGTTTCTTGGTTAAATTCATTTTCCGAATATCGGTCTTTATATTCTTGAGCAAGACCACATGACCCACTATTTCCCTCTGGTGACAGTCCTGAATGTCATAACAAAAATCTGCAGCCTTGCACACACACACACACACACACACACACACACACACACCAAACACAAACACAAACAAACACACTTTGAATTTTAAATATAGATATATGCTAACAGAGAAACCAGGGGTTGCTAGGAACATTTGATCAAGTGTCCAAAGTGACACTGAATCATTGGAACGGCTTTGTTGCATCTAGTGCAACATGTTTTTCTTAAAGTAGTCATCCTTATGTAGTTCTTGCTTCTCATTGTAAATAATCTTTATATTAATGTAGTCTCTTTCTTCTCCTTGTATAATTCTTAATAAGGGGGGAGGGGGACGATGTAAAATCGAGATCTGACTTGATTCCTCTCAACAATATGGGGGTGGATGAGCAAGTTGTGTCAAACTGAATTTTGGTTTTTAAGTTTCTCTTCTCGAGAAAGGCCTTAAATGACCTCCCTTTGTGACCTTGAGACCATCTTAGTAGTCATATCGAAAAATATTGTGGCTTATATTCAGTGCTGGGCTACAAACTGCCCTGAGCAGAAATTGGCTCTTTCTAGTCTGTTTCATTAAATTGATAATTGGAAGTAAGGTCTCTATTTTCAGAGCAGTCTTATGTATTACTCTAGATTTTTAAATCTTTATTGGGTGCATAAACCTTCAAATCAACAAGTAAAATAGATTATGTCCCAGGTAGGACTACAATGTACCACAAATAAATTAATATTTTCTACATTTCTTGTAAAATTCATTTTCTATTGTAGGTCTTTACCTTTGAAAATGGGACCAACGAACACTCCTTTCTAAATCTGACGGCTGTCTCAATTGTAATAACGGGGGAAAAACCTATTATTTTTACTTAACTTAGGAGGATTCAAAGTAAAACAATATTTGGCCTTTCTGCTTGCCTAGTTAAATTTATTTTTATTTTATGTCTTTATCTGTGATTTTTGGCTTATGCGATCCCATTTTCCGGTCACGATTGGCACCCCAGCAGTTGTATTGAAAAAGCCCTTACATTACATTCCGTGCAGGCTGGAAAGCGGTCTCACCCCGAAATTACCTTACCTTACTGAAGTGACGTATCCNATTGTAATAACGGGGGAAAAACCTATTATTTTTACTGAACTTAGGAGGATTCAAAGTAAAACAATATTTGGCCTTTCTGCTTGCCTAGTTAAATTTATTTTTATTTTATGTCTTTATCTGTGATTTTTGGCTTATGCGATCCCATTTTCCGGTCACGATTGGCACCCCAGCAGTTGTATTGAAAAAGCCCTTACATTACATTCCGTGCAGGCTGGAAAGCGGTCTCACCCCGAAATTACCTTACCTTACTGAAGTGACGTATCCTCCAGGACGTTGCCGACCAGGTTCCTCCACTCCTGCCGGTCTCGTGTTGTATGTAGCAGGTATTGAACGCTTGTTTTCCTTGTTTTCCTCATCAATCCGTCTGTGTACTTTTCTCTTGGTCTTCCTCTGCCTTTGCTTCCATTTATCATACCGAAATTAAGCTTTCTATATTGCCAGTTTATTTCGTTTTTAGATGGTACAAAATTAGAGCTTTCTACATTGTCTGTTTCATTCTAATCACACATACAGGCAGGCAATATACACATATACGAATATATATATATATATATACATATATATATTTACTAGAAGAGAAATTCGGCGCTGTCTGAGCACCCAGTTGAATTATCAAAGTAACCTTAAGATATTGCTTTAATAATAAATGGCAATAAAAAACTGACTTCACCTGTCCCTAAAGTTCTGAGGTTGCTGAGCAACTTCTATCAAATTCATATTTTGATTATAGGTTTCTAGCTTTCATAGCTAACCATTACGATTCACTTTTTTAGTTTTTGGGGTCGCTTTTTTGGTCAAATAAAAAAACATCTCCTTTGCTTGGCGCAGGGTTTCAAGGTAACCTGAGGCCAAATTTGAGCTTTCTGCATTGCTTGTTTGTTGTCGATTTCTGTTTTTGATAATATGCCCACGTGGTCTTGTTTTAGGCCCTAGCAGCCATCAGGAGGTCATATAAACAAAATATATAACTTTTCTTCAGTGCAGCATTTCAAATTACACTGATACCAAATATAAACGTTTTTAGGTTGCTAAGAATGGTTTCCTATTTCGACTGTCGTTAGAATATGCTAAAATTTCCTCAGGGTCCATTGTTTGTTCAAGAGTCAGCTTCAGTGATCATTTACTTAACATCACCTTTGCTTAGCGCAGTCTTTCAAAGAAACCTGTCGCCAAATTTATGCTCTGGGGTGTGAGGTCAGATAAAAATAAGACAAATATGAGAAGAGAGCTAGTAATTAAGGTGTAGTCAGTCAGATGTTTGATCTCTTAATCGTTCCTGTACTATAGTTCTCATTTAGAGTTGCTTCATTACTCTTAATACATAATCCAATTAAGATAGCAAAACTTAATGTAGTTTTTATTGTTTTCAGACGTAATTGCGTAATGAGGTATGTATAACACCAAATATATTGCAACCAGTCGTTGGCTCCATTGATTCACATAATGATACATAGCAGATAAGCATTGTCGTCTTCATAAGATTGACCAGAGCAGCTGGCGAGGTGTAAATCTTGCAGGCCTAAATATGTCCTTTTTGATGATGGCTTGAATACTTTGCTACAAAATGTGCCTTTGTTATCTAGCCTTACAGGTAAAACGAGCGAATATGATAATTTTGTCTCCATTTTGGAATGGGTCTCTGAATAATTTATGTACCTTGCCTTTAACATCAAAAAACGTTAGCAGGTTTCACGCTGAGAAGTTTCTTAATTGGCAGGTTTAATTCAGCTTCTTTTCATTAAGTACACGTCAAGCTTAGCTTGTCCTCTACTCTCTGTTTAAAACTTTTTACACACCTTGGTCGTAGTGAGCTCTTAGTCGTTGCTGTTTCCCCCCACTTCTTCCCATATGCCAGCCTACATTGCTAGATTTTCGAACTACTCTCAACGCAATCTTCAGTTCTCTTCCTAAGCTTGGGTTAAGGGTGTTTTCTTTTTACAAGTTTGATGTGAAATAATTGTTTCACAAGCCTGTCATTTTGTAGGCGTACTAGATATCATGCCAAACACCACTGATTTTTCAGCATCACAGTCTCTGTACTTAAATATTAAACTTGCTGGGTACTACTTTGTCTGGTGTCCTTGACTACCACACCTTATAGAATACAGTAAGGTAGTTCCCTATTCAGCATGATTTTGTTAGAGGGGCACAATTAATCCAAGCACAGCGAGCATCAATCAGCTGGGCGCCCTGGGAGCACTTTAAGTCCTTAAACAAAGCTAATAAAATATCACAAATTACATAGCCTGGTCTAAATTCCAAGCTACTGAGAGAACAATTCATGACGTCAGTTGTTATCAATATACGTCGTTTGCCATTTAATTTATCTAACGTATCACTTGACACATATACATTTCAACTATGACTAGACTTTCGGAAAGAAGGTTAAATACTTCAAACCTGACTGTTATAGCACGTACAACGGGTTGAGACATAATATTGAGAAAGATGCTACATTTTGTTTTTTTTGTCTTACATTCCCTTCTAAATGTATTAATTACGAGTGGTCAAAAATATTCATACATATACACATTAGTTTTTCTTTTCTCCTTGCTCTTGATCTCAGTGATTGCTTTTTATTCTTGCGGTAAGTCCTATTCTCATTTTTATTTTGGTGTTTCCTCTAAGATGTAAGTTACTTTCTTACTTTGGTTTACTACAAAATTATGCCACTTGTTACGAGTTAAACTTTCTCTGTTTCTCTAAGTAAATGCTAACACTGTTGTCCTTTGCCTTTTCGTTAATTTTTTCCTTTCTCTTAAAGTCACTTATTCACACATACATACATACATACACACAGATATATATATATATATATATATCTTTATATATATATATAAATATAGATAGATAGATAGATAGATAGATAGATAGATAGATAGATATGAAACTGCTGAAATGACTTCACCCATTACAGTTACTTTTAATTACATTGGAATTGACTCCTGCTTCCAAAATTTGGTCATCAAGGGCTCAGCTTGTTGCAAAAAGTAATTCTTGTTGGAATATTGACATAGGTTCTCAAGTAATTACTCATCATCATTATCACTATTAGGTCGAGTTGGCATTCTATTACATTCTTCCACCAGCCATCTCTACCACATATGGGATTTGGCAGTTTGTCTTTCAAGTATCGTGTATCATCCATCAGTTAATTTATGTATGCCATCTTCCGCCTACTTTGTGTTCATCTTCCTTGGAATGAATACTACAGTAATACCATTCATGCAAGTTCTTCCTTGCTGCGCCAACAGTAAGTATACTACAAATATCAGCCTTGCGGAATTGTTTTGATCACAGAGGGATGTTCCCATAGAGTTTCTTGTTTGTTAGATTGCCTTTGCAAAATCTGTTTGAAGCTGTACGGGGTAGTCTAGTGTAGCTACCATCTAACAGATAACCTGATTGCCTGCTTGTCTACAAAATATTGAAACATAACAAAAAAATATATGTTGAAATGTTTCCAGTTCTTCTTCTCTCTTGCTTTTTCCCTTAGGCTCTGGAGCTGTTTTCTGGTACGGAGTTGCCCTAGTCCGGAGTTTTTGATGTCTTCACGGATGGTGCTGAGAAGATTTGTAGAGTGGCATCCTATTCTGGCTTTATACATTGTTGCTCCTGATATGGCGAATTCAAGGGCTTTCTGGGTGAGGGTGTTGATGTCCATGCGTAGGACATGACCTAGCATAGACCATCTTCGCTTTGCTACTAGTGTAGATATAGGACCCGCTTGGCAGATTTTATACAGTTCTTTATTACTGATTGTGCTTTTGGGCCATTGATGAGCTGTTATCGTTAGCAAGTGTTTACGGTGGCATATATCAATTTTATTCATCATGGCTTTGTTGGTAGCCTAGCTGTCACAATTATATAGCATGATGGAGAGGCAGTACGCGTTATAAAGTTTGAGTCTGGTTTTGAGCGG
>RDPX01000047.1:1292222-1308901 GCA_003991215.1 Morbakka virulenta | reverse complement strand
TTACTTACTTACTTATCCTCTGTGTTCTGCTTCTTTGGTAGTCGAGGACATCCCATAGATGCAATCAGACCTTCGTTGAAACGTTTCCAGTTCTTCTTCTCTCTTGCTTTTTCCCTTAGGCTCTGGAGCTGTTTTCTGGTACGGAGTTGCCCAAGTCCGGAGTTTTTGATGTCTTCACGGATGGTGCTGAGAAGATTTGTAGAGTGGCGTCCTATTCTGGCTTTATACATTGTTGCTCCTGATATGGCGAATTCAAGGGCTTTCTGGGTGGGGGTGTTGATGTCCATGCGTAGGACATGACCTAGCATAGACCATCTTCGCTTTGCTACTAGTGTAGATATAGGACCCGCTTGGCAGATTTTATACAGTTCTTTATTACTGATTGTGCTTTTGGGCCATTGATGAGCTGTTATCGTTAGCAAGTGTTTACGGTGGCATATATCAATTTTATTCATCATGGCTTTGTTGGTAGCCTAGCTGTCACAATTATATAGCATGATGGAGAGGCAGTACGCGTTATAAAGTTTGAGTCTGGTTTTGAGCGGCATCTCAGTGCGGCGAGCCCAGATTTTCGATAATGATTTAAATGCTATGTTGCCTTGGATGCATCTGGCTGAGATGTATGCTGAACTACACAGCAGGGACCCTAACGTTTTACACTTACGCAAGTTTTCGCAGCCTCGGATAGGTGTTCCTTCTGGATCAGTTTCAGATATTTCGGCAAGATATATGTGTGTAAACTCAGTTTTACTTTCGTTCATAAATAGATTTTCTTCTCTGAGTTTTTCTGAAGCAATTTTTTGTAATTTTTCCAGATGTTCTTTTTCTTCATCTAAAAAGTCGACATAGTCTGCATATTCCATTTCCAGTGGCATACCAAGGCAATAAACGAGAGGATTTAGTCTGATGGAATTGTTTCTGATTTTTCTTAGAGCGTGTGCGAGTTTAACATATGAATAATACTGGTGATAAACCATCTCTTTGAGGTGATCCTATGGAGCTCAAATTATTTGCTATGGAAGAGAATGTGAGTTGGGAGAGCGAATATTCCAAGAAGAGTTGGGTAGAATATTTCTAATCGATGGCCTCACAGAATATTCTAGGACAGGGTGGACCAAATTCTCAGCCTGCTGGGTCTTTTTGAAAAGCCTAAGTAATTTTCACTGCATCTTGAAAAACATCATGTCAAAAATGTGCTACGATACTCCTATGGTGAGATGATAGCAAGAAATAGACATTACCCCGTGGACCGTTTTAACTTTATTTTTGTTACCACTGTCTTTTGTACATACATGGTTACTAAGCATTTCATTGGTTACCATTTCTCTTTAAACGTGATGCGTATATTTGTAACTTCCTCTTTGAGTTTGTTAAACGTGAAAGTGGGAGAAACAGAAGGACGAAAGTCCTTTCTCTCCTATGCAAACTCATGTGGAAATGCTGCTCCTTCTAATTATAGTTGTGGTAGGTTTCACAGTCGACATAGGTATACTGTGTTAGCAACCAGTTCATCACTATTTTGAACATACTACCAATGCTCTTAAGCTTGTTGAGACATGTTGCTCTATTGACAGGACCAAAATTGGCCTGTTTTTGGAAATCTGCCCAAATTTGTTCTAAGAGTTTGCAGTGTCATTAAGGCTTTGTTTGATATACTAAAGCTTTAACATATTCGGTTATGGAAAGCCTTAAAAGTAAAATCTAGTAGCAAAACGTAGAAGCCAACTATTATTTGAAAATTTTGCCTGTACCTCTACCATTTTGCTGAGCGAATTGAAGGGTAGGAAAATGCGCAAGCGCAGCCAAAACGAGATATGCAAGACAAAGGTGATTTTGTTCTTCAAGATGGTTCCAATTTTGAATTTGTTATTCCTCCACCTCCTCAACAAATCACACTTACTTTATTTTCACTGGAACTGTGCTTTAATAGAACTTCTCCTGTAGGCGCAAAATCATTTGTAGCCAGCTAGAATTACTGTACAGTTTCATACTGAATAAAACTAAGTGCTTAACACTTTAATCACAAAATTGAACTTGGTAAATTATGAATGTACCTTTCTACTTAATTGAATTTTACTATGAAAACACAGGTGGTAAAATTAAGTTGTTTGATCAATGAGTAACCGAAGCAAAAAGAATCGAATCTAAATATCCAACCTTGAACCGCTCAGGATCTACTTTTTTGTTCTGAAGCTATATGCATTAAGCAGTTTCTTTTCAGTATAAACACAAAATTATAATTGTATGTATTGGTCTGCATTGACAAGTGGTGTTGGATTAAGTTTCATTGATTTTTTCGGTCTAAGTGTGAATATCTGAGGTTTCCATGAATATAATCCAGGACTACAATAAGTAGTAGTTCTCTGTCTTAACAATATCAAACACTGCTTTTGTGTGGTTCATGGGCTTCGGAAGGAGGGCAAGAAAGCAGCAACAGCTCAAAAAAAAGAATGATACAAAGAAAACCACCTATTAATTGGTTCTGGATTACTTCTATTTAAGACAAAATAATTTAATTCAACAGCATGCCTCACATTGGCTTGTAAGCCAAATTCCCTCACATGCTTCTCAACAATTGCCATGCAGTAACTGTGTTTCCACAGGGAATCGGTAGGTCTCCACTGATCTTATAAATACAATTCTCCTTAACATAACCAATTCCTTTTTACCGGAAGTGTGTCTAAGGCCCAAGTGCACGAGTGTGTAATTTTAAGTTACCTGTTTTATACCTCAAGAAGGGGTATCAATAATAACATTTTTATTTTCAAAGGGTCGACGTTTTTGAGCAAGTGAATCCATTAACCCAGTGAATGTTTTCATGTTTGTCATCCTTACTGGTTGCATCAATTCCTAAATGGTCATTTTCTTGAATCGATACTTTTTTATATGTGTTTTTCTTCCAAATAACTTCTTTACTATCTATGTCAAAGTCTTTCAATAACTTCGAAAGTTCTGAGTTTAACTTATCAATGGAAGATTGTTGTTTTAAGCTTCCCTCTCTTTTCGAATGTGACACATTTACATGTGGCACGTTTAAATGTGACACATTTAAGTGAGACACTTCCTCTTTTTGTGATGGTGATAGTACAGCAGAAGCTCGTGGTGATTGCTGAGGTGTAGGTGCTGTATCAGAATAACACAGGCCAAAGTTTTTTATATTTGATCTTCGTGTTGACAAAAATTCAATTGATCCATTGACTTCCATTAATTTGTCCATCAGTTGAATATTCTGAACCACCATCTCTGCCTGTACGAAACAAAAAAAAAGTAATTAAATTTAGATTAAATAAAAAAAGTAATTAAATTTAGATTAAATAAAAAAAGTAAACAACAAGAAAATTAAGTGGAAGAGATAAAGGACAAAACTAGAGTTCCATTACAGAAATGAGATCTTGCAACCAAGGTTTTCAAAAAGGTTTTTAGAACTTTCGATTTCAAGTTTTCTTTCTTTGCTTTTTAGGCTGATTGATTTCTTTACAACCCCATACACTTGGTGACTTTATTCCTTGATTGTTTCTGTACCACCAAAGGAAGATAAATTAAACCAGACCTTATTGTATGCGTTTCGTTTACCAAGCAGTATTAAGCTCGTTTTGAAGTTTAAATATGTATTTTCAACTACAGACTGCCACTATTGGGTAATGAGTCTATCTTCAGGTTTAAGATAAAGGTAAAACAATAAAGATCTTCTAAGAAATCCAAACATAGAAAGGAAGAGTAAGTAACATCTTCAGTTAGCAAACAAAAGGAGAGTAAGTTAGGATAATACGTGCTTTGTATAAGAAGAGGAGAAAGAACTACTAACAGTGATGTGCTCTCATGTACTTGCAGAAAAAGGTCAAGAGGAACACCAATGAGAGAAATGGTTATTACTAGGATCAGATAAGTTAACCAGAGATAAAAAAGAAGAGGAGTGTAACCTAAACAAAAAATAAAAGGGGGGGGGAAAGAAGAGGGGGTAACCAAAAAATATTGTTGTATTACTGTGTCTTACATCGATTTAATCAAAATGTGACCAGTTAGGTAGTAAGCCATTATATTTGTTGCTGCTTGCTGCAACTCTTTCTCTGATTAGTCCCAGGCATAACTGTACATCCAGGACGTTAGTAAAATAAAACTGAAGTATATTGGATGGAGCAGCTGCGCCAAATGGTTGAAGGTGGCTGGAGGAGACTTCCCACTCAAGAGGATGCAGAAGAGACTGAATTCAGACTTCGACACACAAATGGAGATATCTTAAGAACTACCAAAGCCGGACCATTGCAAAGTGTTAGTAGAAGTCATTGTCTGAAATATATAGGTCGTATATGCCGCTGCTCTAACACTGTGATAACAAAATAGATGCTGTTTGCAATACCAAAATTGGCTTACCACCAAGATCCGTGGATCAATATCGCAAAGCTGTTGAATGCCTCCATTGAATAAACAAAAAGAAACACACAGCTGAAAAATGGTTTTGCTGCATTGATTGGGCGGTAGTTTAGCAATGCTTCTCCATAGTGACAAGATTGCCGACTAGAGGATTCAAACAGTACAGAGCAGGACTGTAGATGCCTGCTGGTATGCACTGTTGGTCAGGGAACAGTATACTAAGGACATAGTATTTTCACAAGGAAAGTTTATCATAAAATTATTTGGCTGGAATGACTAAAAACCTTTTCATGTTTCAAATTAACATCATAAACTTTCCTTCACTATTCTTCGAATAAACTTGATATTTTACTCTTTTTTATGTGATTATTTTTGAGTAATTTTCTGTATTAATGCCATTTTGCATCGTGTTTTGCCTCCAAGACACTCAGATATTGACATTTCCGATAATACACTGAAATGTTTAAGATCTATTAGCCAAAAAATCAATTAATCATATAATTATTTAATCAATGAGACAACTTTTCAGTTAGCAGCTCACGGTCAAAACAATCAATCAAGCAGATAACCATTCATTTAAGCAGTTAGATCACCAGTCAGTCTCATGATCCAAACAACTAGTCACAAATAGTCAACAATCAGTCAACCAATCAGTCATTCAAAAACAAACCAATTATTCAACTAAACTATTAATCAATCAAGTAAGGAACCCATCAATTGATTAATCTATTAATCATTCAATGAGCTGTTCAAAAAACAAATCAGCCAACCAGTTAGTTAATTCTTACTGCAAGGAAATTGTAACTTGTGTTTTAATATTCTTATTATCTATTCTAGGATTTAATGCTTGACTATCTGAAAACAATCGTAGCAAAAGTAAACATTACTTTTTGTAGGATATTTATAAGAGTGCAAGAGATGCTATAGATATGCTGACAGCATATCTTACAGTCTTCTAGAAATATGGCTTCCAGCATTACAGAAAAGACACACAACAAACAGTATATTTTGGTGCCACTCTGCTAAACAACTCGATCCCTGTCTCCAAGCACATCTACACTATCCGAGTATAAAATAGCTGTGCCTAATTACTTCAGTAGCCTGAAGATGGGAGAAGTAAATTTCGAAACGTAGTTCAGAAAAAGCTTACGAGTCACGATATGATAAACATCCTCCATCAATGGCTTGCATTGAGACTATAAAATCAAGTTTTTGAAGATTATTGGGCAAATATTAATTGTATTCAGAAAAAAGAAACAAAACAAGCTATCATAAATTAATGGTTTTTTTGTCATCTAAAGCACGCTGTCAAAGTTGCTTCCTATTATCACGACGGGAAGATTGCGCTTGAGCTACGAAAGATTAATTATGGATATTCAGTATGGATTTAGAAGAACATATCAATTATGAAAGCAAAATTCATTGGTGGAGAAGCAAATAACAGTACCAGGTCATTGCACCAATATTTATTACTGATTAAAGCGGAAGTTCTTATCAAAAATTAAATCAACTAAAGCCCGTATTACTTTATAGACGGATTCTTCAGGTCACCAGAACGACATCCTTAGAAGTTTATGTCCGAGGTAAACTCTAAAATTCCTTCGGTCATAGCATTTATGCAAAAGCAAAATACAGAAAGTTGAACCTGTAGGAAATGTATTCCTGAGATACACAGTAAATGGTGGGTTTAAAAGTAAGAATACTATAATAAGTACGAATTGGTATGTTAAATAGAATGTTGAATTAGATACCACTAAGCCTTATTAATAAGTAACAGAGAAGACAAACGGATAGAGAAAACAACAAGCATAGAAGAATTCTGTAAGAGACAACACCTTAAAGATCCTGAACGTGTGATGGAAAAAGATGACAACAACCTGCTGAAACGGTGTATGTGCTTGCAGCTTTTCAAGGAATCGATAGGAATTTGGATCTATTTTCGGAATTGACAAACAGCAACTGAGTCTAAAAATGATGGTTAAAACTAATTTGTGCCAAATGGTGAACAAATGTGAATAAGCAGCAGAACCCTAGTGTAATAGTCGTCTATTATTATTAAAATATTTTCTTGATATGCTTTTGTAAAACCAAACACCGAGAAACCACCAGTTACCTAGAGTGAGTGAAGTTGTGTACTGTGTGTATAAGGGTAAGAAAAAAAATCAATACATACATATAACGATACTAAATACGAACATCAAAGGGGACAAAAGTAATATGAATACACAATCTAAATAAAAAGTTTAGTTCTATAAAAATCCATACATAGAACAATTCATAACATGAACATCAATGTTAACAAAATACATAACACTTCAGAAAAGGAAAAACGTTTTGTTTAGATGCTCAGGGCTCTTCTTAAGTTATGAGCAGTGCTATTCAACACGATCTTTTGGACTTCTTGAAGAGATGGTTTGCCTGGGATGTGGTCTAGAAAGTTTTGGATACCCTTTTTTTATAAGTCCTAAAGCTCCGACCACTACAGGTAAGGTTTTTGTTGTCAAGTGCCACATTTTCTCAACTTCAATTTCAAGATATACTTGCTAAGCTATTATTATTATTATTATTATAACACCCTTGCAACTCGTAAAAATCTATCTAAATGGAAATTTAGTCTATCGTCTTCTTGCTCTTCCTGCTTTGAACCAGAAACCCTTCTTCATGTTGTCGCCAGCTGCAAAACGTACCTTCAGGAAGGTTGATATACTTGGCGTCACAGCTCAGCATTACAGTTTTTAGCAGAAGCTCTCAAATCCCTTGAAGGCTGTACAATATACGCTGATATCTGTCGATTCTTATCGCCATACATTATAACTGGAGTTGCCTTGAGGCCTGATTTGCTCTTAGTTACTCCACAATAACAGTTATACATTCTTGAATTGACGGTGGGGTATGAAACAAACCTGGATAAAAATGCTTCTGGCAAATACGAAAAATATCGTTCTTTGATTCGTGATTTATATTCCAGCTTTTCAAAATTTAGTTTCGTAAATCTGTCCATGATCTCTTTAGGTATATTCGGTAAATCTTGTATTACCTTCAGTGAAATGTGCAACGCTTTGAACATCGATGACAAACACGAGCGCTTTCTTTCAACCAAACTTTCCAATATAATCATTTGCACTACATACTGTTGAAGATCCGATGTCTTCGATGCGCGGTTCAGATAGAGAAACAAATAAAACTCCAATCTAGAGGACTGTATACTAATCTATTCATCAATAATCATTCAATAAACACTAATGAGCCAAGTTATACAGACTCATTACAATCCAAAGCAGTGAAACACACAACCAGTGAAACACTTCTATCAGTCTAATACAATCTTCATACTATCTTGAAGAATCCAAACGATCTTCATACTATCTTGAAGAATCCAAACGATCTTAGAGAATCTAGTAAGTTTTCCAGTTACTTATACTCCCTAGTTTCCCACATGACTCATCTAGAATCAACATGTATTTACAATATTCACAGTTAAAAAATACCTAAGTTACACACCCAAATCTTTATAATTTTCTAATCCCTTATTCATGATCAAAATGTATTACAACAATAGTAATTCTTAAATATCTACGTAAATAAGTCACGTAGCACGACCACAATCGTGCTGTTCCCGGTGACTCACGTCGATCATCCTATTTTCGGTAAATAGTGATTCCCCTATTGACGCATACCAATAATTATCTCAAACTGCGTAGAACAAATATGGATAATTCCCCAACATCCTCCCCCCTTTGACCACATCTAGGGGTCAAACATAAGTTTGGTTTTACACTGACTGTCTAATGCAGCATTTCTACGAGGTCTCGAACTACTATCCCTTAAGTTAGTGCTAGAACCATTTCTATCTGCAACTTCTAAGGTAGTCCGACTTTCTGTGTTAATCTCCAAAGGAAACAACTTCTGCAATGGTCTACTTAACACAACTGGGTTCCCCCTGGTAATAGTTCTAACTTTAGCACCTCGTATCACAGTATCTCTACCGTTTCTTAATTCTATAACAATACCAGTCTTCCATTCATTTCTCTTCAGAGTTTCACCGTGAATTAAAACTACATCTCCTATCTTCACTAATACATCATATCTACCCAACTTCTGTCTATGCTGTTCCCTGAGTCCAATTAAATACTCTTTTACCCATCTGTTATGATAATGCTTAATCTTCTGACTAAGATAATTATATCTCTTCTGAATCTTGTCCTGTTCTACTTCTAAACTAACATCAGGCAGCGATGTAATTCTTCGCCCATATAACAAGTGAGATGGTGTCAACATTTCACTGTCTGGCTCGTCATATTCATAAGTCAGGGGTCTAGAGTTAATAGCAGCTTCAACTTCTAGCAAAACAGTTAAAAGCTCATCCTGGGTCAATCTAGCTCCCCCCAGGACCTTCCTTAGAGATTTCTTAACCCCTGCTACCATTTTCTCAAAAAATCCTCCCCACCATGGAGCTCTTTCCAAGTTAAATTTCCACTGAATTCTATGTTCCTGCAAGTAGGAATGCAACAAAGTATGGCCATTCAGTTCCTTGAGAAATTTTGCTGTTGCCTTAAAGGTACTGGCATTATCCGAGATCATCAGACAAGGCATACCCCTTCTGGCAACAAACTTCCTTAAACACCTTAAAAAACTGTTAACTGTAAGGTCTTCCACTAAATCTAAATGTATTGCCCTAGTAACACAACACGAAAACAAAGCAACATAAACTTTTCTCATTTCCTTACCTTCCTTGATGTAGAGAGGTCCACAAAAATCAATACCACACTTACTAAATGCAGGACTTGGTTTTACCCTAAATTCTGGTAAGGGTGCCTGTGGTGGATCTCTATATGGTTTCCCAAGAACTTTACGACAAATGACACATCCATACAACAGTTTCTTTACCAACTGTCTGCCTTTTGGAATCCAAAACTTGGAACGTAATTCTGCAAGTGTGGCTCTCACCCCACTGTGCATCAATCTTACATGGCAATCTAATACAATTAACTCTGTAAGTTTATGGTCTTTGGGCATTAAAATTGGGTATTTAGAATCATACTCTAACTCTGAAAATTCCATTCTTCCCTTACATCTTAACACTCCTTCCACTTCTTCAACTCCTAAAACAGACTTAACATGAGCAAAATTAGGCTGCTCCACAAACAATTCTTGGACACACTTAATCCATGTCAGCTCTGCTTCATTAATTTCAGCTGCACTCAGATTTCCTTCATTAAGAGAAATAGATTGTCTCTTGGCCTTTAAATTCCTAATAAATCTTAAAACCCAACTAGTAACTCTCAATAACCTTGAAAGTGTGCTAAACTTACCTACATCAATTACCTGTTCTATCGACGACTTAATTTGAACACTCATTGCCAATGCACTTACCTTGGCTTCACAATTTACCACATCAGTGTTCTCAATTACTGGTTGGTTTGGCAACTTTACAGGGTTTGAACAAAGCCAATCTGGTCCATCAATAGCTAAGTTAACATTATACTTACCACTGGTACCATGTTTGAACTTGCCAGAAACCACCCAACCTAGGGAAGTCAATTGAGCAACAGGTTCCCAACTCTCCCCCCGGCGGGTACCCTCCCTCTGAAAGGACCATAAATAGTCACAGCCAACTAAAACATCAATTACTAAATTATCTTCTTTGGCTACATCTGTAAACCAGAGATCTGCTAAATGCTTATAATCCTTTTTAACTACTTCTAAATGCTCATTAGTCACCTTAGTGATCTGAGGAACAACAATGGTTTCTAATACAACACTACTATCATTTACTAGCGACTTAACTTCTATCTCAACTACTCTACGTTTACCTTTCTGTCCACTATCCTGTCCGAAAGTACTAATACTGATATTTTCTGTTCTCACTGTTTCTAAGCTTAACTTATTTGCTACATATTCTCTTATAAACGAACGGTGGCTTCCCGAATCAAAAAGTATCCTCACTTTATGACCATTTACCTTTCCTATGGCGGTCTGTAATGCCACCCCTGTGCCCTTCTTAACATCCTTACAATGATTAATAGAACTTGCACTGGTTACATTAACATCACCTATCGGTAATTCACTAGGTAAAGCATTAACACGTGAAGTAGACGAATTCCTAGGCCTATCACACCTCATACTATGTAAATCAGATCTAAAATTACCAGAGCTATCATTAGATGGCGAAGTCGAGACCCTTTCACGCCTGGGCCTACTATCCTTAAACTCAGATTTATTACAAATGGTCTCACAAATGGAAGTATGATGTTTACTTCCAGTCCTACAACTGCTGTTAGCACAAAAACTACTTCTTTGACATTGTGAAACCTTGTGCCTTTTAGCCAAACAATTAAAACAACGACCAAATCGCCTAAGCAAATACTTACGTTCACCGATATCCTTAATTTTTCGACAATCTTCGGCCCTGTGGTTCCCCGTACAGAATGGGCAAAATTCTCTGTCCATTGAGGTAGTCAGGGCACTGGCAGTTCGTATATTCGGCTCTCGAACATTTCTTCTGTTCCATTCCTTTGAGACGTCTTCTTTAACTTCGCTCTGTTCTTCCCTGAGGCGAATTTCCTTCCCTAAATTGTTAAGGAAGACGTCCATTGACCATTGTAAATAATTTTCTTCGCCTCGAGAGAGGCAGAGCCTTATTTCCAAGGGTAGTTTCTCCATGATCGATGGCACCACAATCCCGGAGTAAGTTTCTGCTGGGACATACAGAGCTTCTAATCCCCTGTGTCTAGCCTCGATCTTGTCGTGGAGATTCCTCAGTTTTTGTATGTCTCGCTCCGAACGAATAGGGTCAACATTTAACATTTCCTTTATGTGAGCCCGTTTGATTAAATCTTGCCGGCCAAATCTCTCAATGAGTAAGTCGAACGCAGCTCTGTAGTTTGCCGAGGTCAAGGCGAATCCTGCTATTGCTGATTTTGCCGGTTCGTCCACCAATGATTTAAGATACGAAAATTTATCAACTTCCGACAATCCTTCGTTGTTATGGATACTGGACAAAAAAGTGTCGTGAAACTCCTGCCAATCCTGAGGCTTCCCTGAAAATCGTTTTACCACCAACTTTGGTAATTTTGCTCTTACCGAGGTAGCTTTCGGTATAACTCGTTCTTCTCGAGAATTTCCGCATTTTTCCTCCAGTATCAAAAGAAATCTTTTAGGTTCGTACAGAAAATCCTCCGCCTCGTCGATTTCTGCCTCCAGGTCTATCGTATCTATCGAGCTGGCCAGATCCAAAATTTCCTCATCTAATTCCTTAATCTTTGCCAGTTTCTCTTTCAACGAATCTAAATATTGTACAATCGCAGTCCTTTCTGGTAAATCGGAACTCTGTAAAATCTGTTGAATCTTCGGCAACGTCTTTGAAACGTGTCCTCGATAACCAGCTCTTACTCGTTTCTTTCGACAGTAGATTTCCATAATTGTTACTCTATCCGGCTCTGTTGGACCAAATGTTGAAGATCCGATGTCTTCGATGCGCGGTTCAGATAGAGAAACAAATAAAACTCCAATCTAGAGGACTGTATACTAATCTATTCATCAATAATCATTCAATAAACACTAATGAGCCAAGTTATACAGACTCATTACAATCCAAAGCAGTGAAACACACAACCAGTGAAACACTTCTATCAGTCTAATACGATCTTCATACTATCTTGAAGAATCCAAACGATCTTAGAGAATCTAGTAAGTTTTCCAGTTACTTATACTCCCTAGTTTCCCACATGACTCATCTAGAATCAACATGTATTTACAATATTCACAGTTAAAAAATACCTAAGTTACACACCCAAATCTTTATAATTTTCTAATCCCTTATTCATGATCAAAATGTATTACAACAATAGTAATTCTTAAATATCTACGTAAATAAGTCACGTAGCACGACCACAATCGTGCTGTTCCCGGTGAATCACGTCGATCATCCTATTTTCGGTAAATAGTGATTCCCCTATTGACGCATACCAATAATTATCTCAAACTGCGTAGAACAAATATGGATAATTCCCCAACACATACTACAAATTCTGTCGTAGAAATCAACCATGGATAAACCCTGAATTATTGCCGTTTTATTAATTTTGTTAGTAATATATTTAATTTTGATTTTGTTAAATAGGCAAGCCAATGCAAACTATCTTGATTAGTGAGGTTTATAATTCTATGTGTTCAGATGAAAAAATAAACAGTTTCCATTATCATTTACGAATCTTTTTACAGGATAAGCCAATTCAAAATTTACATATTTACAAATAAAATATTTACAAATAAATAAATTCTGTTCTACCATTGGGTCCTGTCTAGAAGAAAAAATTATGATATTGATGGTGACGGTGATGGTAATCATGAGGATAACGATTATTGTGGTGTAGATGATGATGCTTGTGGGGATGCCAATGATAAGATGATGATGGTGGTGATTTTATTCCTGTACGATCTTCAGTCGTTTTAGCAAGCCAACCACAAAAAGGGGCAAGCTATCTTGTTATCCTATTGTTTAATTTATTGACCAAAAGTAATTAATTTCTTATTTCCTGTTATGGCTTCTTGTCGAGTGGCAACAAAAGAACTCTGACAAAAAAGTACTGCACCATAATTCGTTTATGTGAACCAATGTGCATACTCACCAGACGATTGTACCCACGTGGGGTAGTTGCAGAGTCAAACATTCAATTAATCAGTTCATCCTCCCTCAATTTATCCAAAGCAAACCAATTAATTAATCCTTCGATAAAGCAACCAATCAATAAAACAATCAACCAAGTAATTGCGGATACACTTATACAAATATATATCCTCACATATACATCTTTGTAGAAACTTTACAAGCCAAATTCGGGCACTCTGAAGTCTTATTTCGCATGGGACTATTTAGTAGGATCCCTGCAAAGCGCGAGAAAACAAACCATGTTGACTTTTTTAGTTATTATATTGATGACATACATAAATTATCTAATGGATGGTACAGGATGCAAAATGCAATTGTTGACAGAGATAGCTGGAAGAAGAATGTAATGGAATGTCAAAAAAATTCGACCTGATGACGACGATGATGATTATGATGACGACGAATTATTACTTTGGAAATTATCTAAACGTTCCATCAGGAAAAAAAATGAAACAAGCTGAGGCATTGATGGCAAAGCTCTGGACATTACATCAAATTTTGTAAGGAGAAATCAATTTCCATGAGATTTAGAATAATAGTAATGGATGAAGGCATTCCAGCAGTTGTATATATATGTACGAATAACTTTAAGAAAAAGACAAAAATTAACAAAAAGTCAAATAACAACAGTGTTAGAAGTTACTAAGACAAACAAAAAATGATTATTTCCTAACGGGTGGCATAATTGCGTAGTAAACCAAAGTAAGAAAATAACTTACATCTTAGAAGAAGCACCGAAATCAAGTGAAAGTAGGACTTTCAGCAAGAATAGATAGCAATCGCCGAGGACAAGAACAAGGAGAAAAGAAAAAGCAAAAGGATGATGACAAAACAGTATTGAAATCAAAGCAAAAGTAATACGGACGGTAACAATAAAATTTCTGAGGAATTAGGAAATTTAGGCTGGTCGTCTATCAGCAGTGGAATGACCAGCTGATTCCAACTTCACATAAGGAACTGTTCCAATTGTTTCATAGAAGGTAGATAAAAGGTCGATATCTATGAATGGATATGTTTTTACATACTAGCTACGTGTTCAAATTGATTATTCGCTCCCCAATTACTCGGACATGCTTTTACTTAATATAAACAGGTTTCGGTGGGAAAGCATGAATTTCAAATATGTTAACCTTGTTGGTCTCCTATGTAAGAGGATTTCCTTGAGCAAAGCAAAGGGAAAGAAATTTTTCATTGGCATTGCCATGGAGATAGCGATGCTGACATAATAACCACAAATTATATACTTTGCCTGTTATAATTTGATTTCAATAAGTAATAAGATTATGGCTGTCATGGATTACTTGAATATAGTATATGAATAAGTCCCGCATTTTAGGAATGCTATATATTTGTATAATGGTTGTTTTTCAATTTTCAAAATAAATTGCTGTTAAGACCTATCAATAGTATTCTGTCCCCTTTGAAATAATATTAAAAAATATAAAGGATCAAACAAGATATTTAAAAAAAAGGATTCCAGGCCTGGACAAATGTTCTATTAATAATATAGGGCTAAGCTATAGTTTTTATCTTATGACTGATGTTTTCTGTGCCAGATTCTATGATATTATCCACTTTTCACTGCTCAAACTTGATGACATTGGTGTCAGTATTGTAACCGTTTTCAGACCGCAAATACAAATATAGCTTCAAATATAATTCTATATTCCACAACAACCACAATCACGTCACATCATTTAACTCAGAGAAGATTTTCGGTAAGTGTTAATTCCATGAAGAAAGAGAGAAATACACAAAGACCAATTAGTTCGTCAAAAGAATTATGATCTCACATTTTTGGTTAGACTCTTTAAAGTTTAACTTCCATTCAACAGCGTGAATGTTAACTCTAATTCTTAGACTTATGAATTCAGAATAAATTGAAAACTTCAAAGAAAATGCAAGAAACTAATAATAACTGGAATATAAACAATGAACTCCTACAGTTTTAGGATAGGGCAAATTAATTTGTGAGTCATAGGCTGTATTTGAAATCTGTCTTGAAGCAGGTTTTCCTATTTTTTTAAAACAAAAATTATTCCGGATGTAAACAAACACATATAATAAATTAAAATAAAGCACAAACTCCATGGAAAGCGAAGAAAAGTGCCTACTTTTTCCTTGTCAGATTTCACAACCGTTAAAATATATTAATCAAATAAGGTATGATTGCTTGTTAAAACAAAATATTTCGTCCTTTGATCATAGTTTCTATAAACAAAGGAGTACCATCCAGGTTTGATTTTACTCATACCTGTTAACCAGTACCGTATGGCCGTACTTTAGTATAGTCAAATCGAATTTTTCACTGGTACGCTCATTTATAATACGGGGAAACAAGTACCCACATGCAAAGAATTACAACTTGCAGACAATATAAGGTGACTTGCTATTTAATACAAAATACTTGTTTCAGTAATAATCACACACATTGAGACTAAAAAATGCGACTAGAAATGATTTTGACGACAAGTGTATAGAGAGCACTCTTACAAGTTTGTTTTTCTCAGTAAGGAGACAAAGGAGTTAGTAAAGGCTTAGGGGCTTAAAATCAAGGTTAACACCATTCAAAGGTCGATAGATATACTTAAAGGCTGTTTTCTTTTGTGTCACATCCTTTCGCAAAGACGAAATTGAAGTAAAACCTCTTTCGGCTCGGTTACGAATAAGCTATCTTGGAATTCAGGCTCTTTAGGCACTACGTTTGCAGGGGTATTTATACCCAGATGATGCCATGATGTCTTGTGTGACAAACTATATGGCCGCTGACTTGCAACTTTTTTAGTGGAAATTTTGTTTTGCACTTTTTCTTTAATTAATAAAGAGGTACTGTTATTATCATCATCACTACTATCACTCATACTATCATCATACTATCACTACATGATTATTTTACATCAACTCAAAGCATGGGATTTTACTTGCCATGGCAAAATCACTGCAAATGGGAGCACCAAACCAGCTTCCAAAGTATTCGCAGATCCCTGAACCAGTATAATTTATTTATTTATTTACTTATTTATATATAATGAATCTTTATTCAGGATAAAACACTTCAACAAAAAGATATGCTGTTATCAATGTGCGCACTGTAAAATTAAGATAAAAACTACTTTAATAGAAATTTAAAGGATTTAAAAATAAAAACTGATTAACTATAAAATTGTTTAACTGATAGCTTAAAAGAATTAAAATTTTTTATCTTTCTCACATCCATTGGTAGCTCATTGTAAATTTTCGCGCCAGTAAACGAAGCTGCTCTTTTTCCATATTCTGTCCTCATTTTTGGTAGTCTCAAGGAAAGATTGTTATTACGTGTAACGTGATTGTGCTGAATGAGTTGATAATATTCACCAAACTGTTCACATATGTCTTTAACCATGCACTTACGAACGAAGTAACAGAGATGACGTTTTGTTACGTTTTGAAGGTATGGTGATTCAACAGTACAGTCTCTTTTGTTTTAGGAGATTATCTTTGAAGCACGACTTTTCAGCATTTGTAACGACTTCAGTTTTGTCGAACTAAAGTTAGCTTGAAGAGCACTACAATAGGTAAGAGTAGGTACCACCATTGAATTGTAAATGGCTTTTGCAGATTTTAAGTCAAGTTGAGGTCTTAATTTACCAAGTAGCTT
>RDPX01000047.1:1280817-1287108 GCA_003991215.1 Morbakka virulenta | reverse complement strand
ATTCAACAGTACAGTCTCTTTTGTTTTCGGAGATTATCTTTGAAGCACGACTTTTCAGCATTTGTAACGACTTCAGTTTTGTCGAACTAAAGTTAGCTTGAAGAGCACTACAATAGGTAAGAGTAGGTACCAACATTGAATTGTAAATGGCTTTTGCAGATTTTAAGTCAAGTTGAGGTCTTAATTTACCAAGTAGCTTGAGACGGTTAGCTGACTTCCGGAAGACACTATCAAAATGACTGTTCGGGTTTAAAATGCCATCAATTTGAACATCGAGATACTTGTATTCACTTGTTACATTAATTGATGTTCCTCTGTAAGGTATCTTCAGGGCTTCTTTAAGTTTCGACAGCTTTTACGACGTACCAAATATCAAAGCCTCGGATTTTCCCTTTTTCAAGTTTATGATTAATTCATTTTCTTCAAACCACTTAGCGAGACTCTCAATATCTTCTGAGAGTTTTTCTTCAACCTCACGCAATGTTTTAGCAGGGTAAAACAACACTGTATCATCTGCATATTTTATAATTTTCGCAGTATTTATGCAGTCACAAATATCATTGAAGAAAATCAGGAACAGTAAGGGTCCTAGTATGGACCCTTGTGGCACTCCGGTGCATAAATTTTCTGTGTTGGATGAAGACGTCGTTAAAAGATACTGTGATGGTTCTATGAAATAGGTAATCTGTGAACCACATAAGTTCAAGGTCATTAATGCCATATGCAGTTAGCTTTGTAATTAGTTTTGAACGACTCAAAGTAAATAAATAAGAACCAAGCAGCTATCTTAACACCCTCGCTGTACCTAGTAAAGCTGCTTTCTGCACATGATCAACAAGCATTTGTATCCCCACTTCTTTAATAAAGTTTTTAAAGCGAGTTATTATTGCTCCAATTGGTCGGACAACAGTCGGGATTACAGTCATTTTTCGTATTTCCCACAAATGTGCAGTCTCATCCATCAGTGATTTGCATTTACCAATCTTTCTGGCTTTTTCTCTCACACTCAAACATCACAAGGAATAACAACATCAACGATTTTAATCTCCTTTTTTCTCTTGTCCACTACAACGACGGTTTTCAAACTCTTTGTCACAATGTATCCTGACATCCAAGAAGATCTCAGCAACATTTCCGATGACTCCATTCCGCTTCCGGTTGTAGCATTAGTATTAGCATTATTATTATTATTATTATTATTGAGTGGTGGAGCAATACGAGCCCACGAGGGACTCAGGGGTAGAAACCCCAGCAAACCCACCCGACTATTATTATTATTATTATTTTTATTTTTTTTATTAATATTATTACTATTATTATTTTATTATTATTATTATTATTATTATTATTATTATGCCATTGATGATTTAGACTCACTAGATAAACAATTAGCATAGTAACCAGGTTTGCCAGTCTTGTACAGCTCGAGAAACATAAAGCGAGCCAAACAATTAGCTAGGGTCTACAAGAGCCTATAAATAAAATTTACACGCTAGAATTACAAATACTTTGTACAAGTAAAAGAAATTGTCATTTTGTTTGTCCTGGTGAATAGAGAATTAAGCTAGCCTAACAATTAGCATTATAGACGCTGTAGGCCAATGCAAGAATAAGATTTTACAAGCAGTGTAAAATATATCATTTGCGTGCCAGCAAAAATTTGGTGTCTGTTCTTTTCTTATGGTTTTAAGTGTAACTTGGTAGTTGTTGAGTTTAGAACTCTATCTAGCCCTTACTTTTCTTTTGCAAGCTTCTGGCTTTATTAGCCAAGTCTACTAAAGAACTACTGAGGTTTGTAATCTAAGATACATAAATGTAGCTCTTCATTAATTGTTGCAAGCCAGTTAAGTCTAACACAGCAATTATTTTAGACCACAGCGAGATGAAGCTTTATCGTACGGTAACTTTTGAAGTGATTCGTCACAAAGAACCTATTGTTAGTTGGTTTTTGAATTTTTTTTGTCCTTTCTCCCTGTGCTCCCAGAGTTGAACTGATTTTTCTCTGGAGGATATCCTTTGTGAGAAGGTTATTTCTGTATGTGGTTGCTTATTAGACTAATAAGTTACCATCAAATAAAAAATACTGTAACGTTTTCCCTTTGCAATAAGTCATATTTGTATCTCCTTAGCATTATCCCTACGATAGATAATTATTCGGTTTAGAACATAACTGTAAGAGCTTAGAAAACTGAATAAATGATGATCTCCATAGACTTAGACAAAATTCCAGTTAAAGGTAACATTATTCTAAACTTGTTTTTCTTTTTAGAGTCAATTATTTTAATTTCAGTAATTATTAAATTAGATTAATAATTACTAATTAATCTGATTTAATAATTACTGAAATTAAAACAGTTGACTCTAAAAAGAAAAACAAATTAGCTAGCATGACAGTTAACAGCAAATATATGTTTAGCCCACATTTCTTTTGTATCGACATCTATTAATTTCCCGCATTTTAGCTCTATTGGCATCATTATGGCCATCAATAATTTCCTGACAGGGCCCTCTTGACTTAAATCAATGGGGTTTTTTCGTGAGATAACGAACAGCCCCCCCCTCTCTCTCTCCTCAGAGAATTAACCTGAAAGTTCTTCGTTAGGCTCAATATCGAAAACAACTAACACAGAGATTCTTTTGTACTTGTAGAGCATAAGGTGAGGTAGAGCAACAATATTTCATAATTTGGGGTAAAATCACAAGATCTCAGGGATATCGGATTTTTGTCGGATGCAGTAGTTAACATCTATTGCGCATGTAATTGGAAGGAAAATTAATGTCCCCCAAGAGAGATGTATTATATTATTCACCCCTTCAAACACGCGAAGTATGATTAAAAGAGTACCTCTCAAGAACTAATTATTAATTATTATAATTAATTATAATTATTAATTATTAGTAATAATTATTAATTATTAATTCTCTTAAGTATGCGGATGTTGTTGTTGAAGGAAAGGTCTCATACCACTAAGCAACTTCACACCAAATCGACTAAGTCATTGAATTGGATGTTATTGGTAATGAAGAGTTTGGGATTAACGCAAAGTTGTGAATTCTGATTCTGCTATATAGCACACTATTTGCAGCTAAACGACGAATGCAGTGAAAATTTCGAGACACATCAAAACTAATTAACTGGCAAAGCTAGGTGTACCTTTCATTTAGAAAGATTAGAGGATCCATACTCAATTTTTACAAACAAAAAGAATTCGTTTATAGTTTACAATTGTTTTAGATAGCCAGTCACCAAAAGTGGCAAGCTTTCCTCATCCTATTACGAAAAAACAACGGGCTGTCTGGATCTTCGTTTTGTTTACAGTGTTAAAAAATACACTACGTTTTGGCTTTCTTAATCTGACGCCTTTTGTCCAATCAGGTGCCGGCAAAAGAGCTATTAACCGAATCAAAGTTATTTTAATAGCCATTTTTAAATATATAAATAAATATATAAATATATAAATATATAAATATATAAATATATAAATATATAAATATATAAATATATAAATATATAAATATATAAATAGATAAATAGATAAATAGATAAATAGGTAAATATAGATAACTATTTACTGGTTATTTTTTATCCCTAGGCGTTGAGGGGATGTAGTAGAGATAAGGTGAAGGCTGCTGTTTTGATTTGTCCAGGAAGTCCATGGTGGGACCAAAGAGATCGGAACATACGGTAGCAGGGGGGCCCTTGGAAAGAAAGGATAGTCTTATTTGGGCTTTCGCAGTGTCTATTAAAATGTAAATGAGGTGCATCGAGCTTTCCAATATTTACCGCCAAATGCTTTTTTCTTTACAAAAATTCTACAAGGCGTGGATTTTTATGTTAGTTCTGTCCTGTAAAAAAACAATTGGTTTTACAAACGAAAAGAAACCCGATATCCTCATTTTTTCCATTTGAGATACCTTTTTGGCTTCAGAGCTTCTGTCTGTTTTGAACTTCACAAAACGGTCAATTAGACATCTGACACCAACACAAAGCCCTTTTGCTTTGACATTTTAGGGTGATTAGTCTGACAAAAGCACCCCTACATCATTAAAACAATCAATAATTACATTAACAGAAGAGGAAGGATGTCATTTTAGTTGGATAAACATAATTGACTGATGTGATGTCCTGGATTAAGTTTCGTAGTCATTTTTTTTGGAAACCTTCGAAATCATGCACGTGACTTCTCAAGTCGCTCAAGCTCAATTTAGCCTTCTCTTTCAAATATAACATCCGGTTTTCGATTAATTTTATTAAAAATCGCATAGAAACAACCAACAATACTTCACAAGTCAAAACCTACAAAGTGCCATCAAACGCCTGCTTGAAATACTTGGTTTTTATCCTAACAGTAAGCACAGGGTAGATATTGAGAGCTGTCATCTGGAAGACGGTAAAAGCTACAAAATACCATCCTTTTGAAATTCTAGGTTACGTCATAAACACACGAGAAGAGGATAAAGTCACGGGGAGTTACTAACTGGTATAAATGTCGTTAAAAGAGTTCTATGTGACTTCTAACTTTGTCTATATATAATTTCAAGTATTGAGATTCCAGCGTAGGAGAAGCACTTCTTTGGTTTCAAGTTTCCTGCTCTGGCGAAATAGAATAAAAATGATGTTTTCTTCGAAACCGATTTTCGAAGTGATGTTTTTACACACATACAAACACACATACAAACAAACACACACACACACACACACACACATATATATATATATATACTCAATCTGCAGACAGTACTGTTTCGCCCTTTGTGGGCTCATCAGTGCAGTACAGAGCTTCTGAGACATAACTCCCTGGCCATGTTGCCGGAGCAAACACAGATTAAAGAGTTATTGTGAGATCCTGCCAGAGTGTTCAAACTGCGCATGCGCAGTGAGCATTGCATGACGCTAACAACAGGTTCCCATATATATATATATATATATATATATATGTATATATATATGTATATATATATATATTTATTTATTTACTGCTCACTGCTGTTGTAGTGGTTCAACCACTCTGGCCTATAAAGAAATCCCGGGTTCTGAATGTGCGCATGCCCCAGGGATGTTGGACGTTATTGTCTCAATGCCACTTGATGTGGGTCTTTGCATGGAATGCATACGTTCATGTTGAGCAGGTAACGTACTCAGGCCGTGAAAATCTACATTCAAACAATCAAAAGTTAAAAGCTTGATAATCATTATTCCCACAATCAAAGATACATGGTTTCTTTACTATTCATATTTTCATGTTGACATAACGTAAACAGGAATCATAGATAAACATAAACGAAGTAAACATCACTTATCAGTAGCAACATTCAACATGAGAGGCTTTACACATGAATAAAAACAAAAAGCTTAGTCCAGAGGGATCAATACCTGCAGCATCGACAAATATTGTCTGTAAAATAAAAATACAGCGAAGACACCATCACAAAAATTTAAAACAGAAAAATCAAGATAGAGTCAAGTAACAAACAATACGGAAATGGATTCATCGTAGCAAAAAGATGGAATGACCGTATTTATATGAAGGGAATCGGAACACATCAGTACTACAACTCTAAACTTCAAAATCAAAACAAAGAAAGAATTCCTGATTGGATCACATAATAAGTAAAATCAATGTATATATATATATATATAGTTACCAACAACAGAAAGAATAAAAAATAACCCAAAGGAATTACAGAAGTTTTACAGACATTTGGATAAATTCGTAAAACCCTTCAGTGAACTTTCGTAATCTTTGGTCCTCATCGCGGGAGATTTTGTTGCAACAAAAATTGGCTGAAGAGATAGATTTGAAAAATGTACGAGAAGGTGGTAAAGTGGAATAAGGAATACAAGAAGATTGAATTAGTTTTGTGAATTTCTAATATATATACAACAGTGCATTTCAGCACAAAGCCAGTCATATGACCACATGATCCTCTAAAAGAAAAGGTGATGCCAACTTTAACTATATCACAATATATAATCAAACAGATTACATCATCATCGATCAAGACAAAGCTCAATTAATGACAGATACAAGATCCCATAATGAAGGTGAAACATTCAGTGATCACAGAATCATAGTCACTAAAATTCAACTGGAATGGAGTGAAACATACAAGAAAAGAGCTACTAACAACACTACAAGATGTAAATACAACACTGAAAAGTTATTATATGCCAAAACACGCAAAAAGGTTTTTCGAAGAAATTAAAACAAAAATGAAAAATTAAAAGTAGAAAAAAATATAAACATGGAGAATATTATGAAGAGTCTGACAGAAGCTGCAGGAATGCAG
>RDPX01000047.1:1270817-1275817 GCA_003991215.1 Morbakka virulenta | reverse complement strand
TGATTGTATACATATGTTCATTACGAAATTAATAGCTCAAAATAGAATTGCTTTGTTTATTTAAGCTCTAGTTATTGGTAAAACACTTTCTATTAAGACTTTTCCAATCTTGGGATAGTAAACATATATTGCTAAGCAAAGCAAAGGCTTGTGTAGGCACTAATATATTGGCCTACAGTATACATGTTCACTTATATATGTATTTACATATATTTCAAAACACCTCCAGAAACTGTTCTTGTTTTTGAAAGGTCTGCTTTGAGGATTCTCTGAGTGCATGCACAAAAAAACACAGAGACATATATACACTAAACACACAACAACAGACATACACGTTCACAAACACACACACGTATATATATATATATGTTTATATATATGTGTGTATATATGTGTGTGTTTGTGTACGTGTATATATATGTATATATACATATGTATGATTACGTTCATTCTTTTAATTACTACATATACGTACATCTGCAAAACGAACAAACGTAAAAAGATACGAAAAGACATTCATCGATAGCTATGTAATATATCTGAATATTCATGTTGTTAAAGATAATGATAATAATAATAATAATAATAATAATAATGATAATAATAATAATAATAATAATAATAATAATAATAAAGCATTAAAAACTACCTTTTTACTATTTTACTATACAATTATGTTATCTGATATATAAATATTTGTTGTCTGAAGCCTTTCCATTTCCTCAGGTCTCTGGGAAAGACCCGGAGTGGGATTGTGTACAGCCACAGAGAAAGGTAAAACCAAAATAATAATAATAATAATAATAATAATAATAATAGGTGTTCCCCACGACCGGATACTGAAAAGTGTAAACATGTACAAAGTTTCTCGCAGTAGAATGTCTAAATGGCAAGCACGGCTTCTCACTCAGCCACAAAAACGGCATGAGTGAATCTGATCTTATCAAAATCAAACGAGGTATCTTCCAGGGGACTCTCTTTCCCCACTCCTTTTCTGTATTTCCCTCATACCTCTTTCAAATGAACTTAATAACTCAGCCTCAGGTTATTCCATCTTCCACAAAGTTATAAATCACCTTTTTTACATGGATGACCTGAGACTATTTGCGAAAAATGGCCAACAGTTCGAAGGCTTACTTACAACTGTTATTGAATATAGTAAAGATATCTACATGGAGTTAGGACTTGATAAGTGTGCGAAGGCAACATTCCTGAAAGGAAAACTACGAGAAAGTACTTCCGTTAACCTTGAATTGAAACCACTATCAAGGAACTAGACCTGGAGTCAAGTTATAAATATTTGGTAGTGAATGAAGGAGGCGGAATAGAGCACGCGTCAATGAAAGAGAAAATCAGAAAAGAATATTATCGAAGGATAAGGCTGGTCCTTAAAACAGAGTTGAACTCAAAGAATCGAATAAAGGCAATCAATACCCTTGCCATACCCGTTGTACAGTATAGTTTTAACATTATGAATTGGAATATATTTGATCTACAGCAAATGGACAGGAAAACATGCAAACTATTAACATCGAACAGTTCACTTCACCCGAAAGCTGATGTTGATTGTATGTACTTACCCAGAAGGGAAGGAGGGTGTGGCCTTGTTCAGTTGGAACTTTCTTATAAAACAACAACAATAGCAATGAAACATTATTTAAAAGTCTCAAATGATTGGATGATGCAACTGGTTATGCAACACGAAAAGAGGAAAAAGCTTCACTCAGTATTCAGAGAAGCTACGAAATTTGAAAATGAATTAGAAGTCGAACCAATAGTTAAAAATAAAGACCTTCATGCAACAAAAGTAGCGAAATAAAGTGAAAGAACATTCAAAAAAGAAAGGTCAAAGGCAACTAACAGAAAGATACAGTCAGAAGGCTCTACATGGTCAATATGTAATCCGAAGCCAAAACGCTGATGTCGATCAACAAGCTACCCACCAGTGGCTGAGGAGTGCAGGATTAAAAGCAGAAGCTGAAGGCTTTATCACAGCTGCGCAAGACCAAAGTCTCGTCACGCGAAACTATTAAGCAAACATCTTAAAAAATGGAGCAGACCCGAAATGCTACTTCTGTGACAAATTTATTGAAACAGTAGACCACCTACTGTCTGGATATCCTGTCTTAGCCCCCAGTGAGTATGTCAAAAAACATGATAGAATCGGACAATATCTACATTGGTGTATTTGCCAACACTATGGTATTGACGCCCACCAGAACTGGTATGAACACTATCCCCCACCAGTAACTGAAGCCCAAAATGTTACCATTCTGTGGGACATCCCATTAAATACAGACAGAACGATTCAAGCCAATCGCCCAGGTAATATTGTGAAAGATCACAGAGATAAGACCTGCCTTTTGATAGATATGAGTGTTCCATCAGACAAAAATATGGCTGTCAAGGAGTTTGATAAGCTAAATAAATATAAGGACCTCGAAATAGAGATTGAGGAAATGTTGAACCTCAAACCAACGACCGTCCCTGTCATCTTAGGCGTCCTAGGCATGATAAAGAAAGGTACTCAAACGTTTGTCGAAAAATTACCAGGTGAACATTGCCTCCACGAGATCAAGAAAATTGTTTTAACCATTACTGTTCACATTCTGCGAAAGTGTATTTCCACTTAAAGACTTTTTCATTTATATTTTTTTCACTCATACGTTTCACGAATATTAAATTAAAAACTAAATTTCGCAGGCGAAATAATTTCATTTTCTATCAACTTAATTAAATTACTATGTTTGTACCTTTGTACACTATGTATTTTTATACTCATACGATTTTTGAAATATACAAATCTGTAATATATTTTTTACCTAAATGTCATGTGTTTACCTTACTTTAAAACCTTTCCTCGCCTTAGGTCACTTGGGTGACCTAAGGCGAGTAAAAGCAATTGCATAATTATGCAAGAAAAGGAAAGATGATAATAATAATAATAATAATAATAGTAATAATAATAATAATAATGGTAATAATAATAAAAATAATAATAAAGGGTAGACGAAAATTGCCCAGACCAGCAGGTCGTCTGGCAATTCCTCAGGGAGTAGCGCCCCTGCCCAAGTCAAGCTGGGTAAACCTGACGGAAACAGTGGGAGAAGTTGAGCTTGTCTTAATTGACCGATTTAACGTAGGACTGCTAAGTACTTCTGAACAGGGACGGTGACATCCTGCCCTGTGTAGTCAAATTGCTCTGATAATTTTCACCAGGTACTGACTATTATTGTCAGCTAGTAGTGCAGCATCGTGAGACGTATGACCTCTGATTTTAATTGATTGGTGGGTTACAGGAACTAGTTTTCTCTGGTAATTATGAATGGGCTGGATCAAACATTCCCGGTCAAAGTGCAGACTTGCCAGTGAGTTGCCTGACCTTAACCAGTTGTGCATGTCCCGAAAGGGCTGACACATCACGCACGTCTGTTTAACGGGCGAAGGTAGTGGGGGAGCATCATATCTAGGTGTCCTGAGTGTGGATCTCAAGTTCTGAAGGGCTGAGTACCGAGTTCGCACTTGTTACTTAGTCCTGAGGTCTTCGGTAAAGCCTCGCGTTGGAGACCGTTTTAAGCAGAATGGGTCACCTAAACTGGGAAACCTAAACAGGTCCCACATGCAAGGTCATGGGTTGTTTTAATGAACATCAATATCGCTTGGGTGTCATGCATGCACCCAGCTTACCCTTATAGGGATGGTAGTCGGATGGGTTTGCTGGGGTTTCTACCCCTGAGTCCTTTGTGGGCTCGTTTTGCTCCGCCACTCAATAATAATAATCCAGTCTGCCTTTAATGCTGCAATACCAGAAAGAGCACCAGTACTAAGATATCTTTCTACGTCTTGTTAGTTATCAGGTTATGAGTGGGGAGCGCTGTAGTCATGAGTTGTTGTCAAATAACAACAACTGCTTGAGCAATGTAGCTTTCCTCACTTGTTGTGGGGCAGCACTTGCAAGATTAAAGTGATGTTGCCATTTAATTTGGTTACCTATTTTATCCCACTTTTGTAGCTACACTACATATCCTGGCTCTTTGCTGGGTGCTAAATACAGTTTTTCACCCATACATCACTAGGTGGTTAGTAACTACTCGATAATAATAATAATGACACGTGGATTTTTTTAGCTTGAGCGATACGTAGTTTCAATAGGGCAGTTTGGGAAAGGTGATTGACAAGCCAGTTACACAATGCAATAAATTCGAACAAAGAATTCTTTAGACTGCATTATTGCTTGTCATGGGTATGCCATGGCAAGCAATAATGGAGTCTGGGTATTTGAGACTATAGAAGGGAATAAAACTAGTATTTAACAGGCAGCAAGATGACTCAAGTTTTGGCTAAAAATGATAAAAAGCCTCTTAACCAGGGGTAAGTAGAAATATTTAGGATTAAAAAGTACTACACCGAAACATGATATCCACACATGTTATTTTTCTTACATCAACTTTTCCTTTTGAACTGCTGCTAATAACATCAAAATATAGTTTAAAATCAGCAGCAAGAAAACGGTAAAGGTAGCTGGTGTTGTTTGGGTACCAAAGACAGTTGGTAGAAAGAGCTAGATATTGAAGAGGATAGAGTCTTCATTATTCTTCAAAATTAATGATAACGATAATCAGGGAGTGGCAAGCATAAACAAAGAGATTTGGGGAAGTTTTTTAGTCAAGACAGAATCTTTTGTCGATTTTTGTGAAAACAATAAAATATCATTTTTGAGTTCTTATTTTTACTTTTACTTTACACAATTATCCCAGTATCTTTATCATATATAGTTGCGATTATCATATATAATTGGGATTATCATATATAGTTGGGATTATCATATATAGTTGGGATTATCATATATAGTTGGGATTATCATATATAGTTGCGATTATCATATATAGTTGGGATTATCATATATAGTTGGGATTATCATATATAGTTGGGATTATCATATATAGTTGGGATTATCGTATATGGTTGGGATTATCGTATATAGTTGGGATTATACTATA
>RDPX01000047.1:1251936-1270564 GCA_003991215.1 Morbakka virulenta | reverse complement strand
GATTATCATATATAGTTGGGATTATCATATATAGTTGGGATTATCATATATAATTGGGATTATCATATATAGTTGGGATTATCATATATAGTTGGGATTATCATATATAGTTGGGATTATCATATATAGTTGGGATTATCATATATAGTTGCGATTATCATATATAGTTGGGATTATCATATATAGTTGGGATTATCATATATAGTTGCGATTATCATATATAGTTGGGATTATCGTATATAGTTGGGATTATCGTATATAGTTGGGATTATCATATATAGTTGGTATTATCATATATAGTTGGGATTATCGTATATAGTTGGGATTATTATATATAGTTGGGATTATCATATATAGTTGGGATTATCGTATATAGTTGGGATGATTATATATAGTTGGGATTATCATATATAGTTGGGATTATTATATATAGTTGGGATTATCATATATAGTTGGGATTATCGTATATAGTTGGGATTATTATATATAGTTGGGATTATCGTATATAGTTGGGATTATTATATATAGTTGGGATTATCGTATATAGTTGGGATTATTATATATAGTTGGGAATAGGATTTACATTTGTGTCATAAGACTCAATACTTTTATTATTTTTATCAGAGAACTCCACGTCATCCCTCTGTGAAAGGGTGAAAAGTGAAACAATGTACAAGAAATCAAATGTCCTGGAAAAATAATCTAAGCCTCGCGAAATGTTGTACGGAGTTAAAGATTAATGAACGGTCTTATAAATGTAGAGAAAAGAAAATGAGGGCTTTAGGGATCATAGCTGACAAGACAAAGGAAGAAATCCCTAACGTATTAGTGCAAAGGCACATGATTTATCGAAATATCATTTGTACAACTTTAGTTTATTCGCTTCAGCATAACACAGAGGCTATGAAAAGAAAAATGGCGAAAAAACATCCTAATTATCATAACAATTGTTTTCATTAAAATGATTACTTGTTATTATTTTATTAAGTATAAATATTTGGCCAGAAAGGACATTAATAATCTATTTTTTCATATTCGAAATCATTCCTATTAGAGACGTGTAAAATAAAAAGAGCCAACAGCTATGCAAGATATGGCATTAATCATTGATAAGGGATAGAGCAGAAGTTCAAATGCCATCGTGATCTATTGCATGATGAAAAACACAGAAGCATTTTATGTAGGGTGCTAAGGAGAACGATGAAACTTTATCAGCAAAGAAATTGAAATACATAGATATTTTTAAACTGGTTAGCTTAAGACAGAATTAAAACCACATGATACACAAAATGTCTTATGGTTTTCATATTTTGAAATCGTAAAGGAAAGCCAGAGATATTTACTTGGTTGAAAAGCGACAAATAATTGACGAATGGAATTGTCGTTCGGCTTGAAAAAAGGTGACAAATGGTGACGCATGAACATCTATCTCCAGTCTGTTGAAGTCCATAACTCTTTATTTACACTATCCATAACAAAATTGGTATAATTATGAAATATTTTTACAAGTTCAGGTTCTAGAAACGATGAAAAAGAAAGAATAATACAAATATCTGACAGTGAAATTGGTCACTTTTTTTTCCAAGTGTTACCCTGTCGAAATCAGTGGCGAAAAAATGTGAATCTTCCCTAGAGTTTTCCACACAATTTAAACAGCTATAAAGCCTAAACGACCTATTTTTCCATCTTCCATGCATCTTAAAAACATTAAAAAGTTTAAAGAGAAGACGAAACCGATTTTTCCTAAAGGTCTCATTTTCTTACTAACTACTCAAGTTTACTATTCCAAAGAGATGAAAAGATAATAACATCCATAGATGGCTCATTCTCTTGATTGTGTTATCAGATCTAACCAGAATATTATTTTCTAAGTATATTATACGCAGGCGGTATGTATCAAAGGGCAGACTGTGCATTCCACAATTTTCTGAGTCAAGAAACAAAGCCATTTGAAATCTCTGTTTACTTAAGATTTATTACATTTGGAAGATCACAAGCAATCATTGCAAACGATTAGGATATTCGTGCAAAACAAAATCTAAAGGTCGATGATTTCTTACAGCGATTCGCTAGGGATAAAAATCTTCGAGAATTTATATAATCACAATAAAACAAATCTTATTGTTTGGTAATGAGCCAAAATATTTTTTCCTGATTTTGACAGTCAATAAGTAGCAAGGAATTCTCTTTAACTTGCAAGATAAGGTCATGAAAATCCGTTTCCTTGTAGACAAAGAAATAGTTCAAATAATCAAAAACCAAACGTACGCTACTAAATAATAAAAGAGATCAAACGCTTCAGCCAAAATAATAAAACCTTATTATTCAATTGTTAGTTTGGGAGTAAATAAAATTAAGATTTAGACCGTTGTTGAAATGACTGTGTCAGAAACTAACTCAACGAATTCAAACGTAAACAAAATTATTTTCTTAACATGTAAATATACATGTTAAGAAAATATATACAATATTTACCATTTCCTTTCTTAACGTTGATAGATATTCATCCATTCCTCCGGTTTTATCTCTTGACATTTCCCTTTGCTTTAAAAAAGTTGCAAGGTAATCATTAATGACAAGTTGCCTGTCTTCGCTTTGTTTTCGAATTTGAGCTGCAGCTTGAAGTCGATCCATACCACTTAAAGAGCAATTGAATCCAGTTTGAAAAAAACTGCTATCTTTTGCATGTGGTTCAGTATCTTAATCTAATCTTTGCTCAACATATATTTTTGGGTGTCCTCTGTAAAACATCCAACCGCCTTTCTCATATACAAAGCATCACATATAATCTGAATATAATATCAATGAATTCATTCTGTGTTGTGGTGTCACTAATCCTAAGAATCAATTTAATCAGATCCACAGAGATAGATTAAAAAGGACAATGCCAAGAAATAAAGATCGATCCTTTAACACTATATTTGACTTCAGACAACTACACATATGTTGGAAACTACAGGATAGTACACTAAGGAAATATTTGCACAATTGTACAGTTTATTAAAATTCCAACCAATTGAGAGCATGCACACGATGTCGTAAATTTGTATTTTATTCTTTCAATTTTGACATCAATTCGATGTCAATAGATATCATTTAAAACGTTGTCTCCAACAGTTTGTGCAATTTCCCCCCGTATCTAACGGTTTCTTTAGCTATTCAAGTCGAAAGTTGACTTGCAGATATTTGTACAAAGCAAGCACCGTAACACTGCAGTCATCCAAGGGCCTTTGATGAAATTAAGAATGTCAGGCAACAGGGCATTAATCAAAATAACAAATGGATTTTAGGAGGGAAAGCTCAAATAAAGGAATAAAGAAATAGGGGGCTACCCAGCAATAGAATGCTGTCAAAGCAATTTTTAATTCGACAAATATCCTTAATAAAAGAAATAAATGTGCATGCTATGAGTATATCTAAATTAATAATTCAATGCTGATTACAATCATTATCAAAGTTAGGCATTCCAGGGTGCCATTAAGTGCATAACGGTTTCTAACTGAAAGATCTGCATGTCTGCATATTCAAATTAGTAATACTTATCCAATAAAATATCTTACTTTATTACTGAATAAGACTTAGTTTTCCAGCTCTCCAGCTCACCACAGTGATAATAAAGTTGTTTAAATGTTTAAAACAGTTGAGTTGAAAATATGCTAAGTTCTCATCACCGACGGTTTTTTTTGTCAAATTCTCTTTGAAAATGACAAAGGAAAGTTAACAAACTAATCAGTGAAGCAGCTGAAAGTTATTAATGCTGGTAAACAAATGACAAATGACCTTTTAAAGTACAAACAACATCACAGCATTGGAGAGGGAGTTGATCTTTCTTTTTGTTGGCAATATATCCCAGTGGCTTTGCTTTTTAATTACCAAAGATTTAGTGAAACTTTTGTATTTCGGACTGTATAAAGAACTTTCGCTTCTTGACCTCTTGGCTGAGATCACTTGTAGAACGCTTATTTTCACTTGGTCGGGTTTTGGGTTTTGGGTCCTTGCCTGTAGGATCTGTGGTCTTGACATGCAGGGACACTGATTTTCAATCAATCAAGAGGAAGTGTCCTCCAATGAAAGTAATTTAGGAAGGGATTCGTATGTCTTTCCGTCCATAGTGAATTTCTTGCTTTCTGTTCACTTTTAGCGGTTCTTTCTCCTCTGTTCTAGTCCTTCATGGATGAATATCTGTAGAAAGCAGTAATGGCTGCACTGTTTACCAGTGGTACTATCCATGAAAGACCCGGTATGACGACGTAAAGAAAAGGGAAGATAAAAATGGTCTTAACGATTGCCTTTTAATCCTCGTTTAGCCAATGTGAGGGAATATGACGTTTCGGTAAACGTGATTTTTTCAAGTCATACTTAATTTGTTCTGGGCACAAGGTCTTACTTGTAGAAAGATTATTTTGTTATAGGATTATTGTTCGTGCTATAAAAGGGACAACCAGAGTTAAGAAAATTTCGAAAAAGCTCAGAGAAGTAAATTGAGATGGTTTGGTTATGAGAAAAGCGATGAACAAAACGTAGGAAGAAAGTAACCGTTGATAGAACTGGGAGGGCAAATATATATATTTATTTACTATTTCAAAATATTTGAACAGGAAGCAGTGCTCCAGTTGCTGAAACTTCTGCTACTGCTATTAATGCAAGTCCTGTAAAGGAGGAGAGAAAGTTCAAAATGGAAGTGGATGGACAACACCGAGCAAGACATGAAAGAATTAAAATCAGAAAGAAAAGTGCTCAAGACGGAGCACGGTGAAAAAGAAAAAGATTAACCGAGACAACGCTGAAGAAAAGAGCAGCTTAAAAGAAGAAGAGACCAAAAAAGTCGTGGTTTTTGCCATTTGGTGCACTTATAATCTTAGTTTATATTCCTGTAATTTNTGGGAGGGCAAATATATATATATATATATATATATATATATATATATATATATATATATTTACTATTTCAAAATATTTGAACAGGAAGCAGTGCTCCAGTTGCTGAAACTTCTGCTACTGCTATTAATGCAAGTCCTGTAAAGGAGGAGAGAAAGTTCAAAATGGAAGTGGATGGACAACACCGAGCAAGACATGAAAGAATTAAAATCAGAAAGAAAAGTGCTCAAGACGGAGCACGGTGAAAAAGAAAAAGATTAACCGAGACAACGCTGAAGAAAAGAGCAGCTTAAAAGAAGAAGAGACCAAAAAAGTCGTGGTTTTTGCCATTTGGTGCACTTATAATCTTAGTTTATATTCCTGTAATTTCGGATATCAAGGGAATTTATGATACTCTTCATGTCGTGTTAAGAGCAAGAATACAAAGATACATCGATGGACCATTTTCCTGTTGTTGTTGTTGTTTTTGTTGTTGTTGTTGTTGTTGTCAAAATAAAGGGACTTGGGATTAAACTTAAAATACCTTGAATTTTATATGAAATACGTTATTTTAGGACAAAGGTATGTTCTACCCAAAACATTACTCCTCATCTCCTGATAAACATACATGTTACACAGACAACCCACTACCAATCAGACTAGCACTAGTAGTTTTTATTTTACACTTTTCTACACGATCATGAAACCAAGACTGTAAATGTTGCACTCCAAATTGAAATCTTCACAAAATTCTTTAAAGGTGTTCTGAGAGCTGCCACGCAAGAGTGGAATTTGTTTGAGATGGTAAAAAGTTTCCTGAAACCAATTGAAGATCTCAAGGCCACTCGGAAGGTACAGAAAATAGGTGAACAAAGGAAAATTCTTAAACGTTCTTGATAATGACTGTGATGTTTCTAGTAAACAACTTGTCACAAATAAACGCAAACAACACTCAGGTCATTGTATTTTCATATTTAATAACTGCTTATTTATTTATTTACTCATATGGTTAATTAGTTATTTTGTTTTGTAAATCAAACAAATAGTACAACCAGTCAAAGCTACGTTAAAGGGAAGCAAAATTCTAACTTGTGTCGTGACTAGAAATAGATACGAGCCAAAGTTACGAAACAAAAAATAACAGAATACCAAAACATGAAAGACAGCGCACCAAATACAACAAGTATTAAAAGTACTAACCTCTATTACATCATAATAGATACAAATGGTTAACCCACATTTGACAAGCCTATCGAACTACAGGGATTAAAGCGGTGGCTAAGTCAGAATTAACCTTAAAATTATTTTAAGAAACCTAGCAAATTAACAGATTACCATGTAAGAAGTTTGCTGTTGGAACCCTGGTGAACCCCCCCGAAAGTACTACGCCCAATTTCTTTTTCAGTTGTAAGTGGCATACTACTGATTTTTTCCGCATGTTTTCGTAGATAGAATTGGGGGATGGGGGGTGGGTGGAAGAAATCAATAAATTTAGAAAATTAGAGAGTACAAAGGAAAAAATCTAACAAAAAAAGTAACTCCCTTCACCAAAGTGGTTTCAAGCTTTGAGAGTGGTGAAAAGCTTAAAAAATTGTAACAAATGAACCTTTGTTTTTTAAATATTTTTTTATTTCAAAGGGAAGACGTATGAAAAAAGTAGATGGCTTTCGCATTTTAATTTATCTGGAGTCAAATGTATTTGGATGAGACATAACAACATCATAAAGTGGCATACGCCGTTATTTTTTCACTCAATGCCACGGAATGCTATGTGAAGGTTGAGAATGGTAAAGAGGACTGAAACATTGGAAATTTGGTGTTGCTATAGAATAGTAAGAGATAGAAAGAACAACGAAAATTACTTCTAATGATTGAATTTTCAAAGTACCTGTTAGTAAGTATTCTTGAAAAGCAACTGAAGTACTTGGGCTACATAGTAAGTCACAATTGTATTGAAAATGACATTCTTAAAAGAAGCTGACGTAGACATCAAGAAAAAGATGAAAGAGTCGCCAAAGCTAAAATTAGATGATAAACCTAATTAAACTGATCGGGATGATGCAAGTAAAGTTTCATCAGGAAGGAAGGGAACTGGTAGGCTAGATATGTATGGCTACAAAATTCCGGATTGGGCTTATGGTTTGGGTTTCATGGTGCTCTCATGTCTATTTTGTTTTTGGAACAAACAGGACCTGGTTTAGCATGGCTAGTAGAGAGTGGAGTAAGTTATTAGAAAACTCTGCAGTATTTTTTTCTAATTTTTGGAATGCAGAAAAAATGAATATATCTCCTAGCCTTAATTGTGTCTTGATTACTTAAACCACTTTGTCCTCTAGTATTTTCCCCACTTCTGAATATGTCGTTTTGTTGCAGACGATTGAACTGAAAGGATCTATAAAATATCTATTTTCTCTCTGCAAACCCCGAGTATCAGTTACCTGTCCGTAATGAGTTTGAAAATGCATAGATGTTATTTTCTATAGTAAACTTGATTTTTAGGTGCACGTTATTAAAATGTTGAAAACTATTCTTAGAAAGCTTTTTAAGTAAAAGTAAATAGCATCCATATACCTTTCCCGTGCCTTTAGTGGATACGATGTACTACATTTGTAAGATTTGGTATAAATTTAGAAATAACAAAGGATGCTGGGCTTACCAAAGCCCAGCATCCTTTGCTTACCAAAGCCCAGCATCCTTTGCTTACCAAAGCCACATTTTCGTTTGTCATGAAAATTTTCAGTCGACTTTGAATCAGATTTAGAAAAATAGAAAGTGCACAATACCAAACACCTTTTTATCTGTTTCAGAAGTGATGTAGCCAACCATTGGGTGTATTGCAAAATTTAGAATAAAGATAAGGTTTTTTTATTTGTCGCTGTATCATTAGATAATAACATTTTCTCAGTTTGCATATTTGCTCAATAAAATTCATCTTGACCGTGAATGCTTAAGTGATATTACTAATTTTGATAATTTTGATAACAGCAACGACTAAAAACAACTGTATTGTAACGACCTGTACAAGACAGTTGTTTTAAGTCGTTACCATTCGTTAGAAGTCGTTACAAAAAGGTTTGTTACAAATAGTTACAACACAGTTGTTACAAGTCATTACACGATAAATGTTATAAGTCGTTACAAAACAATTATTTTAAGTCATTACAAAAAAAGTTGTTACAGACTTATAACGACTTATTACAACTGTTATGTAACGACTTGTAACAACTTTATTGTAACGACTTGTAACAACATTTTTGTAACGACTTATAATAACTGTTATGTAACGAATTGTAGCGACTCCCAACAGCTTTTAAAAATAAACTTACTGATTTCGTCACCTTTGACTCTTTTACGATGCAATCTGAATTGAGATGTTGTTATGGTGATAAAGTCATCAATTTGATCAAACAACAAAGCATTTACAGTTTTGTGAATAGTTCTATTCCCTTTAATATAAAAGTATCAATAACGTAAAGTGTTAATCCCATTAATGATTCTTAATATTAAAACAATAATAAAATATCAAGTAATAGAGGTTCTTTGAGCAGGAAGTATGGCAATATTTGAGTTGTTAGGTTTCCCTGCACATTGGCGTGAGTGAGGAAATTCAGAAACCTTCTATTATCACCAACCCATCTTTTGCATTGTGCAGAAGAATTATTGGAATTTGACAGCATGGTTCGTGATGAGCAGCCTTCAAAGAACCACTAATCTTAGTTTTGTGAGTTTCTGAATTAAATAAATGAACATTAATGCCTAGGAATCCCAGTTTATGGATCGGGCGTGTACCTTCACGAAAATGTTTATACAAAAGGGGCACGAACACGATGACGAACCTGAAGTTACAAAAGCAATGTAGACAGAAGTTGAATCAAACTATACACTTCGTTTTTTTATGAGAAAACAGCTACTGTATTTGTTTGTTGTAAAAGGTTGATCAGAAAGAAACTTAAGTATCAATATATGTCACTCTGACCAAGAATTAATCAAGGTGTTCTATTCTAGGCACTGGGTGAGATAAAAGGATGAAGTGATTTTACAATATGGATATAGATTCGTATAGATACTTTTTTTAACATTATTTCAAGTTGTGTTAAGAATTGTTAATGTTAAGAAGTTGAATTATCAAGTTGAATCACAACTTCTTCGTAATAAAGCTATTTATAAAAAATGCAGATATCAGAGTGTTCGTTTCAATCTCACTGGGAATGATTTTTTGCCCAAGGTTTAAAGGTTAGTGCTTTTCTTATAAAAAACGATAGTACAAGCACCAATGTAACGATGGAGTGAAAAAAAGTAATTTTTCAGTTTCAATCGCTGCAGGAAACGGAGGTACAATACGTATCCAAATAAAAAAGGCAGAGCTTTTCCAAATAATGCCCTGGTAGATGTTTTACCTTTGAATTGTTGATCACATAAACCTGAGGATAAAAGTTAGCAAGACTGATCAATATTATAAAAATACTGGTAAACAAATTTTCTTGAACACAAGTACTCTTAATATGACCCTATCTTCTTACGTTTACCCTTGGATGTTTGTTTTATTTAAGTGTTTTGATTACAGCGAGTCATTTTTCTATTTTTTATTTTCCTTCTCATCCACACAGGAATGAGCTGTATAACTGCTTTTGCTAAGATTAAATCTGATGGTAACAAATAGTTAATGCTTTCAAAGCAAATTAAAAAACTTACCTTAAGTCTCCAATTTGAAACAACAAAGGATGAATCTGCCTCTCAGCAGGCAATTGATTATTTGTGCACCTCAACAAAATTAGGTTCCTCTTATTTAAATCAGGCAAAACAGAAAACCTTCAAAGCATTTCTTCACATACCTTGACAAATTTTATGAGATAAAATCCACTCCAAGTATCAATTTTCTGATGAACTAAGTAACAAAGCAGATAAAAGCGATCTTACCATTTTCGTATAAGAGACAGTGAACTAAAAAAGGCATGTGCATTTCTGGATGGAAAAAAAGCAGACAGTAAAAATTTAGAAAAGCTACTTCATTCAAATTTATTGTTATAGTGCAGGGACAGACCCAGAAGGGTGCGAAGTTTGCTTGAGCACCCTTAAAAATTTGGAGGGGCAAAAAGTTAGAACTTATGTATAATTGGTTGACAGAACACAATTGCACCCCGTATGTTGCTTTAAGACGCATAGGGCGTGCAGCCCTCACCATCCCCTGAGAGCAAATGTTTTTATTGGTCCCCAACTCTCAATTTAGATGTTGCCGCTGTTCCCCCTACATTTGAGCACACGTCGATTTGCTTCATTATTTCTTACTTTTATGATTGCAATTCTCTACTTCCTGGTCTCAGCCGTGATTCTGGTTAGTTACCTGAAGAGCAGAGTATAATGTTGGAGAACAACGTTATCTGTCACCTGAAACAGAAAATCAACAGACTGGCTATCATCAACTTGTCACTTGTGTTGGTTGACAAATATTTTGAATAAATTGGGCCTTCATACCCATTGGCTTCGTGTGCAGGCACCACATAAGGGGGCAACAACGTAACAAAGAATTATTTTGTTTCACTTCGATTGTGTTTAGAAAAATTGGCTGTTATGGCGTTAGCATACGGAAGGTTCCAACACTACAATAAGACGCCGGAGCCAGGCAGGAATACCAAAAACAGATCGAAATAGGATATTGGCCAGAACAAAGCATAGGCTATAAAAATATTCAAATAACTCTAATAAGTTTTAAAGGCTCAGGAACTAATTATTTTATCCTCCACAAATTAACAAAACACCTTTTAATAAAAAAGTTTCTTAAATTTGACCCCGATTTTTCACCCAATGGCTTAAATATTTCAAAGTAACACTACTGGTTTATTAAATTGGGTTTTCTCTTTAAGTAGTTTTCTTAAAAGACGATTCCTCATAAAGGCAAGGTAGTTTTTAAAAAACCTATTGCGTAGGCTCGTTATTCTTTCTGCTGCTTGAGGTCGCAGGGTGGGACTTGGCACTGATCGTATTTCAACAAAGCAAATTCAAAGCATACAATAATAATAATAATAATAATAATAATAATAATAATAATATGAGTGTAAATAAATGCTTTTATATTCGATAAGTTATTTCTAGATCAAGATTACGTCCTGGGTATTGACATTAAACTGCATACGGTTGTGGAGTTTCGACGTGGGCGAATGAGGTTACCCTTTGCCACAACTACCTCCAGGTCACCCTTAGGCAAGGTGTAGCACCTGTTAGCCTACTTTGAGACCTTGAAATACCGGGTTGACGTCCGGCGGAGTTAAGTCTGTCGCTTTATTTCTTTTTTCCGGCCAGGACGAGGTCGTAAACCTTGGTTGGCAATCGTCCTATGAGAAGGAAAACTCAGAACAATAAACCAACCGCAGTTGTAAATACCAGGTTGACGTCTGGCGGGATGTAAACGTGTCTCATGGCCAGGATTGGGTCTTCAGCTTTGACTGGCAGCTCTCCTAGAGATGGTGTCTCGATAAAAATACTGGTGGTTGTGACACCTTATCACCACTAACCTCTTATGAGTGCAATGAATAATATAAATATTACAAATAACGACGTAAATGGGACTGGAGATTATTGTGAAGGTCCCTCGTCCGGCAGGGGAAGGGTCGAGGCTTCCCAGGTCGTTATCCAGCGAAATCCTCGTACCAATGTCCGAACTAAATGGAGTAAGGAAGTGAATAAAGTTGTTATTGAGTGTTTTTATAGGAGTAGACCTTTTGATGGCGATGGAAAGCCAATACGAGGCTATAGGCAACGATTGATGAAGGAATGGAGAGAGCGGGGTGTATTTGAGGTAACTGAACAAAGGCTGTGTGATCAAGCACGAGCTATTAGAACAAATAAGTGGCTTTCTGACTTAGAGTTGGAGAGTATTCAAAGAATGATAAGTTCAACTAGTGATGATGGAAACAACAATATGGAAACTGTTCAGGAACCACAAACAAGAAATGATGGATTACGTGTGGCAGACGTCCTGAGTGAAGAAAATAACGATTTAGGTAATATGAGTGTAAATTTCGAAGGATTGGAAGAGGAAGAGCTAGTGATTATTACTAACCTTAATGAAATCATGATTCAAGGCCGAAATACTGACGGGATCTCCTTTAAAAAGATTGACATGAAAACATTGAACAGGGTGACGGGAAAGGTTAATAAAGTAATTGATTTGATCGAAACAAGCAATATAACAGAGACAAATAATCTAATTAAAGCAGCTGCTGTGTGGGTAGCAGATGAATTGGGTCTTAAGAAGTTTAAACCAGGGAAAAAGAAAGACCCATGGTGGAAAAGACGTCTTGAAGGGGATATAAAGCAGCTTAGAAAGGATATAAGTTTGCTTGAGAGAGTAAAGAAAGGAGTACTGGGATTTCAGAAAGAAGCCAAAGGAAAATGTCTCATGGAAAAGTATAGGGTTAAGAAGAAAGGATTGACAACGGTGATCGAAGAGCTGAAGCAACGGATTCTTGCAAAATCTGCAAAGATAAATCGTTACAACCAGAGAATAGACCAGTACAGATTGAATAGATTGTTCAAGGTTGATCAAAAGAAGGTCTATAATGAACTAAATGGAAATGCAGGAGGTAGTAATGACACACCGAATGCTGAGGAAAGCAAAACTTTTTGGAGCAACATATGGAGCGTGAAAAAAGAACATAACAAAGAAGCTGAATGGCTAAATGAGTTGAAAGAAGAGACTGCAGCAGTAGAACAAAATAATGTGGTTATAACTGCAGAGAAAATCAAGAATCAATGTAGAAAGATACCTAACTGGAAAGCACCTGGCCAGGATGGAGTTCAGGGCTTTTGGATAAAGAGGTTTGATGCGATGCATGAAAGAATAGCCACACAGCTGAATGATATGCTCAATGGTAGAAAGACAATTCCACCATGGATGACCTACGGAAGGACAGTTTTGTGCCAAAAAGACCCAGCAAAAGGAAATGCTGTTGATAACTTCAGGCCAATAACTTGTCTTCCGATAATGTGGAAACTTTTAACTGGAATCATTGCAGATGACATGTATAAGTTCATGGAAAGAGAAAATCTGCTCCCAGAAGAACAGAAGGGATGCAGGAGGAAGAGCAAAGGAACTAAAGATCAATTACTGATCGACAAAACCATACTTAGAGATTGTAAGAGGAGGAAGACTAATCTGGCTATGGCGTGGATAGATTATAGGAAAGCCTATGACCTTGTCCCCCATAGCTGGATTCTTGAGTGTTTGAACATGTTGGGTATTGCTGACAACATCAGGGCCTTCATTGAAAAAAGTATGGAAAAATGGAAACTTTTGTTGACCTCAAATGGTTCAAACCTTTGTGAAGTCGAGGTGAATAGAGGGATATTCCAGGGAGATAGCCTTTCACCGCTTATTTTTGTAATCTGCATGATTCCACTCTCCGTGTTACTACGAAAATTGAGTGCATCTTATGAATGGGGAAAAAAAGAATTCAAACTTAACCATCTGCTCTTCATGGATGACCTTAAACTGTTTGGAAAGAATGATGATCAAATAGACAGTTTAGTGAATACTGTTTATTTTTTCAGCAAAGACATAGGGATGGAATTTGGGTTAAAGAAATGTGGGGTGATCATAATGAAAAGAGGAAAACTAGCTAGATTTGATGGAATTCACTTACCTAATGGAGAAGTGATGAGGCACGTAGATGAAAATGGGTACATGTACCTTGGGGTCTTGGAGTTGGACCAGATAAAAGAAAAGGAAATGAAGTCAAAAGTAATCACAGAATATAAGAGGAGATTGAGGTTAATTCTTAAATCAAGTCTAAATGGAAGAAATAAGATTCAAGCAATTAATACTTGGGCTGTTGCCCTTTTAAGATATGGAGCAGGAATAATTGCCTGGAAGGTGGACGAGTTGAGGAAGATTGACAGGACGACAAGGAAGATATTGACCATGTATGGGGCTTTTCATCCAAAAGGAGATATTGACAGACTTTATGTAAAGAGGAAAGAAGGGGGTAGGGGTTTGATCAGTATCGAAAACTGTGTATGGTCAGAAGAAAATAATTTGGGTCTATATATTAGAGAGTCAAATGAGATGCTTTTGAAGGGTGTGAGAAAAGGTGGTGTTATCCAAACAGATAATTTGATGGAAAAGGATGAATTTAAAAGATCAAGTCATAACGAGATTAAAACTAAATGGCACGAGAAGAGAATGTATGGTCAGTTTGTTAGAGAAATGCCTGAGGAAATTGATAAAAAGTTATCTTGGCAATGGATTACTCGAGGAGACATCAAAGTTCAAACAGAAGCAACAATATTTGCCGCACAAGAACAGGCTTTGCGAACAAACTACATTAAAAATAGAATTGATAAAACTTCAGAAAGTCCCTTGTGCAGAATGTGTGGAGAACGAGCGGAGACAGTGCAACATATTGTTTGTGAGTGTAGTAAAATGGCTCAACGTGAATACAAGAGGAGACATGATAACATCGCTAAGCTGATCCATTGGATGTTATGTGGAAAGTATGGTCTCGACAGGAAGGAAAAATGGTACGAACATTGCCCGGAAGGTGTAGTAGAAGATGAAAATGTAAAATTGATTTGGGATATCAATATCCAATGTGATAATTTGATAGAAGCGAGGAGACCAGACATAATATTACTTGAGAAGAAAACGAAAGATGCCATCATTATAGATGTTGCTGTACCTGGTGATTGTAGGGCACATGAAAAAGAGAATGAAAAGGTCGAAAAGTATCAAGATTTAAAAATGGAGCTGAAACGTCTTTGGTCGTTAAGAAAAGTGAAAGTGGTACCAGTAGTTGTTGGTGCCTTAGGCTGTGTGAGCAAAAGATTTAATAGCTGGATGGAAATGTTAGGTCTTGAAGTAAATGTTGGAATTGTGCAAAAAACAGCCTTATTGGGATCTGCGAGGATAATTAGAAAAGTAATGGACATTTGAAAGAACCCTCTTGGCCCTTGGCCACTAGTTGTGGCTCGCCCAAGAGGAAAATACTCGGCAATACGAACAGCCTGTGCGAAAGCTTTAAAACAGATGATAATAATATGAGTGTAAATAAATGCTTTTATATTCGATAAGTTATTTCTAGATCAAGATTAACGGGAAACAATAAAATTCAATGGTCTTATTTTTCTCAGTTGGGTAACAGCAAATGTCACTTTCTCTTTGTTAACTTCATGAAAGCAATTTATATTCTTCTACTCATGACATCTGTTTTCTTCCTTTGGTCTCAAAAATGGACCCGGCATCTCGTGGCTTTCAAACACTGCTTCGCGGCAGAATAGTAAAGGTTGAGGAAAGAAAGGCAGAAAGACAAACAGAAATCTCTTTTTTTTCACTGGCATTTTGATTTCTTCTTTGTTCTTCACAGGCTCTTTGCTATCCGAACTGAAGGTTTGGCTCCTACTAGAATTCATTTTGAATATATATTCTATAATATAATATATTTAATATGTAAATAAATATATATATATATATGTATTTCCATAACCCCATTTTTACCGAATTTTAAGGTTCTAATAATATTAATGATTAGGACTCACGTCACAGAAAAGTGAACAAAGAGTATTTTTCTTATTTCTCTGTTATTTGATATATTAGATATTCAATTACAAAATATGACTGCAAAACATTCTGGTTAAGAACGTAACACTCTCATATCCCAGGTGGTAGAAGATGTGTACTGTGGTGGATGCTTTTTGATGAGAAAAACAAAAAAAAATTGGACCTACACATTACGACTCCATATGATGCGAGATTATTGGTTCTTCAATTATGTGTAAATGCAAACATGTATCAGTCACCATTTCGTAAGCAGCCGATATATAATTGTCTATGAGAAAAGTACCCTTCATCTATTTGCAAACCTGAAACTGAATTGGGTTGACCTTACTATGATGTAATTTACAAAAAGAGGAAGGTTAAACTGAAGTTAGGGTGTACAGAACTCAAAGAGAGTATGGGTAGGAATAAATGGGGTTTAAGGAATGAAAATATATTTTACTTTCCACCGTCAGTCTGCATAGTTGTCTTAATAGCATGGATTGCATCTTTTTACTGTCGAAAATGCAAGGATTATCTCTCAAGAGACCTCCAAGCTCCATGAACGAAAATGTCTCCAAAATACATTGAAACTATCTTCTTCCCTTTTAAGTGTAGTTCAACATTTTTTCCTAAGATATTTAGAAGATTTGTTGTTTTCTTTTATGTTTTCTATCATGTAGTCAGCAGCTAACGTAATCAAAATAAAAGGTTAAACCATTCCTGTATACATGGGCAAGTATGGCGTTCTTTGGGATTTTTATGTTCTACTTCAAACAACAGCAGGAGATTTGTTTTTGTCAATGAAATTCTTATCAACAAAAGATTCTGTGCATTGGGAGATAAGTTTTATCTTGAAAGTCTGGGCTGGAGAAAAAGTTTGTAAACCACTACCTTTGATGATATTTATTGTAAGTATTAAAGAAATAATTAATATTACAATTTTACATTTAAAGATAAATTTTATTTAAAGCAGTCATTCTGCTCTGTTATACAACATGAAAACTGTAGTTGGAGAATTATTCATCTTTGGATAACATAGTTTCTGTTACCAAGCTACTAAAGACACTGGTTGAGAAACGTGAACCTCGCCTATGACAGTAAATACGTCAAACAGTTTTTATTTGTCTTGCTTGCAGTTTTACGGAATATCCCAAATCTTCAACAGCTCTATATTCCAACTGAATTTTTACCTCTACAATGCTCTAGTACTTTGCAAGCTGTGAACCCCATCTGAGCAATACATGATTGGAATTTCAATACAAAGAAATAGTTTGTAGGCATTAACATAGGACGTATATATATTTCAACAGGCTGGACACTTTGACGTCATTCAACATATCCACACTTTGAAAACATACATTGTTATAGTCATTAATAGGATTCTGTGCCAAACTACTGGTGGCATCAATATTTATATTGTATTTGCAATCAGATATTTTAATAACACCGGAAATTACATAATTCAGTATGTTACTGGAATTTTCATTAACATGTCTTTCTTCCATTTGTATGAATTACAAAATGTTCACAACCACTTATGTGGAAGGGAAATCACTGAGAAAAATATACCAGGCTATATATTATATTACAAAAAATGAAATATTTGATTTAGATATTGCTTATTTTTCCGTTATTATTCTGCATAAATAAAAGTGTATGTATCTCTGTGTGTCTGGTCAAGTGATAATTATTCAGCTCTTTGCTGATCCAAATGACCAATAGAATGCAACAGTTCTGATAATATGTTCTATTAAATTGCAGCTCCCATAGCTAAACGTGCTTATTTGTTTATCTTACAAAACTTCCCTTACATTAATTAGAGCTTCCGGTTATTTCATAGAATTCACTTCATTGAGAATTAATTTTCTATGTTTAACAATAACTGTCATAGATTGCTCTGTCAACCAATAATTTTCTAGTCAAGCCAATACTTTAAACAGGATTCTTTTCTTTCACAATTAAGAGGTATTTAATATTTAAAAAGCTGTTTTGTCCAATAAAATGGACAAGGTGTGATGAACAACATATTTATATATATACATACATATATATATATATATTACCCATATAATGAGTAGTTCCATATGGTAGAAGGGAGCTACTAGAATTGGATGCGTAGGACAGGAGCATTTGGAGAAAAAGAATTCATGCCAATCATCCCGAGCATACAAACATACAAGATAGGGTTGTGGAAGAAAAAGGAGAATAATAAAAATAATAATAATAATACCCACATATACCTATCTATCAATAAAGTAAGCATGATATTTTCATTTACATTATGAATGCGTTATTCAAGTTAACAATAAGCTGCAGAATAATGATTTTCAGTTTTGTAAATAAGGGAAAGCGGAACACGATTAGCGAATGTAACGGCATTTCCCCTGGTCGCCTGTATTTTTAATCTTTGTGTATTCATTCAATCTTACCTGCCTCATGTGCTGTATTTTTAATCTTTGTGTATTCATTCAATCATACCTGCCTCATGTGCTGTATTTTTAATCTTTGTGTATTCATTCAATCATACCTGCCTCATGTGCTGTATTTTTAATCTTTGTGTATTCATTCAATCATACCTGCCTCATGTGCTGTATTTTAATCTTTGTGTATTCATTCAATCATACCTGCCTCATGTACTGTATTTTTAATCTTTGTGTATTCATTCAATCATACCTGCCTCATGTGCTTATATGTATTGTGGCTTTTCGAGTGCCACTGTTTCACTTGTGTCTGTTCTAATTTTTCTGCCATCCACAGTTGTGGTCTTTTGTCATATTTTGTCATATGTAATTATCCAGTTTTGATTGGCTAGTTTCTCTTGTAAAAACTGCTTAAAAACACTTGTATGACAATATTCAGACATTGAGATTGTAATCGAGGAATGGAGTGCGCTTTGTGTAGAGAATAGATTGTGGAACGTTGTTTGGCTGTTTGAATCTTTGGAGTGGTTGTTCTAGTTTCGGTCTGGAGAACCCGATTACCAATCCCGAGCATTACACCGAGACTAAAGTTATGTTATGGGAGGCTATATTTTGCTTCTCAAACAAGAATTTATTTTTTTTACTTTATAAATGACTTGTGTTTTAATAATGTTCAAAATTGCAAATAATAAAATTGATTGAAAAATCGCTGCAAATAATAGAATAATATTATGGGTGTCATTGAAAAGGGTTACAGTTAAAATGGGATGTCAGTGAAGAGGGGTGAATTTTAAAGTACATTGTCAATGAAAGAGCATTT
>RDPX01000047.1:1199504-1209878 GCA_003991215.1 Morbakka virulenta | reverse complement strand
GCACTCATGAACACCCCAAGGTGAGTGTTTCCTACTAGCCGTGGAAAAAGAGCACAGAGTACACCTTGAAATCAGTTTTATCCTAGCATACCTGTTTTATACGATGGGTTGATAATTTCAAAATATACCTGTATCTGCAGGGCCCGCGACACGAATTTTTCACTTGGGGTGTGGGGCGAATCACCTTGGTGGCCAAACTTAGTTTACTGATCCTCAAAAACAGCACCGCAAAAGCAACACCGCAAAAGACGTATATTAACGTAATCAAGGAAGAAAAGTGGTAAAAGTCAAATTACAGCAATAAATTTTCGTTATCTTTAAAACAAGAAATAACCTATACAAGGTACTTTAAAAACCTAATACAAAATACATTCAAATAACATAATATAGAAAACTGAACGTGAATCATTCTCTGCACCAAATTCGCCTTGCCTGTTAGACCGTCCGTCTACAAAATCATTTGCGATGTCAATTAAGGACAGGTCATCAAGAATTTCCTTGTACGTATATAAGATCGAAAGAGCATTGAACCGCTTTTGAGACATCGTTGGGCACAGCCATGTTTTCAATCTTCGAGCCATGAAGAATGAGCGCTCTGGTGTTGCTGATGTTCTGCCAAAGGTTAACACCAACCTAGTGATCATAAAAATATTACCAATTAGTTGTCGTTGATGTCCGGGTACCAATTGCAAGTTTCTCACGATGTCGTCAAAGTTGCAGGGTGACGATTCTTGAAAGATTGGTGGACATTCCTTGCAGTAAATGTCAGTTACAATCTCTGTTGGTCTCATTTGCGATATCAATGAGACTAGGTTCGTCAAGCGCTTCTTTGCACGAACTCAGAAGCATGCAGTGGTTCAAATGACTTTTACACATAAGTATGTTCAGATCCTTCTAAGATTTGAACCAGATCGTTCGCTGGTTGCACTTGTGCTGGTGCAAGCAAAGGTAACTTGACAAGGGTGAAAACATCAGACAGAAGAGCTCTTTGTGGTTTTGTACGCTGATGCAATCGTTCTGTAATTTCTCGAACAGTAGTGGGTTGCTCAACATCAGCAAAAATTTCTTCTAACAACGATAATTATGTCGAATTCGTCATCATAAAGATCATATACAAACCCGGCATGCTCTTCGAAATGTTCATCTTTAGCAGGGGCCAATAGAAGATTTTCCAGTATTGCGTATGTCTGTGAATAATTTTTCTGATAAAAACGGGGTTCAATACATTTAACAACAGTGTCGATTGTCTCAGAATAAATCTGTCGATAATGGTCTTTGGTGGTTTTCACAAATTCTACGGGAGCGTCCTCAACAAAATATCTTACGGAAGGGTGTGCTTTAGCTTTTTCGAGGCAAAACAGAAGATAATATTCCCATATTGTCTGCTGCTCTTTTTTCTTTTTTCCCTAAAATAATTCGAAGTATTGATCTTATCGAACCTTGGTTAAGGTCGAAGTTTTCAAATTTGCTACTGACTGAAATTCTACCACCGGTATGTCCGGGTCTTACAGTGTACGAGATGCGTCGTCATTGTATTCGAGCAACAAAATGGCCAGATTTACTCCATAAAAGAAATCAAAAGTTGCAATTTGGTGCTGTATTCCAGTCACGTAACTCTTAATACCTGGCTCCAGTTTCGCCCCAAGAAATGTTTCCCAGAGCTCCTGAAGTTCCCTCCACTTATCTACAGCACTTCAAGGAGGCAACACAAACTGTGCAAAGAGTTGGACACAAAGTCGGAAACCCCGTAATTGTAGAAGCAAGTTCTTCTTTATAGTTTTCGAAACATTTCAAAAATTCTGTCTGAGGTGTCCTTTAAATTCTTAATTCTCTTTAAGTTGTCACCAACAGTAAGTTGTAATGAATGGGCAGGCATAATAGTGAGTGAAAATTGTTCTTGATTCTCTGTTGTTTATTTGAGCGGCAACACCTGACTTTGAACCTGTCATGTTGCATATTTCACCGTAGCATTGAGCTCTGAAATTTTGTATCGATAAATTCATAAGAATCAACGTGTGTGTCTCCACAAATATTTGGAACAACGTGAAGCCAAACAAACATTTCTTAAGGAGTTAAATCTTCGTCAACCCATCTTAAACATATTACAAAGTCTTCTTGGTTTAAATTATCCGTGACCTCATCTTCCATGATTGGGTAAAACACGTTATTCTGTATACTACTTGAGATGTTTCTTAATAATAAAAATGCCACTATTTTCAAATACTCGTTTTTGTAAGTCCGAATGCATATATTTGCCTTTTTTCCTTCTTCAGCCACTCTGTTACACTAGAATCCTATTTTACATTATGCAACAGAAATTGATCAAAATTACCTTCATTCTCGTTTCCTCTAAGTGGAAGACCTTGTTTGCTTAAAAAACAAGCGTCATCAACAGCATCTAGCCGTTATCAAACTTTTCTTGCAATAACGTGTTGGAAAGCATTTAAGGCAAGGGTTTCATTTGTATCTCGTATGTCTGAAATATTTACTAACAGACTCAGGATGGCAATTTGACTGTTGGTGTTTTCTGGATTTTTCTAGAGCTTCTTTCTAATTAAAAAATCCAGTTGAAATGAAACGCTACCACTACTCAGGACATATGAATAAACGGACTGGTCAGACGGACTTCAAAACAGACACTGAACATCGGTTACGGTAACGAATAGGGATTTGAGTTTTTTAATGGCTAAAAGCAAACACGAAGAATTAATTAATATGATGGAAGAGAGAAAAAGTAACGTCCTGGGGCTTTGTGAGACAAGAGAGTAAACTTCAGCTAAACAGACCTTACATTATAACTATACATACCTACTCAGTGGATCAACAGATAGGAAAATGGAACAGGAATAGTCCTCTCAGAAAGCACAGCCAGACAACTTACAGATCATAAAATGATCGCCATGAAATTATGTGGATCAAATTGAAACTGAAAAAACACACACTAATGATTCTGCAAGTCTATGTCCTACAACATAGACGTACAACGTAGATCCAACGACCTACAACGTAGATCTGATAAGCAAAAGAAGGGAGTTTTTGAGCTATTCCAAACCACAATTGACTATGACAGGATTGATGAGGAGGTTGTCAATATGTGGAACCTTAATGGGCACGTAGCTAGTGATAAGACTGGATATGAGAATGTCTTAAGGCATTCTCACATTGGAAACACAAACTTTGAAGGAGAGCGACTGCTTGACTTCTGCAACAGAAACAATCTCAGAGTTACGAATACATACTCCAAGCACCGACCAAGCTATCAATGGACGTGCTATGGTTTCAAGAACAATATAGAAGACTATGACCGAAAAACTCAAATTGACCTCTTCCCAGCTAACAGCAAGTCACTGATCAGAAACGTCAAAGTGATTCCACCTGCATTACTCAACTCTGATCATAGATTAGTGGTCATGGACACAGAACTAATGGCATATCAAATGAAACCGACCAGACGAATGAAAGAGTTAACATCATTTAGCAACACAGTAAACCTGAATTTAGGAACTAAATGTAAAAATATAGGAAATTTACAATGTGATTGACAACACAGTAGGCTGCTGCTACAAATCGACTAAAAAAATAATCAAAAGGACACCGTGGTGGGTAGATAAACTGAAGTGGAGTTTGTAATAGAAAACCAGAGTCTTCCGATAATGGATGAAACAAAGTACACCAGAAATACGACCAGCTTACGTCGCAGCAAGAACCACTTGTAATTTAATAAGAAACAAATGCTAATCTGAAACATGAAATTCTTTGTGTGTAGACCTAGAGGCCAACTTCAATGGTAACAAGGAAATCATTTATAAAATTGCCAAATCATATCGTAGTGGAGACCAAGAAAGGGTTTTTAACATTAAAGATAGTTTGACCAATGAACTCATACAGGAACCTGAAGAAATCAATGGAGCTCCTACTTCAACAGCCAAAAACCACATTTTTGAACAACAACAAGATGAAAAACATTCAGCGTATTTTTACAGAGAAGACTCACCTGTATCTGTTGCCTCAATAGATAAATTTGAAGTGAAAAATGGAATTGGAAGGGCTGAAAATGGAAAGTTACCTGGACATCATACCCAATGAGGTCCATAAGGCCGGTTGATCTGCAATGGTTAACAAACTAACATATTTGCTCAACTCAGCCTATTCCTCGGGAACAATACCATCAGAATGGGGCAATGTAAACATTATTGTGTGACAAACTGTAAGTCATATCAAGGTTTAAATACACGTAGTAGAACTTGCTACATACCAAATATTACTAATATTAGTGAGTTTTTATTAGCTGAGGGCGATGAAGCTAACGTGAAAGTGCAAAAACTAGCAGGGGAGAGTTATGTAAGATCTGAAAACTTACTCAAAGGTCTGATAAAGCAAAGAGGTAAGCTTCCCAGGTCTAGCCAGGAATTGGATATACCTGAGAATTATTTAAAAATCGGCCATCTACTTCACTTCGTATTTTCTAATGTAGACAACGAAGTAATGCATTTCAAACCCTTATATACAAGTATTTCAAAGACCAGTTTGATTTAATGAGATCTGAGTACCAACTTCGATATGATGATGTTTCTTAATCAAAGCTGAAAAGAACATACGTGAACTTGAAGGAAAAGAGATTAGCGGGGTTAAAAAAATGAAGAAATGAAGTGAATATATATATATATTAGGGTACATGATAAGGAATAGTAAAAGATTGAAAAATATCAAAACCTGAGAATTGAATTAAAAAGGCTTTGGTCACTGAAGAATGCTCGTGTTGTACCAATTGTTGTTAGAGCTTTAGGGTGTGCAAGCAAAAATTTCAAAAGATGGACTGACAAGATAGATATTGAGTTAGACATTGGTATAGTACAAAAGACAGCTTTATTAAGAATAGCTAGGATTCTTATAAAAGTTTTACAAAGATAAGGAGAAAGAAACCTCTTGGCCTTTGGCTGGTAGTTGTGGCTAGCCCAAGAGGAATAAAGCGGCATAAAGAACAGCGTGTGCAAATGCTATAAAATAAGGAAATATAATAGCAATGAAGTGAAAAGAATAAAAGGAAAATGACGTAAAAAAAAGTTAGGTAAAAAAGATACACTAAATTTCACATATCTTCTAACAGGCACAAAGAGTAAATTTGAAAAAATAAGGGTATTATCAAATAGAAATGTAATAACAAATAAGTATTTAGTGAAACCAAATAGAGTTGATTCGTTATTGCTTATGCTTCCTTGTTCAATCTCCGGTTTCGTTTTTTAATGTATGAATTGTACTTGAAGAAACACTTAAACTTTGATCCGAGTGCGAGCAAGGGATGTTTTTAATAAATACCGACTTGTTAATGTTGACACATTTTCTGTCATAGAATGTACACGAGAAATGTGTATCAACCACAGAGGGGACGTTTTGTTTTATTCATTTCACCCTAAAAGGCTGCAAACTACTTTATTGGATCTTTCAAGTGATCAATGATTTCTTTTTTTTCTTCGTATTCTTTCTGCTTATTTCATCAGGGGTTGCTACAGTGGACTAGTATTCTCCATCTATGTCTATTCCTGGTGTCTTCAGAGAGTCCAAACGCTCCTCATGTCTTCTTCCATCGAGTCTGAGAATCTCCTTTTCGGTCTCCCCCGTTTCGTCTTTCCTAATAGTATCATTTTCATCACCCGCCTCCCCACGTACGCATCTATTCTCAATAAATGGCGAAACCACCTTGACCTCGATTTCCTGATCTTATTACCTAGTTACGATGTCATTCTTCACTCTATCCTTTCTGGTCTTCCCAATGGAGAATCTAAGCATTTTCATCTGATTGGCTTCCAGTTTATTTGCCTGCTTTTTGGTGAGAGGAACTGTCTCTATGCCTTAAATCATTCCTGGTTCTACCACCGTCCTATGGATCTTACCCTTAATTTCTTTTGGCATGTTCTTGTCAAGCCACACCCCGATACCTTCTGCCAACTATTCCAACCTGCCTGCACACTCTTCTCGACCTCTCTATTACAATTGCCGGTACTTTCCAATGTCGAGCCCAGGTGCTTAAATTCCTTTACTCGATTGACTTCAACATTGTCCATGGTGATCTTAGTTTGCCTCTCTTTGTCATTGAGGCACAAACATTTTTTTGCTCTACTGACTCTAAAGCATCTTCTCTTCAGCACATGCCTTTATCTCTCTGGTTCTTCTTTTTCTTTTTGTTTAGGAACCAAAATTTAGTACGATATCAACAGGAAATATTGCAATCCATGGCGCTTCTTTTCTCATCCCTTCGGTAAGATTGTCGATTATCAGAGCAAAGAGGAAGGGGCTTGGGTTAAAGACTGAATACATGATTGAATACGCGTCTTATAATCTCAAAGAGAGCATACAAGGGATATGATTTAATGAAAAGGACCATAATTTTAACATATGCAACAAATGACAGAAATAATAAACACTGCTTTCCTTCTTTCGATGATCTATCTATCTCTTTAAGAGAGCATACAAGGGATATGATTTAATGAAAAAGACCATAATTATTATATAATTAATTGTAAATTATAATTATAAATTATAAATTAATTATATTATAAATTAATTATAAATTATAATTATAAATGACAGAAATAATAAACATTGCTTTCCTTGTTTCGATGATCTATCTATCTCTTTAAGGGGCAATGTTCTGAGGCTTTGGCTAGCATTCTGTGCCAAAGGCTTTCATTTTCGTAGCTGTCTCAAGCAGCTCAGTCTATTGTTTAATACCTTTTTCTTCAATCCTTTTCATTAAATTCATTAATCCAAATCTTTTTTCCTCCTGTATATTTCTGTGCAATAGATTCGAAAGCACCAGTTACTACAAACCCGAACTGAATCAGTTGTAACGAGTTGCACATATCAAGGAACTAGTCAGGGCCGTATTTACCTTTTCGTGAGGGTTGTTCGCCGTAAGATCCGAGCGAAGAGAATATATGGCCCGTTAGGGCCATCTAAGCCCGAGCAGCTGGGGGTCTGGGGTACTGTAAGCCCCCCCCAGGGGGTCCAGGGNAGCATACAAGGGATATGATTTAATGAAAAGGACCATAATTTTAACATATGCAACAAATGACAGAAATAATAAACACTGCTTTCCTTCTTTCGATGATCTATCTAACTCTTTAAGAGAGCATACAAGGGATATGATTTAATGAAAAAGACCATAATTATTATATAATTAATTGTAAATTATAATTATAAATTATAAATTAATTATATTATAAATTAATTATAAATTATAATTATAAATGACAGAAATAATAAACATTGCTTTCCTTGTTTCGATGATCTATCTATCTCTTTAAGGGGCAATGTTCTGAGGCTTTGGCTAGCATTCTGTGCCAAAGGCTTTCATTTTCGTAGCTGTCTCAAGCAGCTCAGTCTATTGTTTAATACCTTTTTCTTCAATCCTTTTCATTAAATTCATTAATCCAAATCTTTTTTCCTCCTGTATATTTCTGTGCAATAGATTCGAAAGCACCAGTTACTACAAACCCGAACTGAATCAGTTGTAACGAGTTGCACATATCAAGGAACTAGTCAGGGCCGTATTTACCTTTTCGTGAGGGTTGTTCGCCGTAAGATCCGAGCGAAGAGAATATATGGCCCGTTAGGGCCATCTAAGCCCGAGCAGCTGGGGGTCTGGGGTACTGTAAGCCCCCCCCCAGGGGGTCCAGGGCGCAGCATCGAAAAAATTTTGATTTTTGGTACCAAAATATCGCTGAATATCATTATTCTAGGTATCTTTTTTGTAAAATTTCAGGCATCCTTTTTTTCTTTTGATAAATATTTATGTTAAGCTTGGTTTTTTTATAAGCTAAATTTACGGATTTCTCAGACGCCGAGATTTCATACTTGAAAGAGAATATTATGGTTGAAAGGATAATGCACTGTATAAAGAAACACAGTAAAATTTCAATTCAATTCGAATCCATTTTTTTTCTGGAAAACATACTAAAAGTGTAAATCCTAAAAGATCATAATAATGAGCAACCGAATAAAACAAGAGGTACAAACAAGAACGCCCACGTTCATAAAGCAAACAAATAAACAACTAGCAAAATCGAAAGATATGCAAATTAACCAAGCATTGGAATGGATGCAAATACGAATGGATGCAAATACTATGTCTTAAGCACAGCTTCAATAATTCCTTTGTGTTTAGCAAACGGAAGTACAATATTGGGCTCAGATTTGCGGAGAATAGGTACAATTCCTTCCAGTAAAACCTGTGTCAGACAGTGAGGAATGTGAAAATGAAGATGCTCCAGACAAAATGATATCAGAATTCTGGCACTTAATAAAAAATGCAGTTCATCGGTAATAGAGGGGCAGCAAAACGGGGACAATCGCAAATTTCTGGAGACATTCAAATACGTCATACTCAAAAAGACTTAAGCAGTTTGGTAATTTAAATATTTCAGTATATTTCACGTAAAAAGAAAACTCAGTTTTCCACTTATTTCCCGTTCATTTAATAACAAATAGTAAAATTACCAGAACCTCATCCTAATGAAACACTCATTGAAGTGATTCAATCACTTACAGAGAATGCTATGCACGTTTTTATAAGACACTGCACACTTAAGGTATAATTTCATAATCTACAACCCAAAATCGAGACGTCTCCCATTCATGGTTGCAAATTCATCAATTACCTCATCTAGATAAACTTCAATTTTCATGTGAACATGAAGCATAGCAAGACCATTGAGTCGGTCCTGCGTCATGGTGCTTCGAGTGTACGATTTCAGTCTCCGTAGCGCGGATATGCTCCTTTCTTAGGAACAGGATGTCAATGGGAGCACGGTGAGAATGCAAAGGCTGGTATGGATGTTTGGGAACGCTTTGTCGTTACAATGCTTCAAGGTGTCGATGATTGTATCAGGAAGTTTGTCAGGATTTCCGGTGAAAGTTTTTGTCCAGTAGGTATACCAGATGTCCAATTCACTTTCTATCGAGTGCAAACATGGCATATCATCTGAGTAGAACTTTACAAAATACCTTGAAGGATTTTCGCCAATCCTGCTCCTTGATCATCAAACTCGGAATAATCCCAAATGCATTCGCGCACATTAAACTTTTGGTCGAAAACCGCTCATCCAGTTCCGTCAATAGGTGGTCGAATAAAGGTAACGTAACGGTACGCTTGTAATAACTGCTTTGGCTGCCATCAGAGGGTGTGTTCGTGCGGTGTATTGACGCCACGAAAGTCGCGGAAAGGATGCTTCGACATTCAATTTTTTCGCTAATCCCAACCCTTCTGAATAAAACGCATCATGGGTTGCATCAATGTTGCTCTTCTTGTCTTTGGTCGTGTCTCGCAATGTTTGGATTAGTCGATACGCTAAATGTCTCTCTCCTTCTCCTGCAGCATTACAGTGGTTGGCTTAGTGTACGCGAGTACATTTCTTGTTACCACTAAGGTAACGATAAATTCAAAGTTAGTGATGGCGTGAAGAAGTGCAGCTAATTTCACTTCGGTTTCTCGATTATAATTTCAGCTGGTTGACAACTCTTCCATGGCGTTTACAATTCCTTAAAAGAGATTAACAAAATCCTCTAATCCAATAATTCTCAACACCCATCTTGTCACACAAACATTCGTTAATTTTGTTTTCATCTCTTTCTGTTTATCTGGGTAACATTTACATGCATGGCTTTCAAAACATTGTTATCGGATCGGCGAAACATTAAAGAAATTGGAAACCTCCTTCACATTCTCCGTCATTCGCATCACTGTTTGAATAGAGCATGTATTTTCTACAGCTCTGTTTAACCGATGGGATGCACAGTGGAAATAAAATGCTTTCTCATAGACGGCGTTTATTCTTGTGGCCACTCCCTTGTTTTTCCCAGCCATGTTCCCTCCGCCATCATAACCCTGCCCTCTGCAAGCTTCCATGCCAATACCCAAGGTACTGAGAGCGTCTTCCTTGAGTCCTGTATCGCACTCGATGAATCCAAGGAATTCCTCTCGAACAAGGTTTTTCTTGTCCAAAAACCGAATAACAATGGAAATTTGTTCTACATTGGAGCAGTCGGTTGCTTCATCAGCAAGCACGGAGAAAAACCCACAGTGGATAATTTCGTCAAGTAGCTTCTTTTTGATAACATTTTCACACGCATTAATAAGATCGTTTTGAGATGGCGCGGAGGTGTACATAGCATTTCTAGGTGCATTTTCCATGTGATTTCTAAGTACGTCATCGCCACTTGATACACGAAAATTTAGAAGATTTTGAAACACGCCTACACTACCCGTTGACTGTTCACCTACAGGAGCGTGGTATTTTGAATCATCCTTGCTTCCTCTAAACGGCACGTTATTCCTTCCCAGAAAAAGGACGGATTCAACAATTGGTTTAATAGCAT
>RDPX01000047.1:1153213-1176445 GCA_003991215.1 Morbakka virulenta | reverse complement strand
ATATATATATATATATATATATATATATATATATATATATATATCCCAAAAAATGTCCAAAAGGTGAGAAGACTTTAAATAATGCTTATAAATATGTACACAATAAATTGTGTAATAAATAAATATTATTAAATAGCAAAACAAATATACAGTATATCAATTTTATATATTGTATATTAGAGATTTTATTAATACAATAATAAATTAATACTATATTAAAACACTTTTATTTATCTTTTAAATCATTCAATTTTCACAATATCTACCAATTTTATTTCATCCAGCTAAAAAAATTTTAATTCATCTCATTCTGATTTTCATTGATTACAAATAAATTTTTCTCGATAATTTGGATACTTTTCAGTTATCAATATATATGTTGTTGGTTTACAACAATATTTACAAATGAGTGTTTGATATTTTTGGCTTAGATTATTATTTTCATTAACAATATATTTATCTTCTTTTAAAACATTATTCATTATTAAACCATATTTTAAATAGTATTATCACCTGCTAAAATAAATCTTAATAACTGTTCAATTAGTTTTCTATTAGGTATAGCTTTTAATACTATTTTACTAAAATCAATCAGATCACTTATAACATATTAATTTCTAATCTTCTGAATAACAAGATTATAGTCTTGTATCTCAATAAGATCATTTTTATTTTCCTCAACTTTATTTATTAATTTTCTAATATACTTTTCTGTTTATAATAGTATAAAATAACATCTCTTTAATAAACATGGTATACTTTCTTTAAAATGCCAGTTGAAATCCAACATTAAATTTATCAGGATAACCTTTCCATTTTACCAATGCTTGCTTATTCTTATAGTCCCTCCGAATAACTTTTTCACTTCTAAGCACATCTTGTTTGGCTATTAATAGCTCTTGTTCATAGCAACTACCCTTTATCTCCTCATCATTGAGATCTTTGACCTTAGAACTGATTGGATTACTCTATTTGATTTCATTAATCAAGAATATCTCGTCAGTCCAATATGGAGTGAATCTTTTATCAGCAGTTTTTATTTCTAAACCAAGATGTCCGAAACGTATCGCCAATTAAAAAAAATTTGGTTTCTGTTTTAATGGTTTCATATCATTAGATGCTTCTACTGATCTCATTTTAATACTCGAGTGTTTTGTGTTGTTGTACTCTTTTAATATTTTAGATAAGATGTATAACTGATGTGAATTATTTTGAATGGTTAACTGCTTTCAGATTTTAGTCTTCATTGTTCGAATCCATTATTCAACCACTGATTATGTTTCATCATTCTCAGAGGAATAAAGAACAATGACCAGAACTTCATCTTTATTTCACTGATTATGTGTCTAACGGTAATGACCCATCAAACAAAACTGATACCATTTTTTAGAGGCTACGGATTAATTTTGTAAAGGCACAGCTTGAGTTGTTGAGCTGCCAACTGAATCGCTTAAATTGCTTTAATACGATATTCCAAATTGCTGAACCGATGCTACACCACCTTAGAAAAGAGATATTGCAACGTTTGATAATTATTCTGTCGGATTTCATCAAGTTTGGTATTTTAAAAGTAAACGACTACTAGATGTCGAGCCGTTATATTGCATGTGCCTTTAAAGAAGATTTTGGATTTAATTGCAACAAATACACTTCTTGTTGAATGTGACGATACTTCGGCTTCTATTAGCGTTAGATAAACTTGATTGATTTCATGATCGAGCTTGTGAAATAGATTAGAGCTTAATATCAATGACCCCGTCTTGAAAGAATCTGAAACTTAACTGTCAATCAATGCCACCCAGAGGTTGTCCTATACCATGCCAATAAATTTGAAATTGTGAAAAAATTTGTGACAGACTTTCTTAATGATATAGTATGCTTGGAGAACGCAAAATAATATTTTTTTGAACATTGAAGAGGGCTTTGTCATTGTTGTGAACCGTTGTCAGTTTTCATGTTTGTGCAAAGTTATTAAAGAATTAGGAAGGGAGTCTGTCGAGCTTGTCAGTCAAGTTCGGATAATTTAGAATTGGAAGACAGGACTACCAGAAGACAGTTGTGCAAGGGCTAAACTCAAACATGTATTCCCAAAGAATCCTGGATATACACAAATTAAAGAAATGGCGAATGTTTTTGAGTAGACGTAAAAGAAAAATTATCAAGGAGCCTACCCCCAAATTCTTTTTGTCCTTTATATATACCCCCTTTTCACCTGCTTGGAAAGAGGGAAGTTTTAGCTCGTGCAGGTTTCTGCTAACTAATAAGCGTGTTGAATTTTCCGAAGAGAAATTAGCAAGACAACCTTTCATTCAGATGAATAAATGTTATTGTGATATTGTAAATTCAATTAGTTTTTAAAGTTTTCTGATATCATTATTAGTTATTCTTAATTGAATTATATAATATACTGAATACACTATTTTTATTATTTTTCACCAGTAATATTATGGTAGGGATTTTTAATCCATTTGCTACATAAAACACTATATTTTCAAGAAGCTAGATTGAATCACAAGTAGTAATCCAGAAATTCTGGAAAAAAAGGCATAACAATGCATTCTTGAAAAAAATTGACTTGCATTATTTCACTGAAATCAAAAGTATAGAATCCATCTCTTTGTCATATCATTCCAAAGGCCACTGTGTTATGCTGAGATAAGAGCCTTTAGAAAGCCACTAAAGAGGTAATGGAAATCTACCTTACGTTGAATAACTCTTCTGTTGCCCTAACTGTTAAGGATTTCTGCCACGGCGTTGCACTGAGGATTACGCTCTACTTGTTGTTGTAATAGTGTTCTCTTTCCCCTTGATTTCTGTCGAATAAGAATAATACTGAGCAAGACCTTAATGCGATAAGTTATCAAGCTTGCAGCTCTCCAGTCACTGTTTGAGTTTGAATATATTGTTCGAGGTAAGGCCAATAACTGGAGCTATTCTCTTTCCAATTCCTTCTCTTTCCAGATTTTTCAGCAGAGAGTTTTTGGAGCTTCTGTGATTTCTTTAAATTCAAAACTTGCAATTCTGAGGAAATGGTGGCGAGTAGCCTGCTGTTTAAAATTTCTTTTTTAATATTTTTGAAATGTTCCTGCTTTCTGCCGGGATTTCATTTTCATGCAGTATGGAAGTACAGCTGTGAAATACAAAACTATAGAGGTCATTGTCCTTTTCTTTTCATATATTTAGTACTTTGTCTTTGTCAACAGAAACATTACTTTACAAACTAAAATTCGTTTCCTGAAAGATTATATTTGGTCAGTGCTGCTATGTGGTTGTAAATATTGAAGGCTGAAGAAAGAGGTCATAACAAGGTTGAAAGAAACTGAAATGTGGTTATTAAGAAGCCTTAAAGCGTCATTTAAAGAAAAGATTACAGGTAAAGTTTTGAGAAAAATGAAATGCAGGAGATTACTTATTAACGGCAACACAAAACGACAGTTGCAATTTTTTGCCCATGTTAGCAGCAACCACAATGCTGAGCATCTGATACTAACGGGTAAAACGTATAGAAAGAGAAGCCAAGGGGCGACAGATAACAAACTTCATAAGCAGTCTGAAGCAGTATATACAAGAAATTAAGACTACAGAGTTCTTCCACCTGACTGATAACAAGGATGAACGGAAAGCCATGTTAGCAAATGTGTACACCAGACTTGGTACATTACGAAGGAAAAATTTTGTCTCATGTCACAGTTAGCAGCTAGCCATACCTAAATTCAATTACAGCCTACTTTTGCTTACTGATGTTGGCGCTGAAGGATTTTGTTTTTTACAAAAAGTTTAACTCTCTCCAGTCTCCTTACCCTTACCGGTGGCTCTACTCTTCCGCACGGTCACAGTGTTCAATTCTGTCTGACTGTACTCATCTTTTTCCTAAGCTATCAGTCTATCTGTTAGTTCAGTATCCTTGTTGCCTCATCTCTCAAGTGTTCCTAAGAATCAACTCCCATCCCCCATTACGTAATTCAAGGACTTTTCTCATGACCTCTGGATACAAAAAGCAAACTTTTTGAATTGGTACTGTTGAGGACAAAAAGCTCACCAGAACACTGTGGGACTTGTCATCTTTTCCAACTTTTCCATCTTTTATTTTAGTGCCTTCTTAGCTTTGCAACTAACACTTCTTGAAATTACTAAAGGTATTGTTTACTTTACTATCAAATAGAGTAAGGCCTGCAAACGTTTCACCAACTTGAGCATGAAATACCCATTTAATTTTTGGATTATATTTTGAAAAAGCTCTGTGAATACAAGGGGTATAAGGACAATACTTGGGTTTTTGCTTCAGTTAAAAGGTACCAATCCATAGGTCGTGATAGCTTCCTATATCACCACAAAAATCTATATTTCTTGTTGATGCTGAATTCAAGGCTTCCAAGAGTAAACATGAAAGCAATCGGGTGGTAACTTTGCCAACTCGAACACTGATAGTCGTAGTCTTTCTTGAAAAATTGTGCAGGCGATTGTACCTGCTGGGGTTAGATGGTGGCACAATTACCCCAGGTCTTAGATTCCTGTCATTGGCTTCTCTGATGAAATATGTATTTTCTTTCTTCGTCAATGTCTGGTGTGTAGTTGGACTGTCTCACTGAACTATTCATACACCTTTCTTTTGAATCTTTGCTATAATGTCTAATCTACCGTGAGATAAAGTTGAAATATCAATTGTATGATTTTTATGTTGTTACGTCTGGCTAAAATGTGGATGAAGATGAGTATTCTTCAGACTAAGTGCAGTCAATGACACTCTTAGTACTTTGTTTTCTCATCAGAATTGTATCCCCTGAAAAGATGTATGTTTTCTATTTTGTTTAAACATCTCTTGTATCCACATCCTTTGTCTGTCTCACCAGATCCAGTTATTTTGACTTAGATAGCTTTCTGATGTTCTAACGTTACCAATCCATATCAAGGGTCATTTCTTGAATCAAATGGCACCTTTAAAGATGATAAACATTGCAAACTCTAATGTTTTTGTCTTCCTTTGATAGTTTGGTTGGCTCTCATACAAGCCTCCTCAGCATACGCACTCAGATGTGATTTAATGAGACATAAAGTCATTCCTGACTTTGGCTGGTTCGTCTTGAGTTGTTTCGACGTTTTCTTTTCAATATTTTTATCACGATAGAGTTCTAAAAAAACAAATAAATTGAATTTTTTTGTAGTTATCATATTTCGTTATTTCAGGGAGCATATTAGGTTTGCTGTAGTTTTAACCACAATATAAGATAGAACGTGGAAAAATTATCTTAACATTATGCCATTGGAATCTGAAAAAGGAAGCAACACGAAAAATACGAAAATATAAAAATATACTACAGACATTTTGATGCAGGAGAATATTTATTCAGTCTGTGAGTTGCAAATACCGTCCGAAATACACAGATCGGCATGAAGATTTGTTTAACTATTTTGTATCTTTTTCCTGTAGTTCAGAAATACGATCACTTCTCCTAGACTTTAAAATTTGCAACAAAACTACAAATTATCATTAAGATTAAACTTTTAGATGAAAAAACTACTTCATTCAGCCTTTTTTAGGGAAAGTAAATTCGTATTGACTTCTATATCTACAACTTACACATGCAATTGTTTTCAAACGTAAAAAAGGAACATTTTCAAGCTTTTGTTTAACAAAGTTCCAAAGAACTTAAGTCTATATTTGAGTCGATATTTGCTATTCCTATGACCTGAAATCATAGATTTTTCTTCGTCGCCACCTGCAAAAAGTCGTGAATATTATATTTAACCAATAGATCTCATACACCAGGGGGTACTAATTCACAATTAAAGAACAGCTGTTTTGCGTAATGAAAACTTTAAGAGGAGGGCTATCTGTAATTAAAATAAAAACCCCAAATATAATACTCAGTGTTTCGTATCAATAACCAGTAAGCCAATAATAAGTAATTTTTTAGTAGTGAGTAAACAAACTTCGTAAAGTTGTAGTATGTACGTTCAGTGTTGTGCACAAATTTAAATCTCCTATTAACAATACTTCTGTTATTACTAATGCTACTATTACTATTACTGTACTAAAATGCTAAGAATTTTTACTTCTAATGCTACCATTCGTCCTATCACTATTACTATTACTCCCAATACTACTACTGTTAGTACTATAGCCAGCACCACTACTACTTTTGCAATAGTTATTAGTAAAGCCACCGTTACTACTAGTGTTACCTACTATTACTACTTTTGTTCATCACCATCACTGCTACTATTGCTACCATTATTGTTACTACTACCACCACTACTGCTATTACTTCTACTACTACTATTACTACTATCACTACTAATACTATTACTACTGTCACTACTACTACTACTACTACTACTACTATTACTATTACTATTACTATTACTATTACTACTATTATCACCACCATCACCTCTACTACTGCTACTACTACTTCTACTACTTCTACTACTACTATTAATACTGTTAATACTACTAATACCATTACTACTACTACTACTGCTACTACTACGTCTACTACTACCATTACTGCTACTACTATTACTGCTACTACTATTACTACTAGTACTGCTAGTACTACTAGTACTACCACTATTACCATTATCACTGCTACTACTACTACTACCATTAGTACTACTAGTAATTTTACGAGAATTACTAATGCCTCTATTAATACTGCACTATCTGCATGTATTGCCTCTACTTCTGTACTTGTAAATAGTACTGTTGCACTACCCAACTTGTATGTTTTGTTCAACTTTTTAGTTATTGTTCTCGCTTATACTTCAGCAAAACAAAGGAATCCAATACAATATAATATCAACGAAAAGTTCTCAAAAATGAAAATTTATGTCCCAAATTGCCTTCAGTTTAGAGGTGGGGTAGTTGTGTGTGTGTAGCCGGGGGGAGGTGGGAGGGAGAAAACAAAAAACACGAACTATGGTTGCAGTAAATTATTGGAAGCACTAGTCAGAAAAGTGAAACGGTATAAGAAAGAGATTGTGACGTGAAAAAATTGCTTGAAACTTGCTTTGTTTGACAAGTCTAACATAGAACAGCATTTAAAGAAAGCATGCCGCCCATCATTTGTGAAAACTATAAAAAAAGTAGAAAAGAATGTCTCATTAGAAATATTTTACGGGGTATTTGAGCTGAAATTGAAAGACCACGATGAAATTAGTGGTTTATGTAACCTAGAATAATTCTTTGGCTTGGTAAACTTTACAGTAGGCTTGGATTTTGTATTATCTAAATATTTGGATACCGAAAAATCCATATGGAACAGATGGTTTTGTGGTTTGTAGAGTTTTTGCGGGTTGTTAAACAGTTTGACCAATTTTATGAATATTTAGAGGTTTCACCTGTAGATAGCAATTGCTTCTTTCAGGCAACTGATTAATACAAAAACCCAATATATTTAGAGCGGCCTCTGATCATAGTAAATTGGATAATCTGAAAACTTCCAGTCTATTGAAATACCACACCGATCTGAGAAAGGCTATTTTACATTTGTATTTATATGTTTATTATATATACATTTACACTTATACTGTACAGTACTTCGTCCTCTCCTTCTTCTTCTTCTTCGTCTTCTACTTTTTCTCTGACATTTCCCTTGTCAGAGGTCGTCGTGACAAATATGGCATCTCTATCATGTACGGTGCTGGGCATTTTCCATCTTGAGCCCCTTCGCTGCCATGTCTTTTTTCTAGTTGTCCTTCCATCTGCGCCTCTGTCTCCCTCGTCTTCTTCGTCCTGGTATCTCCATATCCCTGCATCTCTTTCCCACATACTGTTCATCTCTTCTTTCAACATGCCCAAACCATCGCACTCGATCTTTTTGCAGCTTCTTGGAGGCTTCTGCAACGCCCAAGTTTTTTCTATCTCTTTATTTCTGATCTTGTCTTTTCTGGTTCTAGACTTTATTTGACTTGTCTTTTAGAATTTTATTCTTACCTTTATTGCATTTTCTTGTCTAGAGCCACTTCTGTAACACCTGTCAAGGAGTTCTGTACTTGCCCTATGGGGACAATAAATACAGACGGTAAACCTCATGATTCAAGATACGATAAACTGAACATTCAAAATGAATACGACTGAAGTCAGAAATTAATACAAAAGCATAAATAGAGAAGGAATCAACACTTNTACTATTACTATTACTATTACTATTACTATTACTACTATTATCACCACCATCACCTCTACTACTGCTACTACTACTTCTACTACTTCTACTACTACTATTAATACTGTTAATACTACTAATACCATTACTACTACTACTACTGCTACTACTACGTCTACTACTACTATTACTGCTACTACTATTACTGCTACTACTATTACTACTAGTACTGCTAGTACTACTAGTACTACCACTATTACCATTATCACTGCTACTACTACTACTACCATTAGTACTACTAGTAATTTTACGAGAATTACTAATGCCTCTATTAATACTGCACTATCTGCATGTATTGCCTCTACTTCTGTACTTGTAAATAGTACTGTTGCACTACCCAACTTGTATGTTTTGTTCAACTTTTTAGTTATTGTTCTCGCTTATACTTCAGCAAAACAAAGGAATCCAATACAATATAATATCAACGAAAAGTTCTCAAAAATGAAACTTTATGTCCCAAATTGAAATAAATTGTCAAACGTGCATGCTTTGTTGCCTTCAGTTTAGAGGTGGGGTAGTTGTGTGTGTGTGTAGCCGGGGGGAGGTGGGAGGGAGAAAACAAAAAACACGAACTATGGTTGCAGTAAATTATTGGAAGCACTAGTCAGAAAAGTGAAACGGTATAAGAAAGAGATTGTGACGTGAAAAAATTGCTTGAAACTTGCTTTGTTTGACAAGTCTAACATAGAACAGCATTTAAAGAAAGCATGCCGCCCATCATTTGTGAAAACTATAAAAAAAGTAGAAAAGAATGTCTCATTAGAAATATTTTACGGGGTATTTGAGCTGAAATTGAAAGACCACGATGAAATTAGTGGTTTATGTAACCTAGAATAATTCTTTGGCTTGGTAAACTTTACAGTAGGCTTGGATTTTGTATTATCTAAATATTTGGATACCGAAAAATCCATATGGAACAGATGGTTTTGTGGTTTGTAGAGTTTTTGCGGGTTGTTAAACAGTTTGACCAATTTTATGAATATTTAGAGGTTTCACCTGTAGATAGCAATTGCTTCTTTCAGGCAACTGATTAATACAAAAACCCAATATATTTAGAGCGGCCTCTGATCATAGTAAATTGGATAATCTGAAAACTTCCAGTCTATTGAAATACCACACCGATCTGAGAAAGGCTATTTTACATTTGTATTTATATGTTTATTATATATACATTTACACTTATACTGTACAGTACTTCGTCCTCTCCTTCTTCTTCTTCTTCGTCTTCTACTTTTTCTCTGACATTTCCCTTGTCAGAGGTCGTCGTGACAAATATGGCATCTCTTTCATGTACGGTGCTGGGCATTTTCCATCTTGAGCCCCTTCGCTGCCATGTCTTTTTTCTAGTTGTCCTTCCATCTGCGCCTCTGTCTCCCTCGTCTTCTTCGTCCTGGTATCTCCATATCCCTGCATCTCTTTCCCACATACTGTTCATCTCTTCTTTCAACATGCCCAAACCATCGCACTCGATCTTTTTGCAGCTTCTTGGAGGCTTCTGCAACGCCCAAGTTTTTTCTATCTCTTTATTTCTGATCTTGTCTTTTCTGGTTCTAGACTTTATTTGACTTGTCTTTTAGAATTTTATTCTTACCTTTATTGCATTTTCTTGTCTAGAGCCACTTCTGTAACACCTGTCAAGGAGTTCTGTACTTGCCCTATGGGGACAATAAATACAGACGGTAAACCTCATGATTCAAGATACGATAAACTGAACATTCAAAATGAATACGACTGAAGTCAGAAATTAATACAAAAGCATAAATAGAGAAGGAATCAACACTTGTTGTTTTCAAAATTTTTCGAGTTTACACTTATCGTCAGGTAATCTAAAACAAACTACAAAACACTTATGAGATTCAAATATGACAAAAGGCATAGTGTACAGAGACTAACAACTAACAGCTAATTCTACTGTATCTGCAATAGAAACAAATGATGGTCAAGAACTTGATTACAACTTAATCTTAAGTATTCGCGACCTACACTCATCCTTTGTATTTATTGCAGGCTTTAACTCACGGATAAGCAAAGTTTGTAAAGTTAACAAAGGAACTTCTCCTCTAGCTGATTATTTTAAAGTCTACAATTTCTTCTGATAAGGTAGAATCACAGAGTTCAAGATGGAGTCTCATAGGTCCTGCCCTTTGGAAGTGTTCTTTGAATCGGGACTGCATATGTCGGGTTGTCACTCCAACATAGCAGGCAGAGCAGCCTGGACTTGTTAACTTGTAGACAACCCTGCTCTTGAGCATCTTCTCCGTAGGTAGTTTGAGGAAGGTAAAACAGTTTTGAGTTTTCTGACAGTCATGACTATGACACTATAATGTAAAAGCCTTTTTACATTAAAGGTTAATCATACACACTGTGTTACAATTAAGTCAGACTCTACATAAAAATGTAGAAAATATCTTTAAAACTCATTGAAAAATCAAACAGATGAAGATAATAACAAAATTTCTAAGGTACAGTAACTTGTAACTTGCCTTTAATCATTCATAACGATTAATACATAAATATATTAATAATGCTCACCTGTATTTGGTGCTTATTTGATATCTACAGAATAAGTGACTTGTAATTTTTAATTATATTTTTTAATTTTTCGTCTGGTTCTTCTAAGATTCCATCTACAAACATAGAAATGGTACTGAACTGTCACATCGTGAATGAAGATCGACCTACGTGATCAGGAATGTAATAATTGAAAGATGGGTACCTATTTTGATGTATAGTGCTTCTCATTTTGTTAGTTGTAGGTATATAAATTGCAAATAGTCTATACAACCATAATAGAACATTATTTACTCTAGTATATATATAGTCTAGTGTGAGGAGCCCTGGCTTAATGGTTAGTACAGTTGCACAGTAACCAAGAGGTTAAGGGTTCGATTCCTTGAGCGGGCAAGGAGAATTTGGAACTTTGCAAAAGGGAAAGCCATTGGTTCACGTCAGGAAGGGCATCCGGACAAAAAATCCCTCACTGCCAAAACAAAATTTCTTCTGAAGGGCACTGTCTGAGTCCCAATTGCTGGGGGGCGGGGGGGGATGACGTTAAAACTAAAAAAAATATTATATATAGTCTAGTAGATTATAGTTGTATATTTTGCGAACACACCATAATGTAGTAAAAAATATGGTTGCAATTATTGGTTGGGAAAAGTATGGGCACCACTAGCTCATGTGGTAGAGCGTGTAGCTATGCTAGCTATAGGCAACGATTCGACTCTTGTTCGGTGCACACATAATTTTTTTAGGTGTTTTACCCAACGCTACTTTATTGCAAAGTGTTACAAATCTTATCTGATTTTTTCCTTTGTGCTCTTCAACTTTTAAATTTTATTTCATTCCTCATCCAATTCTATCACCAAAAATATGAAGAAAACTGAGCAATCTGTCACTTATAACGGAGAAACAATTTGGGTGTAGAGTTGTGGCTGCTGTTTGAACCGCAAACGTTTACCATAAAAATCCATTGACATAGCTACTCGGACACTCCTGCATTTTGTTTGCAATATTGGAAGAAAGCATTTTTTCAAATATTAGCTTACGTTTTCAAAGAAGCTGAACACGCTGAGTCCTTTGTTAGCCACAATGGACCTTTTTGTGTGATTTTTATAGCCACAGAATTAACTTGATACTGAGGACAAAACTACCTGGTAGAGTATCTTTTAACTGTTCAAATCTGACTTATGTTACTTAAAAGACACTAAAAACAACTTAAGAAATAACCTGAGCTTATTCTACGGATTTGTCTCAATAGAAAAACGTATTTAATATACCTAACCTAAAAGCAAAGGAAATACCCCACTTCATTTATTTCTTTTGAAAACAAAAAGTAAAACTGAACCCAATGAATATCTTTTTATCCTCACTACTAGAAATGACCAAACATATTTCAGCCAACAATTCCTTTTTGAAAATGGCCAATAGAAAGACCATGTTGATAGAGGAGTTCCGTCACATCATGTAACCGAGTCAAAAGCCATAAATGAGACCATTCTTACCTTACATTTTCCTTACTGCAATTTTCCATCTTGCGATCACTGGTAACACTCATTTTAAGAGGTTTTCTTATTTTCTTTTGTTTATTATCCTTTTTATTTCTGTTTCTTTGATACAAATGCAGGCATAACAGAGAATCAAGTTTATAAGTGCCTGTAAGAGTAATTTATTGATATATATATATATATATATTTTACGCTACTGCGTCACTAGGTAACCTAGGATAAGTAAGTCTACGTCTAAAGTCCGGACCAGGACCTCAGAGGCACAGAACACGGCGCAAGATTGATGCGGTGCCCAAAAGAGCTGAAATCTGAGCACTTACAGCAATATTAGGGATCTGCAATGTTTCAAATGCTTCGAATATTCCAGGTGGTAATGTTCCCATGGCTCCAACTATCACCGGCACAATGGTCACTTTGGTTCGGTACATGCGCTTAAGCTCCTCTTGCAGAGTTGAATACCTCTCTCGCTTCTCCCCCTCTTTGATCACAACTCGAATATCCATTGGCACTGCAACATCAATGAGCGTCCAGGTTCTCTCACGCTTATCGTGTATGGAGATGTCTGACTTGTTATGCTTAATTCGGCGATCTGTTGACAAAACCGTGTTCCAGTACAGCACAACATTGCCATCGCCCGCTGGCATCACATTCTCTGGGGTGTGCTCGAACCAGTTCTCTCCTACCTCCACTCCAAACCTTCGGCACAACTCCCAGTGCACTCTGTGTGCAATTTGATCATGTCTGGCAATATACTGACCTTCGGCAAGTACTTTGCACCCAGCTGCAATGTGCATGGCATCTTCATCTTTCAATCCACATAAGCGGCATAGAGGAGAGATTTGTTCGTGGTATCTTTTGGCTCTTACTGATCGTATTGGCAAAGTTTGTTCCTCTGCTGCAAGATGAGGCCTTCTGTTCCCTTCTTTAGATACCCGCTTTTTATCCAATCGATCGACTTTGGATGGGCAATCCCCTCAACTTCTCTAAGGAAGTTTCCGTGGATGGGTGCATCATGGAACTGTTTGCGTCTCTCCTGCTATACTCTTTGTTTGCACTCCTCAGCCCCTTCTCCCCCTTTCACAATACCCTGCCTTTTCACTTCCTTCAGCAACCACTCATCACTTCCTTCAAGATACTCAGCCAGGCTGATCCGTTCACACGTGACTAGATCTTTCACACTCAACGTTCCTCTTCCACTTTCAGCTCGCTTCAGGTACAACCTCATAACACTGCTTCTGGGGTGCAAAGCCCCATTCATCGTAAGGATTTTTCGGGTCCTTGTTTCCATCTTCTCCAGTTCTTTCTTTCCCATTTCAGAATACCTCCACTGTACCGAATGACTCCAACTGCCCATGCATTAATGCCACAAATTAGGTTCCCTGCATACAGCTTGGATCTGGCCAGTAACTTCACCCTCCTGTAGTATTCTGTGCGTATGAGGTCTTTCATCTTCTCATGCAGTGTTCCCACCAACTGATATACTCCTAGGTACTTGTACCCTTCTTCATCCACTACCTTAATAGTTTCCCCGATTGGAAGTCAAATTCCGTCAGTCTTCTTCACATTGCGCCTTTCGAGAACCAAAATACCACACTTGTCTAGACCAAATGTCATCCCAATGTCATCAGAGAAAATTCGCACTGTGTGGAATAGAGTGTTCAGTGCATACTCAGAACTTGCATAAGGCTTCAGGTCATCCATGAACAACAAGTGGTTAACTCTACGGCCACTCTCATTCTCCACTTCCTCATTGCCAATGCGGTAGCCATATTCACTGTTTCTCAGTATGATGGACAAAGGGATCAGGATGATAACAAACAGGCGAAAAGCGAGTCACCCTGAAAAATTCCTCACTTGATTGTCACCTTGCCTAGCTCCTGTCCATTCAAAGATAGTTTGGTGGACCAATGTTTCATTGTATTACAGAGCATTTTCCAAATATTTTCAGCAACCCCTGTCATTTTCATAGTCTCAAGAAGCCAAGAACGAGGGACCATGTCATAGGATTTCTTGTAGTCCACCCATGCCATAGCTAGATTCCTTTGCTTCTTTCTACAGTGCTTTAAAAACATCTTATCTACCAACAGTTGATCTTTCGTTCCCCGTGATTGTTTCCTGCATCCTTTCTGTTCATCTGGAAGAAGGCTTTGGTTTTTAAGGTATTGATATATCTTGTCAGCAAAAACGGACGCTATCAACTTCCACATGATAGGAAGACAAGTTATTGGTCTATAGCTTTTGACCATATGAATCCAAGGGGCTTCTTTGTTGTGCGAAGCTTCATGCTCCCATATTTCTTTCCAGAACGCCTTTGCCTCTCTAGGATCGGGAGATTCTTTGTAATCTCTCCATTCAGTTCCCTGTAGAGCTGCTTCTGGTTGTTCTTGAAGAGATTATTCTGACGATGTTGCAAGTTGTTGTCCTGGAACCTTTTGATTTTGACTGCTCCTCCGTGGATTTTTGACTTTAGCATCTCAATGAGAAAGAGGTTGCCAGCATTATCAAGATCATACTTGTTGTTCATAGCATAATGCTCAGAGTGGCTTAGTTCGTAGTTTCCCCTTCACCATTCCTCTAGTTTGCTTACGTCCTTCCTCCATCTTTTGATGTTACCCTCTATCCGTCTTTTCCACCAGGGTTCTTTCCTCCTTTCCCGCTTTTCATGAATTTTATTCATCCTACCCAGTCTCTTGGATACGACAAATGCCCCTGCATAGAGAGGCTTATTTTTCTCAGTTATGTCATTAGTTATGACATACTCCAATACCCTGTGTACATTTTGTACCTGTTCATTGACCCTCCGACGGTCGCACGCCTTCAATGATGGTAATATATTGGAGCATGACATTCTCATGACCTCTCTCATTCGTTGTAAAATAAGTGTATGTTCCTTATCTAGCTGGTCAGCTTCCTGAAGACAATGAACTTCAGGAAGATCATCTTCACCATCCAGGACTTCACCATCAACCGCACTATCTCTTTCTTCTCCATTGTCGTAATCGTGAATTTGACCAATCTCTCCCAGAGCCCCCTCCCCAAGATTGATATCTATTTCATCGTGATCTCCATTCTGTGGTGCTACTTCTCTTTCCTCGTTCCCAGTCCTATCCACCTTTAAACCTCCTTTCGCCTCCATCCATTTCGCCCTAATTCTTGTCTCGATTTCACCTTTCTCTAGCTCCGAGAGCTTACCTGTGTTTACTATGGCTTGGACCTGTGATCTCAAGCGCTTATCAGTTACATTTCGGCCCCCATGTTCCAACCAAAGGCTGTGCATTCTCTTCATGTACCCTCGTACAGAAGGATCACTCTCCACATAACACTCCCATAACATTCGGTTATCCTCTGGACTCCACTTAATCTTGCTGTTATTGTTGTTGTTATTGGCAGATGCTTGATAACGACCGAGGGTGCCCCGCCTCACCCCAACACTGCCGGGCGCGACACTTTCAGCACTGCCTCCAGTCCCGTTAACGCCGTTGTCTGGTTCATTATTTGTATTCATCATAACTTAAATGAGACTTTGGTTTTAGGGGCGACCTTTACCAGTGAATTATTCGTGCCACCACCACTAGANTTTAAACCTCCTTTCGCCTCCATCCATTTCGCCCTAATTCTTGTCTCGATTTCACCTTTCTCTAGCTCCGAGAGCTTACCTGTGTTTACTATGGCTTGGACCTGTGATCTCAAGCGCTTATCAGTTACATTTCGGCCCCCATGTTCCAACCAAAGGCTGTGCATTCTCTTCATGTACCCTCGTACAGAAGGATCACTCTCCACATAACACTCCCATAACATTCGGTTATCCTCTGGACTCCACTTAATCTTGCTGTTATTGTTGTTGTTATTGGCAGATGCTTGATAACGACCGAGGGGGCCCCGCCTCACCCCACCACTGCCGGGCGCGACACTTTCAGCACTGCCTCCAGTCCCGTTAACGCCGTTGTCTGGTTCATTATTTGTATTCATCATAACTTAAATGAGACTTTGGTTTTAGGGGCGACCTTTACCAGTGAATTATTCGTGCCACCACCACTAGAGGAGTTGCCAGACAAAGCTAAAGAGTCCCCTCCACCCATGAAGCAGACTAGCCCCAACCGTATGCCAACCCGGTATTTCTTGGTCTCGGGGAAAGCTAACAGGTACTATACCTTGCTCAAGGGTGACTAGGAGGTAGTTGTGGCAAAGGGTAACCTCATTATCCCACGTAGAAACTCCATAACCGGATGCAGTTTAATGTCAATACCCAGAACATATATATTTAAATTTATTCATAAGAAATAATATCCCTAGAAGCTATCGATATACGATTTTTACTGTCACTAGGAAAATTGACTGTTTGGGTTTCCTTAAAATAATCACCAATACTAACAACTATTGAAGTTATTTATAATTCCTTTGCATTTCCTCGTTTGTATTATTGGGGTGTTTCGTTGTACCACTCTTTTATAAGTAATGGCAAATATACAGGCTTTTTGCTCAAAAGCGAATGTTTTTTGAATTACTTTGTAAACGTTTGAATTTGGCATTTGATTCTTTTCATCCCTTCAGCCAAACATAAAGACAGATAGTTATAGATAGATATATCGATAGATAGATAGACACAGAGAGAGGAAGGAGAGAGAGAGAGAGAGAGACAGACAGACAGACAGAGACAAAGAGAAAGAGAGGGAGATAGATAGATAGATAGATAGGTAGATAGAAAAACAGAGAGAAACAGAGAGAGACAGAGAGAAAGAGAGCGAGACAGACAGACAGAGAGACAGAGAGAGAAATAATTGAAAAACAAATGGCTCTAACCTCCATTTTCATTCCACAACAAGTGACGTACAAATATGAATTTTCAGGTCAGAATAAAAGAATATGAAATATTATTGTAATTGTCTTATAATAGAAAGCTCGTTCTTTGGCAAACAGTCTTAAACTATCACTTCAGAATATAACAAAAATAAATAAGTGATATCTTGCAAATACGCGGGCACTGAAAAGTTATTCTTAAAGACAGTATCTGTAACAAACATTTGAACCATATAATATCTTTGACTCAATTTTATCTATCGAAGACCAAAACAGAGGGACAAGAAGTTTGGAAAGATAGAATGGAAAGCATGCAATAACCTATTGATGATAAGACATATATATATACTACCTCTCAACACCTCTTACTCGGAGGAAACGTTTTCTTTCTTTGGCTGAGAATGAGGGTTAAGCTAAATAAAGGCCCTAACTCGACCTTAATATGAAGATCAAGAAGAGAGGACAAAAGAAGGTGAACGAAACATTTAGGACTCAGAAAAACAAAGAGATTAATGGTGGCGTTTGTTTTGCTTACAACCTTGAGGTAACGCTAGTTTATTACAATTAACCTCAAATAGTGCAAAGTAAATGAATAACCTCTACTGTCAATGGTTCTTCACAGCCTTCTTCTAACGTACATATCCATTCATGGTTTACAAATAGCTGGTACCTACTAGCTGAATTTTAATGAGAAAATTTATTAATATGTATGTCAGCATTCTTACTTCTGGAATGGCTAATATTTTTGAAAAGGATGTAATCAAGGCTCTGAAGGAAAACCTTAAAATCAAAAATATTAATCAAACTATGTCATAAGGGTCTGAGTACCTGTTAAAACTATTTATAGTACACATTCAAATTGCTCTCATAGTTTAGACAATTAGTATTGATCCTAACATATTTATATTAGCAAAAGCCTGCCCTGACTGAAAACGAAATATTGAGGAGAATGCTTATACATTTTTTTACTCCTTGGCTTGCTTGATCCTTTAGTTTGTATTTCATTATATGATATCAGCTTTGAAGATACAAATCTACTTTTGAATCTGATATATCGAAAGCAGGAAATCATCAAGTAGCTCTGGCCTTTAATCGACGATAAGTACAATCTTTAAGACCCCTTTAAGTCTTTCATTTTATCACAGGCTAAAATCATACTTTTTACACAAGTTAATACTGACTCGCAGAAACAAGAAATACATTTTTCTAGCCTGCTATTGATTCAAAAAATTTAATATGTGCTTTTATAATTTCATCTCAGCGTTGTTTGTGCTTAATAACAACACTTGTTGTGTTTTATGTGTTTGTGTATTTCCGACTGAAATTTTATTCTGAAGAAGTTTTTTTGTTGCTTGGACAAAGTATAACTGACGAGGAGACCATCAATACGGATATCTAAATCTTATTTGAAATATTTTTTAATAATAAAGCCTATCATCTCTGTTGTTATAAATTAATAGTAATAATAACAACAGCGTAAACTCCATATTTACATATGTAGCTATTTACACACACACACATATATACATACATATGTTATTCTATACATGTATATACTAGTTAGGTGCATATCTGCAAAGAGATTCCTTGACTTTCCAAGAACAGAAATGTGATATCTTTATATCAATATACATATACAAATATGTAAATATATTATGATTTCACTTGGGGATATGTAGTATATTCAGTACAGCATCTTCGCTGCAAATGTCTCATATACACACATGACACCACAAATAGTATCAGTCAGTTGCACTCATTTTTTGCTTGATCCACTGGAAACCCACAAGAAAGACATTGCTTTCCCTGCAACACTGATTCCCATTTTAAACTTTCATCCAATGACAAAAGCAATATTTTTATCACTGTAAGCTAAAATCTAATTTTTCATGACAAAAAACAGTGAATTGTTGTATTTATTTCTAAGCAACCAAAATTCTAACATGTCTTTTAATGTGATCCACAGATATTCGGTTGTTGGTGTTCTATTCAAGAATAACCTGCTTCTGCAGAAAGAAGTAGTCATAATAATTGTTTGGTTACGTTTTTGAAAACAGGAATAGGCTTTGTTAACATATCTTTGAAAACCATTTCACTATTTATCTACATACTTATTGTTATCATGGGGACCCCCCCTGAGAATCGTTGTAAAAATAACTCGCTAGTTCTTGACTGGTAGCATCGCCAGAGGGAAGTTTCATTACGTTTCATATATATTGATTTTCACTGGTCTATTTATTCATCTAAAATGGCTAATCAGACTTTTTCGTATTTACTGTTTACCTAAATGGTCAAATGTATAAAGTCACTTTTTGACAAGTTTTTGTTTTGAATATCATTTTATGCGTTAAATCAATATAACAGTCTTTCGCTTCTCTACAACATAGTGGCAACAGTAAACGTAAATATATTATTTCTGAAATCATGGAATTATTAGGCAAATTTTTCACTCCACACTTTAGCAACGTAATATATATTCTATACCTGGCATGTGCAGTAAATATTGTTCACACTTCAGTCATCAATATTGGTGCTATATTATCATCAAAGGAACTGCTTGATTCATTTAGAAATGCAGTGTTTAAAGTCAATACTGACTATGATAATTACGGGCTGGAAGATATTAGACTTAATGCCTCAACATATTTTCTGGATAAAAATCCTTTACAAGCTACAGAAGATATATGCCAAAACCTAATCACCAATCAGGTTTATATTGTTGTAACATCGAGAGCAATAAATTCTACGGAACCACCGACTATCGTATCTTATGCATGCGGTTTTTACAATATACCTACTATTGGAACGCAAGCAAGGGAATCCGAATTGTCTGATAAGGTAAGAACAATACACTTCTTTTCATTAATATATATAATATATGTAATATATACATAATTATGTATGCGTGTCTTCCAATTGTATATGCAACCAGAGTGCTCGATATTCGGTCAAAGAGAACGTTTATAGAATTATCAGGAATGAAACAACAACAAAATATGGAATTGTCAGTTTTACAAATCTAAACGTTCATTAGCCATTTATATATTCCATATTATATGTAATATAAGAACATCTTATAGTAGGTAAATGACAAATGATCTTTCCTGATGTATATATATACATATAGACCTGACGAAGTAAATATACGAAAGCTTGTCCTATCGTACAAAATGTCTTTGTTGTTGATATCTTTATATATATATATATATATATATATATATATATATAAATATATAAAAGAGATATAATAAGTTGAAAAGAATAAAAAAACTACACTATCCATTATTTCGACAAGCCTGTTTCGTGATTTTATATAAAATCACGAAACAGGCTTGTCGAAATAATGGATAGTGTAGTTTTTTTATTCTTTCCAACTTATTATATCTCTTTTATTGCGCTCTGCATTTATGTATCGAGCACTCTAATACGGTTAACCGAATCGAATGTACCATATATATATATATATATATATATGTTTTTCGTACTAATTGGTTTAGTTCGGTACTAGAATAAAAACAGTAAAAATATTTCCAATTCAAATTATCCTAACCCAAAATTATTTTGAACTTAAGTTTTGGAGCTGAAATTAAAACTAATACTTTTGCTAACATCAGTTCTACGATTAGGTTAGATGAGAGGTAGAATTAATATTAAGTCGTTCAGCTGACCAAGTGTCCAAGATTCTTCAGGAAATGTTTCTTGGGCTATTTTTACAGGTATTGAACACCTTAGCACATTTTGCCGCAAGATATACAAGGTCAAACGCATGCAGATGGAAATTGTTCAATTAAAATAATTAGACGCCAATGCAATTGACATATAAGCTCTTTATTCTACTTGTTGTTCAGCGACCCTAATAATTTGTAAGAATTGGCTATGGTCTTTTTTTAGAAAACAAGGACATTCAGCAGTCCTTCAAGAAAAGTTTATAATAAAATATTAGTTAGAGGGTATGGTTTCAGATCTATTAACTTTTATTTATGTTGTAAAACACAGAAAAATATTTTATTTGTTGTAAAGCACTATTGATATGAATAAAATATTTTTCTGTGCTTTAGATAGAAGAGTTTGTATGTAGAGGTCTTATAGTCATAATTATTTGGTATGAAGATTAAAAACAGTGATGCGAATATTTTTTTAGGTACGCACATAAGGTATTAAATTTATTTGATCATCCTATGTTATGAAAATAACAACATTAATTTCTAGACATGTTGCTCTTTTAAAACTTGTGTTAAAGTTGTTGATTGAAAAGCTGAAGAGACCAAACTGTTACTACCATCCTTTAAAAAAAATATAACGACTCATAACATCATGAAACGTTTAGTTGCATGAAATCGACATATTTTCCTGATAAAAATTTTGAATTTCAAAAAATTCTAATAATTAAATTTTTTTATAAAATTCAAAAAATTCAACTGTTTTTCACATAATTATTTTAAAACTGTATTCATGATAAGAAGAAATCTATGGACATATACTAACTAATAAAGTATAAAAGAAAAGATGATTGTATTCTTCGTAGCATGCAGCTGTACGTCGATCCTTCATTCATTTATTTGATACAAAGATTTTTGTAATGTTCTTTCATATGTGACCGTTCTTACATATTGCCTTTTTGTATTATTTCATAAAATTATCATCAAAATAAAAATTTTATCAGTTCGCTTTTGAAGGAAAGCAATAGTGATGTTTGTTTGTTACACAGGTTTTCTTGTTGTTTTCTCAACAACACCTGTTGGAATATAAAATTCAATTGATCATTCGAAAATGTAAAATAAAGATATCTTAGCTTGACACAAAAAGATGCTTCTTTGTTCTCTGTTTTGTAATAAAATCAACGTGTTTTGTACGTACAACTCAAACAAAGTGAAATATAATTGAATAATGGAAGATCCTCTCAATATGACTACAACACAATTACGTTGATCTATATTCCATGTTTCATGAAACCAATAACTTGTTCAACATTCTTATTTGATTTTATTTTTTCTTTTATTTTAACATATTTCACACCAAGTAGAGTTTTAAAGCCACTGGAGCTCCAGAGTTGCTTTTCTTTGAATTTTTTTCTTTATTTTTCTTTAATTTTTAATTTACTGATTTCGTGCCTCTCCCAAATCTCCGAAAACATACATAACTTCAATAGTACGCCAATTATAGCGAAGAAAAAAATGGGAAATTCATGCAGTGCAATAAATATAAAACACCTCACAAAGTTGTGAAGTGTATCATACGACTGAATCATTCCTAACTCAAGATTACCAACGTAAAAAGACTGCAGTTGCAAAACACTACACAGGGTATTTTTCCAAGCATGAAATATCCATTAAATATAAGATATATAAGATAACAAAGATATAGATTCAAAATTATGATTTAAAAAGTTATAATTCTGATAATTTGTAAAATAAGGACCAATAACCTATAATGCTTGACACATCAATTTCGTATTGTTATAAAAGAAGTTAAGCGAGGAGTCGTGGCTTAATGGTTAGTGCAGTTGCACAGTAACCAAGACGTTTTGGGTTCGATTCCCAAAGCAGGCCACAAGAATTTGGAATTTTACAAAAGAAATAACCATTGGCTGGCGTCAGAAAGGGCATCCTGCCAAAGAAATTCCTCACTGCCAAAACAAAATCCTTAAGAAAGGCACGGTCTTAACCCCAGTTACTGGGGAAAATGACGTTAAAAAAACCACAACAAAATAAGCTAAGGAAAACAGGATTACTTAGTTTCCCAATTTTTCAAGCCCATTTTAAGTATTGATAGTCACAATACTACTATTACTACTACTACTGGTACTAGTACTAATACTACTACTACTATTATTACTACTACTACTACTACTACTATTACTACTACTACTACTACTACTACAACTACTATTACTACTACTACTACTGGTACTAGTACTAATACTACTACTACTACTACTACTACTATTACTACTACTACTGGTACTAGTACTAATACTACTACTACTATTATTACTACTACTACTACTGGTACTAGTACTAATACTACTACTACTACTACTACTACTACTATTACTACTACTACTGGTACTAGTACTAATACTACTACTACTATTATTACTACTACTACTACTACTACTATTACTACTACTACTACTATTACTATTACTACTACTACTACTGGTACTAGTACTAATACTACTACTACTACTATTACTAATACTACTATTACTAGTACTAATACTCCTACTACTATTATTACTAATACTACTACTACTACTA
>RDPX01000047.1:1095251-1135175 GCA_003991215.1 Morbakka virulenta | reverse complement strand
ATATGTACATATATGTATATATATATGAATATATATATGTTTATGTATGTATGTATGTATGAATGTAAGTATGTATATTTGGAATCAGGTGTTTTTTGCTCTGCTGTTTATTGGAGCATTATGAAAGACCCCAAATGTTAATTACAACGGAACTGCCCATCCTCCCCAACTAGCAATTTAAAGAGAGTATTGGATATATACAGTATTGATAAGAAAAACTAATACAGAGAAATATGTACCCTATTTTCGTGGTACTACTATTAGACAAAAGAAAACTTTTAGCTACCTTAGAACCTTGGTAACCAAAGATGGGTGCAAAAGTTGAGTAATTACTAAAAAAAGATCAGAAAAGTCTCGAATTAGTAGGAATGTGGCTTTCCCTCGATGGTGTGAAAGGCAAAAGTTTTCAAGGAAAACGTACTGAAACGAGCACATAATTCAAAAGAACCCTCATTAATATCATTAGAAACAGACACGACAGCTTTCTGGGTCACGTAATTTTTAAAAGAGAAATCGAATATTTGTTAGTACCCTGTATGATACATGGTAAAAGATCCAGAGGTCGATCGTCAACAAAATTTTTACAGCCTTAAAGTCCAGCTGAATGTCGACATAGCTATTCCAGACATTATCCAGGCCAGTAGAAACAAAGAAAAATGGCGTATCGTGATCAGAAACATCTGTTAAGGACATAATATTCAATATATCCAATAGAGGAATAAATGACTTTGATATATGCACATACAAAAAGCAAAAATAGCTGTTGAAACAGAGCTTTCAAACTTTCATAGAGGCAATTAAGTCCGGATAGCTTACTTATGTATAAATACGCATGCATAGAAAGGGTAAATATACATGGTATATAAATCAACAGCATTAAAACATTTTAGTAATGCTTGCATATTAAACTTGAGGTTTATAAGTACGAGATGGAAGGATGATTAAAGTAAGAGAAGAACAGACTGAATACAACAGGGCACGTTTTCTCTTATTTGATGGTACATTTCCAGTCTGCAAAAACATCTGAAGAAAGGCTAATCTCATTTTAGTTTGTGAAAATACATCCATAGACATCACTAGCATACATATCAATATATAACTTGAAAACAACATCCAGTAGGTTGTTTTTAATAGTTAAAAATAGTGTTAAACCAAGAATACATCATTGGGAGACCCCTGCATTAACTGTTTGGGCACCAAAAGATAGGCGATTAACAATTACTTTGAAGCTTTTGTTGGAAAGGAAAGATTTGATGACAGCAAGAATATTTTCGGTAACACCATAGCTAGAGAGTTTTAGCTAGACTTTATCTAAAAATATTCTCAAACTCCTTAGGAATATCCAGGCAAAAGCTCTAGTCCTGTTTTTATTTTTAATAGCTTAACTTATGCTATTGTTGGTCACAATAAATACATCGGCAGTAGATCTAGGTAAGCAGAAGTCATACAGCCATTCACTTGATAGCTTATTTTACAGTGCAAGAACATGTTTGCTTATAAAGGCTTCAAAGAATTTGCCAATCATGCTACAAAAACTGATCAAACAGTATTGACAGGATTATGAACGTCTGCCGTTTTTCTTTCAGACAGCGGTTAAAGTGAAGAGGTTAAAAGGATGCAAGCACCATGGAAAGGTGTTGAAGAACCACAGCAGGAAGCTTCTCAGGACCAGAGAGGAAGCTTCTCAGGACCAGAGTCCTTACTTGAATCTTAATCTTTTATTAGACAGGAAACTGGTCTGATTGTTACAAAGAAGTTATTAAAAATGTTTGAGACTAAATTTGCCTTATCGATGGATGAAAAGAATACTTGGGAACCATTAACCAATGACAGAATAGGAGTATTGCCCTTATTGAAAAAAATTATGTATAAGCCCAGGACTCTGGTTATCCTGAACATTAATCATGATATTTGTTCTTAAATGCAACTTGCCTTGGAATTTCTCAGGATCCACTAGCTGTTAACAGTTTCAAACTACCTTTGATTTTTTAATGAAACGATTTAGCTTATGGAGGTTAAAAAAGTGGTTACAATGGTCAATAGCTGCACCATGGTTGTATTTGATTATTTGCTTAAACTTTCTGAAGCACAGAAACTTAAACTCTAATCTTAATTTATTTCTTCTCTTTAATCCCAACATCACCTACAATTCACTGGTATTTCACGCCATCTGCGAATTTACTGTTTATAGGCCTACTTTGACATATTACTTTCTCTCTTATGATAGCTTGTTCTCCTCAGGTTGTTTTGAGCTTTCACACTGTCGTTAGTTACTTGACGTATAACTGCATACCTTATTTTTTATTCAATATTTAAGTTTCTACAAAAAGATTGCTCTTACTTTTAATCATCATTTGTTTCCTTGGAAGTCTCTTAGACGATTAATACCCCCCGCCGCCCCCTCCACCTAAAGGCTACCAACCAAGTATTATTTTCAAGTATTATTTTATTGCTACCAATGTTATGGTTTATTTTTTAGTTTGTGCTCCGTCATGAGGAGCAAATGTGTTTAAGCTTTTATTAAAGAATAACGTTTTCCCAACCTTTCAGTCCCCAAAACGCCGCAATTGCTTATAGAGATGCAGAAGCCTTGGGGATCACTGGAGCAGGTTATATTTGGATAACAACTGAAAGAGGCACATCAGGTGAAGCGAAATCAGTTACTCCAGCAGGTAACTCTGTTGATACAAAATCTCAACCTTATTTTATTTGTACATAAAATGTGTCAGCCTTTTTATTGGCGATAGTGGTGAAGCACGACAAACCAGCTTTGTCGACAAGCATTTTTACCGTAAGGTGCCTTCAGCCCAGGAAGTACTACTTTACAAGTTTATATATATATATATATATATATATATATATATATACCTATACACACACATATATATATATAAACACATTAGCAAATGAATATGAAATGTCATTAGCAACAGTGCTCTACCACATTAAAACGAAGGAGCTACCATTTAATCAGATGTACGAGTAAGAGAAATTCTAACTCAACAGTACTCAGAATTTCATGTCTTTCACAATCTTCAGCTGTATACAAATAATTACTTGAAAAACTTTTTCTACAAAGATGTTATAGAAATAATTGTGTAATCTGACCTTTTGAAAAACGACTATTAATAACAAAAGAATCACTGAGGGTGCAACTACAAAACAAGAAACGGGCATTAGGAAATCATTATCTATTGTCAGTCTTTTGATTTGCAATTTGCGAGGGTGTATTTATTCATATGTCGACATTTGGAAACAATTTCGGTTCGTTTGTTTAACAATTCCTTTTTATTATATTATATATATACATGTACATATACATATACATATATATACATATATATAGATATATAGATATAAACATATACATATATAAAGATATTTTTATTATTTTATATTTTAGTTTTAACGCCATTTTTCCCCAGTAATTGGAGCTCAGATGGTGCCCTTCAAAGGAATCTTGATTTGGCAGTGAGCAATTTCCGAATGCCCTTACTGACGCCAACCAATGGCTTTTTTTTTTTTTTGCAAAGTTCCAAATTCTCTTCGACGGCTCGGGGAATCGAATCTGGAATTCTTGGTTACTGTGCAGTTGCACTAACCATTAAGCCACGGCTCCTCATATATATATATATATATATATATATATATATATATATATATAAATATACATGATGCCGTATGAATGAAGCTGTATACCCTTTCTTTGTCATCACTAAGAATATGAAATAAGTACACCAATTTTTTTGGTGTTTGTGATTGCAACAATTAGCGTTGACTGCAAAGTGCTGAGTATTTTCATGAATGAGACAGTGTCCACCATTGTGTCCTTGTGTAGAAGAAGCTTCCAAAATTTTGACCCCAAAAGTTAAATCCTTTTTGTCAAATAGGGGCTGAACAAATACTTCAAATGTTGTACAATGTTTACCTCTAAGCAAGTCAACAGGGCTTTTGTCCTTGTTTAAGAGAATTTTTCTCTGCAATTCCAATAATTTTTTTGACAATTATTCAAAAAATGTTTTTGACACAAAGTAAAAATTTACACATTTATATGTTTTTTCAAATTTTTGGCGTTGTATGTTTCGGCTAAGATTGATAGCAATTTTCAGGCTTATTAATTCTGGATCAAATGTCAGTGCCATGTATTACAATATCTTACATAGTTATTCAAGTATTTTCAAACAATTATAGCTTTGGTAGAGATTTGCATGTCACCAGCAAGCATTTTGCAGTGAAAAAAAATCAGATATATAGAGATACTGACAATAATTTACTTCCAGAGGTTTTGATTTTCGGTCACAGAGTTCAACCAGAAAAAGAGGATCCAAGTGGTCACAGTAATCTCCCCTATCAATCTTGAAAATGACCTGCCACGCTTTCCCTTCCATTTGCAATGACAAGCTGTTGGTGCAATATTGGCAATTCTATTTTCCGTGTTGTGATTTTTAATAAACATTCTAACTACTCCTTTTCTCATTTTGAGGTCTTGCATTCCACTATTCACTTAGCTTTCTTGTGTCCCTTAGTCATTAAGCTTTAGATTTTTCTGTTGTTTCAAACAGAAAACTGTTAACTTATATTTAATAATTTCTCTTACCGAGGCGTCATAACAATTAAATTAAATAAAGGAGAAGATGTGTCCAGTCATGTGCAAGATGCTGTCAAAGTAATTGCTTTTGCATTAGGTAGAAATAAAAAGAATGGACCAACATTGACCCCTCCACCCAAGTCTTGCGATGAACTGGCTGACCAGTGGAAATCTGGAAAAGTTCTTTATAAGTACGTATGGGAATTTATAAGTATATTTCTAATATTCTTTGTTTTGTGAAGAATATTTTTGTCGTATTAAACAGAGAAAGATCAATTGAACTTCTAATGGACTTTAGTAGTTGACATATTTGATACGGTACGATAATTATAAAATATCGTATCAAATTATATATTAATATCATAAAGTGTATCATGTTATATCATCTTAAAGCATGTTATGGTATAGTGTATTATAATGTGGTACAGTATAGTATAATATTGTGTGGTATAATATAGTTCAGTGTTTTACAGTATGGCATAGTATAGTGTAGTGAAATATAGTACATCATAGTGTACTATTGTGTAGTATATTGCAGAAAAGTGTAGTAAATTATAACCCAATGCAGTATAGTACAGGGCAGAATAGTTTAGTATTGTAAAATATTGTATGCTATAACAAAGTAAAATAGAACAAAGTACAGCATCCAACTATGAAATATAATAAAACCTCCAACAGACAAAGAAAAAAAAATTAATGTGCATAATTATGACGTTTAAATCTAAGATTTCAATCTTTTCCTTCAAATGCTATTTAGCATACTGGAGTTTAATGAATGGATATTTGATTTGTGTATAAGAATATAAGATAATATGCTGTAATGAAATCATCTTTGTAGCTCATACCAGCATTTCATTTGTTTTTAACACAAAGCGATATCTGATATAAATCAGGAGAACTTTTGTGGAATATGTGTTTGCAGTGGTCGCTGAGTGCTTTAACCAACAGTTTACCATGCATGAGGTATGCGATTGGAACCCAGGCTACATCTCTGGTATTACTGCATCCAATTTGTTTTTCCGTTATATATGCCATACTTCTGAGTTGGTACATGTTTGCGGCGATAGAATTGAGAGAGGGAAATCAATAAATTAAGAAGCTCAGATAAATAAATAACTGCACTGTAGTGGCTTCAAAGCCTTGCTTAGGGTAAAAGACTTTGAAAAATACATTATTTTAATCATTGTCTGATGTTTCAAACATTACAAAATATTTTGTCACTACACATCTTATTCGCTCTTATAGCCATCTTAATTCGTCAGCTATGTTTTCAAAGTGCTAAGTGGGTTGACTTTTGTGCAGTAGAAAAATAAAAAAACTAGACCTCTAATATGACAAAATGACGTGTAAAAAGGAATTTATAGCTCAACACTAAGAGCATTAAGCTTTACGAAATTTGGCAAATGAATATTGTAAAGCCATGTTGGAACACATGTATGGGTTTGAACAAAAAAAATGGTTTCTAAAGAGTTTTAGTTGCTGTCTGTCAATAATAATTGGTGATGATGGAGGTAAGAATCAATCTGTTTCAGAACATTTCCCTGACGCAAAGCAACTTTCCTTTATTGTAGTTTAGCAGTAGGGAGCAGGTTTTAGATAGAAAAAGCAACACATTTTCCCATAAATGAACAATAAAGACACTTAGTTAATGTTCTATTCATTTTTAGTCAGTTGATCAACACAACCCACAACAATGGTCTAACAGGAAAGGTAAAATTTGATTGGGCTGGTGATCGAATGACAGCATCATACAGCATTCTTAATGTTAAATATAAAGGCGCAACGTCAGAAAAAATCTTCGAAAAAATTGGTGATTTTTCAGAAAATGGCAAAGTTACCATGAATCAAAGTGAGCTAGTTTGGCCGGGAAACCAGACTACTATACCCAAGGGAGTTTTTTTTTCCAACCGTCTACGGGTAAGTAGTTAGGTATTTAACATTGTCCACTGTTACAGTTAATACTACTGCTATAAAACTCTTATTGCCATTACAGCCAACCAGGTCAGTTGAAAGACCAAATCTGCAAACTATGCTGCAAGGATAAGCATATATATATATATATATATATATATATATATATATTGTCGTGTAAAAAAAATTATTTCTGATGTAAAGAGTTTTTCCGGTTTTTTTTACATTTGTCAAATTAGCAGCATTTAAGATTTAGCTGTTTGGAGTTTGCTTCTAATACGATATATATATATATATATATACATGTGTATATATGTATGTGTTTGTGTGTGTTTTTGTGTATTCCAATGAATTCAATAGCTGTTTTTACAAGAGGGTTTGTATATTAAGCCAGGTTCTGAATCAGTTCTTTCATCAACAGTGCCAACATTGTCTCTTTTATTGAAAGTGTAATTTGTTGGAACCTAATTGGGTATCTAAACATTGCTACAGACATTGAAATTTAAATCCAAGAATCCGATTTTCCTAATTAAAGTATCGTTTATAACCATGGTAATATCTGTTTAGTAATATTAATCTAATATCGATGTTGACAAACATGAAAAAAGACTGGGTACTTGTATGTCCTACCCTCGGGAAATCTCGGCAGGAAAGCACAAAAAAATAATGGAGGCGGTCCAAAAAAGGCACACAGAGGAGTGCTCAGGAAAAAAGCGAGCTGGAAAAAATGGGCACAGAGGGTCCATGTTGTAGAGAACAGCAACAGTGCAACCGCAGCTACTGGCTTTGCAAGGTCCCGAAAATTAAAAGGGAAGAGACATCCCAGACAGCTAAATTGGACAGCTAAAGAAAATTAATTTTGTTGAGGTTATGAGAGGAGATGAATTTCATTCTTGTGAACTATTTTTTGGATGTTGATATGCTTTATTGATTATTAATGCTTCCAAGAGGTAATATAGTTAGGCATCACTCGTTGCAATTGGTTTTGAATATCTGTGGCAAAATAAACAATATGGAATTGCTAAGCAGCTAATAGTTTGTTGTCATGTATTTTTTCCAGCAGTATTACAAAGGAATAAACTTGTATAGAAGTTTACTTATGTCTCTTTGATCTTCTGGTTTTTTTCGAGTTCCTAACCATAAACCTTTGCTAGACCACAATGGGAATCTAGTTTTGTGATAATACCACTAAAACTGTTGTTTACTTTACATTGTGTCAAGTGCACCAGATTTGTCTGACCACTACTAGTGGTACCAGTAGTAGTGCTACTACTACTACTACTACTACTACTACTACTACATCTACTACAGCGATAGCGACTAAGATTACTATATTTTATTTAATGGTAAGTAAACCGTCATAGGCATTTTTCGTATGGTAGATTCATGAATTGAAAAAATAAAAGCTTTTCATTAAATTTATTAATTAAATTCCAGGTTGTTACTGTGGAAAGCAGACCATTTGTAATAGCAAAGCCATTACCACCCAGTGGAAGATGTGAGGATTTGGACGAAAATGTCAATGGGAGGTTTTACAAATATGTTCCTTGTAAAGGACCTTCTAAAAATATTCCTGGTAACAACCATTGCTGCAAAGGTAATAAATCAAAACATGTTATTATGCCCGTGCATGTATTTCAATTACATATATATATATATATATATATATATATATATATATATATATATATTTATTTACGTGTTTTACCTTATGTTTATGTGTATGTATATGAGAACACAACTTGGTAGGAATGTTGGCATTTCACGAGAAAAATTTCTAGACAAAGCTAGACTTTGATAACATTGGTATCAAAGCTCTATAACGAGTTAATAGAGCCTTCTGAAGAACAATATCGATATAAAAAGTCAGAATTTATTCCTTGATGATGTTGATTTTATTATGTTTTGATTAACATTACCTAACATTGTATTCTTTTGCTTCTCAGCTCCTTTCTCGCTTTTCTAATCCCAAAGGTNTATATATATATATATATATATATTTATTTACGTGTTTTACCTTATGTTTATGTGTATGTATATGAGAACACAACTTGGTAGGAATGTTGGCATTTCACGAGAAAAATTTCTAGACAAAGCTAGACTTTGATAACATTGGTATCAAAGCTCTATAACGAGTTAATAGAGCCTTCTGAAGAACAATATCGATATAAAAAGTCAGAATTTATTCCTTGATGATGTTGATTTTATTATGTTTTGATTAACATTACCTAACATTGTATTCTTTGGCTTCTCAGCTCCTTTCTCGCTTTTCTAATCCCAAAGGTACTTTCATGGAAACTGTTCCGAAAACTGTACGGTCTTCTCCCTTCTCTGAAAAATTTCTACACTTCTTTATACAAGTGTTAATAAGAATTCTGTCTTTGTGACAGTTGGAAGAGAACCATGCTATTTTCCTAGCCTCTTTTCTTACACTTTAAAAATTTGCAACTCTGATCAATTAGGTTGCTACTCCACAGTGGCGAAGCTGCTTTCCAAACTTGTCTCTGTTTACACTGTCAAATGTCTTATCTTAGTCAAAGAAACTGATGTACAACGAGTAGTTCCTCTCAAAAGACATCTCGACGATGACACATAAGGTAATTACGTAAGCTAATTTGATCCATGCATGACCTGTTCTGGCGGACGCAAGCCTCCTGGCCTCGGAATAGGAGCTGGACTGACCACTTCATTTTCTCGAGAGATATCCTGCTGAAGACCTTTCCAGGTACTAAAATGAGAGTGATTTCTCTGAAGTTGTCGCAGTTGCTGAGGTCTCCTTTCTTGGATACCTTGGTAAAGTAGCACTTCGTTCATCTACTGTTACTTCATATTCTTTCCAAACCTTTACTCAGAGAGGTTGCAGCGTCTCTACACCAGTCCCCAGGTCTGTCTTAAGTGCCTCCGCTGGATTCTCAGCTGGTCCTTTCACCTTGCCATTCCCCAGAAGCTCACAATTGATTTTCAGGTCATATCAGAGGGGTTGATGCCCAGGGAATTTAAAAATGTTGTTCTGTTAAGAAGCAAATCAAAGTGCTATACCCAAATATTCAGTCGCCTCTCTGTTCCCAGGATAGTATTTCCTTCCTTGTCCTTACCTGGCTGTTTGGGCCTGCTGTACTTTCCTGACATTTTCTTGGCAGTGTTGTGCACCTGCTTCATGTTTTTACTGGTTGCTGCTTCTTCCACTGGTTCTCAATGGAAATCTCTTCGTCAAGAAGTTCTTGTAGCACTTGGTACTTATTTGTGAGAGACCATTTAAATTCTTCTCCTCTCTTAGAGTCTTTCAGTAGGCTGACGTAATTCTGCCTCCTTTTTTGTTCCTTCTACTTAGTTATTCTTCAACTTCAATTTTAGCCTACCCATTAGCACATGGTGGCCTGATGCAATGTCTAATCTTCTTTTCACTATTACATCCTCCAGAGACCTTCTGGATATATTGTCAATACATATGGAGTAGATCTGTTTACTCTCACCAGGTCTGATGATTCCTAGGTTTCCTAGTCTACCTTTACGTGGGGAAAGTGCTACCACCAATAGCTGCATCGCTCATTGCACAGACGTCTTTAAATCTCTAACAATTCTCGATTATCTCCTTAGATCCGTTTCTTACAACCAATTTTCCGTGCGCTACATTGTCTTGCCGGATTTTTGGGGCGCCAATGAAAATGTTCATGTCTTTCTCTGAGTACGGAGCCATGTGATTTTGCAGTATGTCATAGAACCGTCCTTTTGCTTCTTCATCAGTGTCATTGGTATGAACATAGCCCTGGACATTGCTCAATTCGATCTTTTCTTTTTCTGGTCCTAAAGCATGCTGCAATGATTCGTTGTCCAATCCTATCAGAGCCCATTGTGGAAGTCTTAGCACGAGTGCTACGTCTTCCATATGCAGAGCATTATCTTCTTCGCAGCTGGAATACAGCAACATCCCTCCAGTAAGAAGTATTCTTTGTCTTCATTGCATTCAATGGATCTCGCTGATTTCAACAATACGACATTTAGCGCTTCATTTCTGCTGCTACGTGTGATGTTTTTCCATTTTTGTACACGGTCCTCACATTCAATGTTCTTACATGGATAATCCTACTTGACAGAATAGGAGTCAGCCATGAGGCTTCCGTTAAATCACAGCTTTCATATTCCCCGGCATCATATGTCCTCTTGATAAGTTACTTTCTCTTCTAGGATGGTAGCCTTCTGTGCCAAGCTGGAGTTTTAAAGGTTAAGGTTACTAGCCTCACTCCCATCTCTCCTCCTTTCTTATCTGGGCTTGGGAGAGGACATGGCAGAGTTATCATTGCTACTATACTGCTATAAACAAATGACGATTTTGTAATTTCAGTACGAGAGGAGCTTTATTATTGAACGTAAATTAAGCTGAAGTTTTTGGTTTTTCTTTTTGTCATTTGGAATAAGTGTCAGTATGTAGTCAGGCAAAATACTCTTGCATTTTCATAGGTTAATGCTGATGAACAATAGTCCTTTGATATGAATATCTAATGATTCAGCCTTTTAAGTCATATTAGAATTCCAAACAGTATTGTTTCAGATATAGGATCTGTATCATATCAGGAACAGTAAGTTCTTACTGAGCTTTCTTTTGAGAGATATTTCTTCTATCTTCACATTACTGAAATGATTAGGATCAGCAAATTTATACGTCAAAAGTGCGAACCTTTGTAGTAACAGAGATTGAGTTGTTATGAGAAGTGATGCTATACCACTCCTGTGTTTGTTGTTTGTTTTTTAACTTCAGCAACCTGACCACTATAGAAAAGTGACTCTCTAGCTCAGTAATAGCTCACTGCTCGTTACTTTATAAAGTTCCTATATCTATGAGTTCTATTGAATCAACAATGTCAATAATTTTCACCAATAGCGTTAATATCCACACGGTTGGGTATAATTTGCAATGAACACATAAGGTAGAGCATAGGTCAGAAGGTTTGAGGATGAACTAAGAATGGGCAGGCTTAGATGGTACAACCAATTAACCAGGAGAGAAGGAGACTACATCGATAGAAGGATTCTTTAAATCAAAATACCAAGGAGAATAAAGAGTAATACACAAAAATATGCTTTTGAGTAGAGGAGATGTCAAAATAGCCTGAGAGTTATGTAAAGAATGTTGAGAGCGAGAGAAGTGGAGAACAGCAACATTATTGGCCAGGTTGAATGCAAAATAGAAGGTATAGGGCTGACTTTTTATGCTCCTTAGAAATGTCTTTGATAGGTTAATTTTGCATCAAAGCTCTTTCTTTTGCTGAAAAGTCAATAAGTATAGGACTTTCAAGCAGAGAAATCCGAGTTAATTGTTGTATTGTTATATGCTACACAATTCAAACAATTTAACGGTCTGAAAGACAAACCCTCGAGAATCCTTTTAATTAAGAAAAGAGCAGACGAGCAGTTCGAGAAATATCTCCAGACCCTAACATTTTCAAGTCAAGTTTACCCTATAGGTAATCGATTCTTAACAAAAGTGGAGTTAACATTCCACTCTATCCTGCCACAGATCATGTGCAACTTTTCCTTTTTTCTTTCTCAAATTTTTCACCAGGATTGTGTGTTGACCTTTTGATAAGGCTTTCAGAAAGACTCAATTTCACTTACGAACTTTATTTGGTTGCTGACGGGCAATTCGGATCTCTTTCAAGGGTAAGTAATATTGATTTCTAACTTGCAGCTTGGTGTTTTCCAATGGATATGTGTCTCCAGGGGTAGTCTGGATGACAAGCGGGGGCCAGGATTAACACAGCGTGTATAATATTATTTTTTAGTGCTCCATGGAAGACAACGCTTTAATAAGTGACTAAGATATAGCAGTATAACATAAAAGTTACAATATACATATGTATAAATACTTTATAAAATTCTTTACTATAGTACATCGCATCATACAAAATATTTAATCCAAGCATACCATGTGTCTTGAATTTTATTATAAGAATTGAATTATAAGAAACATTACAAGACACTTTCAAAAGCAAAAAGTACACTTAGGGGATACTTCATTTTTCACCTTATACAATTCTTTTCATTAAACTTATTACTGATTAATGGGAAAACTCTAGGGTTTAGAAACAAACAAAAAACTAGCGCTATTTTATCAACCGTGGAAGTTAATGGTATTGATAACAGCTCATTGCAATTGAAGATAGTATAGCGATTCCACCAAAAGCCATATAAGAGATCTTTCTATCACCGGAAGCAGATAAATGAAAGGAAAGGTTTCTCATTGATGCAAACGAGAGATATTTGTTCAAATTAAATATGACCTTAATTGCCATGTTCAAGTTAATGAATTGTTTATTAAACTATTTTTATTAGTAATCAATTAAAATTAATCCGTTACAAACTAAATTTACTAAAACTGGTATTATTACTCTTATAAATCTTAAAATATTCGTCTGATAATTTCTTTATGATTATCGACTATGACAACAAATAACAACAGGGGATACTCTCTTCTTGATTAGCCTAGCTACAGAGAGAGAAAGCCCCTTTTCAAGAAATTCCCTTGCGTACGATCCCTACATTGCGTATTTAGCGTTAATTTGTACCATTGATGACTTTAATTCATTGATATTAGTTTAAATTTTCTCCATGCCTTTATTTAGTATAAAGCAAAGTCCGCACATGAATATTTTCAAGAGTTCAATATATCAAATACATGGAAAAAATATGATTGTTTACATTGCAGAGCGGGGGATTACCTGTCCGATTTGTTAAATCCTTTAACATTTAACAATTACTTTGATAAAAACTCTTTTAAGCACGTCAATCGAATTCAGGGAATTTCAGCTGAGTTCTTTGAGCAAGGTTATGGACGGACATCTTTTAATGTTACGTCACGGTTCACCAACGTTCCTTTCAAATGAATACACCTTTCCCGAGATTTTCTTCTGCTGCGTGAAAACGAGGCTGAACTTGCGAAAAACTATTTCAGCATGGAGGTCGCACAGAATCTTATAAAGTTACTGCTGAAAAATGTTGATGATAAAATCAATATTGTCGTTATGAAAGAAGAAAAGAAATTGAAGTGGGGAAAAGATCTTTTAAACTTGCCATTGTTTACAGTAAAAGAGATAGAAAAGCATCGTTTAAAGAGTGGTAAAAGAGGAAAGTCGATAGTAAAAACAATGAACAGGGGCAGAAAATTCAAGGAAGAGGGATATGTTCTGAGAAAAGCTTTGTTCACGAGATTAACAAAACGCTTTTTTTATGTTAAGGGACAATGCAAAGCTAGTATGAAAAGAGAAGTTAGAAGTATGACAGTTGGTTTGAGAAAAGACAATGGAGACGTTTGTGAGGCTAAATGTGATTGTCCGGCTGGGAAATCTAGATACTGTAATCATGTTATGGCTCTTTTATATGAATTAGCAGATTATTCACTGCATCAACTAAAGAAAATTCCTGAGGAAATTGCTTGTACAAGTACATCAAGACGATGGGGTGTACCCTCAGACAATGCCAAGTACCCCCAACCAGTTATGGATATTTATATTCAGAAGCAAGAAAAGTCTAAAGGTGTTACATGTACTCTTTATAATCCCAGAATAAATGTGGAAAATGATAATTTGATTGAACGAACAGCTATAGCACATCTTAATCTGGTTACAAAGGATAAAAGAATTGGATATGGCCATGTAATAAATTATTCTTTGCCAAAAGTATCCACTGCTTATGGTGATTTTTTTACTGGTTCTCCACTGTCACATCAACTAAGTGTATTTGAAGCAAATTTTAATGTTGTTACAAATTTCGACACTTCTTTTATTTCCGCAAATATTAATGTAAATCATCAACATTGCCCTTTACCATTTGATTTGATTTCAAAAGAAAGTGATTATGTTCCTACAGATTGGGACATGTTAAATCACTCAGAATTGCTAACACTGTCTCAGATATTTCCTGAAACCTTAGAGAATTGTAGGATACTAGAGCAAGATACTGTGGGACAAGCCTCAAACAATCTTTGGATAGATGCAAGAAAGAAACGTATAACATCAAGTAATTGTCATAAAATATTTATTCGTCAAAAAAATTTTGAAACTTTGGCTAAAACTTTAATTAAAAAAAAAGACGAGAAGCTATTGCCAAAAATAGTACAAGAAGCATTTAAACATGGACGTGAATATGAACCTGTTGCTCGACAAAAATTTGAACAATACATGAAGTTCACCCTTAAACGAGATATCATAATTCGTGAAACTGGAATAGTAGTTCAACCGTTCCTTTTCTGGCTTGCTGCTAGTCCAGATGGCTTAATCACTGATAGAAATAAAAAATTGCCAGGGCTTATTGAGATTAAATGTCCGAAAATAAAAAGAAATTCAACTGCAAATGAATTAGTTAATGATGAAAAGTTTTATGTTGGAAAAGATTCAAATGGTAGATTATTTCTCAAAAAAAATCACAGTTATGGTTACTACAGCCAAATTCAGTTAGCAATGGGATTGTCACAAATATCATATTGCTATTTCATTGTTTACACATTCAAAGGATTGCTTATTGTTAGGACTGAATTTGATGAACCTTACTTTGCAACATTAGTGGAAAGATTAACTAGATTCTACAAGCAATATTTACTACCATGTTTATAGTTATATACTTATATAATTATATATACATATGTTTTTCAAAGGGAAGGGCGGTATTGATACTGAAATGTTACAGATTTATATATATATATATATATATATATATATATATATATATATATATATATATATTCTAACTCAGAAAAACTTAGCAATGTTGAGAAAATTCTGTCTTTTAAAAACTGAGAAATGAAACATTTTGTGTGACCTGAAAACTTCAGATAAAAAATGTTGTATTCTTTTTTTAAAAAAAAAAATTGCTTTCACTTCAGTAAAATTTCACAAAATTTGTCTTCTAAGTATCAAATTCCTCCCTTTTGAAATTAATTCATAGTTACCTGTGGTTGAAACTTTGTCAAAGTCCCTAATCTTCTTTTTGAATCAAAGGAGCCATAAAATTACACAATAAACATGAGACTGTCCATATTTGATTAATCGATCCATTTAGTGTTAAAGGAATTTCATTTCTAACTTGTCTAAATTTTTTTACTCTTCTAATGGCTCGCTCGACATGAATCCTCACAGAAGCAATGGTCTGGCTTTCTTTAACTTCATCTTCAGATAATTGTGAACGACCTTCAAGAAATGAAGGTATGTTAAGTTCAACATCCAGTGGTTTCAAAAGGTCTTTAATAGTAAAGCCTCGGTCAGCCATGAGACTGTCTCCTTTTTCCCAAAGAATTGGATTGATTAAGCCGCAACGTTCCACAATTTCTTTGTCTGATATGGAACCTTCATAAAGCTGACTTACAAAAGTAATTGCTCCTGAAGGGGCAATACCAAGCAGTCCTTTATATGTCACATGGCTTTTATAATATGAGTACATGCTACTTTGAGTTGCCAATGATGATGGCCTCTGACAAAAGAGTTCAGTGCAATCAATAATACATCTCGTAGATGGATAAATTTCTTTAAAAACTTTTGGCATAGTTTCCTGGATTTGGGCTTTAGAAGGCCATATAGGTATTGAACCTAAAGTGAAGTACATTAAGTTGATCCATGTTATTATGTACCTTGATGTTGTTGACTTTGATATATCAAAAAGCCAAGATGTGTGATTTAAGCTGAAGCCACCTTTGAGCCACGTGAGTACTAACAGAAGTTGATCCTTAGGTCTAAGCTTCACCTTTGGTCCCTGTTTTTTATTTGTTGGTGATATTAACTTTTCTTTACTTTTTGTTTTTGAGTCATAAAATTTTATGTTGTGACAGTTTTCCTTGACATCTAGTAATATATATAACTCATTGAATGTGGAAATTGTTAAACCAGTTTCAGATTTAAATAACTTTTCATTTTTAGATAAATTCTCATGATTGTAACTATTTGTCTTTAGGTTATCAAGTTCAGTTTTAAGATATATATTTTCATGTTCAAGTTCCTCAATTCTTAACTTCAAACGTTTAATTTCCTTTTCTTTTTCATCTTCCTCGTTTTCATTACTGGTACTTGAACCAGAATCTGTAAAATAATTTTCATCTTCATTTAGCAATCGTTTTTTAGGAGATTTTCTCTTTGAATCTACTACTTCTGGTTTAAAAGAAAATATTTTTGGTACAGTTCCTTTCTTTAAAGTTTTTCTTCCTTGTCCCAAGCTAACTTTGATGTCTTTTGCCTCAAAATGAAATTCACAAAGTACAGTAGTCCTCTTTATTTGAAAATTATCTCCAGTACTTTTCCTTCTATATTGATTTATTATACGTTTCCACTGACGATAAAGCTTAGCATCTTTGGGTAGTGTAAAAAAAACAATGCCAGTTGGATTCATTTTGCTGTCATACGTTCTACTTTTGCAATTTGGCATGCAGCAGTACACTCCCAACCCGCCCTTTTCAATTTGTTTTGGTCTAGAGGCAGACGAACCAGCATAATTTTCTGAAGACTCCATTTTTATATTAAGCAATCAATTTCTCATAACACAAGAAACGCCATTTTCTCTTTCAAAGCACTTGCTGGCTGTATGTTTTGATTTTTTCGCAAGTTCCGCCTCGTTTTCATGCAGCGAAAAAAAATCTCGGGAAAGGTGTATTGTCAATGTTATTTTTGAAGAGAATCTTCGGTGATAATTTGATTCCAACAAAATTGAAAAGACGTAGACTAAAGAAACTCCTCATGAATGGTAGTGAGAAACTGTTTTTTTCTTTAATGAAATCATCTACAAAAAAGTCGATGACATCTCGATGGGCGCATTATTTTGACCTGAGTGAGCAAATGTTATCATGACGGAACTACATAAAAAACGTTGGTGATCTTGTCTGAAGTGATATGGTCAAACTTTACATTAGGTATGTTAACTTTGTATCAGTGAGCCTCAAAGACTTCAATTGAATTCTTAAAACACTCAATTCGTTTAATAAAAAGCTTCAGTTCACCATCGAACCTTTTTGAAATGATAATGTTCATTTTGTAGACATCGAAAGCAAGCAAACTGAGACTGACCTTTTCTACCAACTTAAACACACTGAACAGTATAGTCAGTTTAGTACTCAAGTTCCCTTGTTGTTCAAAACTGTAGGGTACATACCATTGTATCATCATACATTAGCGATGTGTTCAAACAAAAAAATCTTTAATATCTCAATTTACGTAAATAAAATTATTTGTGTCCTTGTTTGGTTTTCAAATGGATGTTACCTACTCGATCATGTACCGATTGAAAGTAACGTTGGTAAAGCTTTCCAGGGGCTGAATAATAAAAAGAATGACGTCATCGTAGATTTTTCTGTAACCTCTATTTGCTGATTAAACAGGGAAAAACAATTAGGGTTCAAATCGTAAGTATCTCAATTAAAATCACGTTAATTTTGGTCGATGCTTATTTTGCTGAAACCCTAATTTAGTGACTAAATCAGTTAAATTTAGCTTTTAGCTTGTTATGTATCAAGAGAAATTGACATTGTGGCCATGGGTTCGCCACTGGATCCTGCAATTTTTTGTACTCTGTTATGGAAAAAAGATTATTTGAGTTTGCACGAAATGTAGACATCCTCATGCATTAAAGATTCCCCTCTGACGTGTTTGCTATATTTAATTATCAAGCAGACAACAAATTTTAAAATTTTATTTTGAAAATGTTGACAACAGAAAGAAGTTTAGAGGTAGGCCTAGAACTACTCTCCTTGTGGTGATAGAGAAGGATATTAAAATTGCTAATGACTTGAATCCTGAGCTTATTAATGTTAAAACCTTTAACTGTGTATATGACCTCGAATGTCTGAAAATGTTAGCTCAGGATAGAAATAGGTGGAAGGACATTGTAGAACTTGTCTGTGAATCTGGGTAAAGCGAACAGCCGTGGATTGATCTATGTACAGGCCCCTTCAGAATAGTTTTCGATTCTTAAGGGGCCTGTACATAGCTCAATCCACCTCGCTCTAAGCTGAACACCCCTTATATATTTTAGCAGACAACAATAAGTTAACCTAAACAATTTTCATCTGTCCTTAGTGTTTACTACTGAAAAGAACCGGATGATTGTTTATAGTTTTTGGATATCACAGTATCACGCCTCTTTTAATACCAGTATATTATGAAACCAACTTCCACTTAAAAATATATACAGTGGGTTTCATTCAGTTCCACGCAGTTCAAAATTGCCCTCATAAGAAGTGCTGTCCTCATTTTCTCTTCTGAAAAATTGTTAGAAGAAATTGATGAAATTAAGGAACTTCTGTTGAGCGACGGCTACCCTAACGATGTATTACACAAAGTTATTCGTTACGTATAATCCAGTTTTCAAAATCGTGTTAAACAGGGGCCTAAAAAGTGCCTTTTATACCTCAAGCTACGCTGAATAGGGCTGATTTTTACTAAAGTCGAAAATCAAATTACCAGGGGAGTTTCGAAATTCAATTGTGCTACTGCATCCAAAGTAATTTTTACTTCAAGGTAAGTTCTTCCTTCATTTATAAAGGATTTCTTGCCTGCCACAAATTCAAGTATGGTAGTTTATGAGTTAAAATGACGATGTGGTGCCAGCTGCGTGGGTCAGACGTTTTTAAGATTGATCGATAGAATAAAAAAACGCCTCGACGTCAGCAAAGACAAGATGCAAAAGTCTAAGCAAAATTGTTAGCTGTGATTCAGCTATAAAACAACATTTACTGCTAAACTGTGAATGCAGTGAAAATTTCGAGCTGAAACAGTTCAACGTAATTGGTAGAGCTAGATCTGCCTTTTTTTAAAAGTATTAGAGACAAAAATAGTCTACTTTCATCACCTCCTCTTTGTAGACAAAAAAAATTTGCCTTTGGTTCTTAAAGACAGCCAGTCACAAAAAGTGGCAGACTTTCAACCATCCTTTTTTGATAATAAAGTTTAAAATGTGCACACAAAAAATCCATTCATGTTATGGCTCTTGATAAAACTAAGAAATTAACCACGATCTTTCTGATAAGAGGCGCTTCAACCCCTCCAGAAAACTAACATTAAGCACCAACTCAAGTATTCATGATTTAGAGAAAATTACGACGGGAAAACAGATGGGATTTTTTTTGCACGCTTAAATGAACATGGTGTTCGTATATATTAGCTGATATTTTACATTTAACTGGGTATCAATTATTCCTCAAAACTATCATTATTTTCTTACTGTTTATTCGCGCTCATATTGAATCAATGGTTATAAACATAAACACACATATTCAGGGACCGGATTTTATCCTTTTAGTCTAACTTTTTATCTTTTCGCACAATTCGTGTGATTTTTAGAAACAGATAAAGCACAGTTCTGTTTTCTTTCGCACGACGAGCATAATTTGTACTATGGGTAAACCTTGCCAAAAATTGTACGAAAATCGATTAGAGCATGGGAGTCACTTACTACTGTAAAGTATATATATATATATATATATATATATATATATATATATATATGCGTATGATCAACAAAAAAAATGCTAAATTTCTAAGACATTGTCATTGAGCCACAAACGGAAGTCCTCATCAACAGTTTTGATATCACCTCGAATACCTATCAGTTGGCAAATCAATACGTGTTGATGGGATTGAATTTCACCACAACGACAAAATGGATTGTCCCTTAGACCAATTCTATGCATGAAATCGGCATATCGTCCATATCCAGATCGTAATCGATTTAAGAGCACCCATTGTTCACGCTTCAGGTCATGTCCTGGAGGTTTCACCGTAGGTTCAGGAATAAATTGGGAAAGCTGGTTGTCTGTATTACTCCATCGCTGTTTCCACACATTAGCAGCCCAAGATTTGACAGATGCTGTATCGTTTATGGTGGAAGCTAAAAGGTGCATGCGATTCGAAAGTGGAACTCTGCTCTTCAACCTATTGTTTGTAAGTGGATATTCAACCAATTTTTCAAGAATGTGCCTTTCCTCTGATAGCACACGATTATATAAATTCAATATATTTTTATCTCTTCTTAAGTCGGCAGGCTCAATACCACAAAGAATAGGAAGAACATCAGTTGAAGTCGATTTTATACAACCACTCACTAGTCTCAAGCATTCATTAAGTGCAACATCAACTTTATTGCAGTGATGGCTTTGGCTCCAAACAGGAGAACAATATTCCGCAGCAGAGTAACACAAGGCTAAAGCAGATGATTTCAAAGTCGAGAAATCAGCACCCCACCGACAGCCAGCAATACGCCTTAGTAGGTTACATCGCTTGGTAACTTTAGAAGAGACTTCAATCAAATGATGTTTGTATGAGAGAGTACGGTCTAGTGTGACACCAAGGTACTTGGGAGTTTTCTCAAAAGGTAACCTCATGCCAGATATTGAGACATTGAGTTCATAATCAGCTCTTCGATTAACAAGATGAAACACGCTGGAAACAGTTTTGGTGATATTCAGTTTGAGTATCCAATTTTTGAAGTATTTGCTGATGATATCCATATCACGTGATAATGTTCTTTCAATTACATCAAACTTCTTATGACAAGTCTTAAGGGCTATATCGTCAGCGTATATGTATTTTTTACTGATAGTTGTGGGTATATCATGTGTGTACAGGTTGAAAAGAAGTGGAGCAATGACTGAACCTTGTGGTACACCATTAGTTAGGGTTCGGCAGCGTGATTTCTTTGCACCCACATGTACATGAAACCGAAGCTGTGATATCATGGTCATAATGACACGAACCATTTCCTTGACTGTAAAGTGATTTCACTGAAAGGGAACCAACAGTTTTAATTTTACCTATACATGAATTTCAGTTAGATGCCAATAGCCAAGCAAAAGATGCGATTAATTGTCAGCACCCCAAATTAGTATCAAATTCTTGGAAATTGTCTTGTTATTGGAACTGTTTATTTAATACCTAGTTGAACTTAGATTATCATTACTTATAGTGAATGTGAAACTGTGCCTGGAAAATTTTGACATCTGCACATCAAAAATATTGTAAGGAATTTTCATTCCTATCACTGGATAAAGAGCTACTATTTTGTTCGTCGTGTGCTTCTCGTGTTTCTGTTTAAAAAAGCTCAATACTAATTCATCAACACCACAGAGCAAGAAAATCGACGTAGTCTGCTACTCCGGTCAAGTTTTACTGCTTTATCATTGCATACTTAAAAGTATAGATATTTTAAATCAAGGTTGATTGAGACCTTCATGGCCTTAAATATACCTCAAATTGGATGAAGTCCTTCTTAAAGAAGCAATTAGTGAATTTACAGACTTTTTTACAGACTCCAGGAGTAATCTGCCATGATATGTTTGTCCCATCTCCCTTGGTAACGCTCTTCTATGAACTTGAGATCATGATGTAACCGCTCACCTTGCTCGTCACTTACGTGTCCTAGGTTTTCTGGGAATCTATCAAGATGACTATACAGGTAATGGAGTTTGGCACTCATGTTACATCTAAGATTGCGAAAAGCAGACAGCTTATTTGCTACCAGAGCTTCATAGTTGTCAGCTTTTTTATTACCGAGAAAGTTTGTCAACACTTCCACAAATGAAAGCCATACAATCTTTTCCTTGTCATTTATCTTTCTGGTGAATTCTCGATCACGCGCTAGTGCACGAACTTGTAGTCCATCGAGAACACCAGCCTTGATCTTGTCGTAGGACAAACCAGAAATCACAAAAAATATGTGTTGAAAGCATTCACCTTGGGAAACTGTTTCATCATGGAAAGCTTGGTAGGAAGCGGAGAAAATATGATCTTTTCTAGACTTTTCTAGATCTTTTCTAGAAGCGTTTTCAGATTTGAATCTAGCAGGTCACAATGGGTAAGAATGAGTTAAGAAATGGTATCCACTGAAATTTAGAAAAACTTTTTTGGCCATTGCTACGCTTCCTTGACAATGTCGTGAAAAAGTTCCTTGAGATATTCTATTCGCCAATTGGTCACATCCTTGGGTTGTGGAGAACTTTGCTGTCGGCTGATTTGGTGCAGTTTGAGGCTAAAGCGGGTCTCTTGCCTGCTGTTTTCTTTATCTGTTTAACATTTCTTTGGAGTTTATCGTGAGACCTTCTACCTGTTTACATTTGGCTTCTAACCATTCATCCTTCGCTTAGGTACACTTCTTTCTAATTTGTTTGTTAATTAGCTTATACCCCATTTTATTGTGTTTGGACAGCCTGCTTTGTTCCATCATACCTTTGACCTTTTTATTGATCCGGGGAGATGCCTGGGACGACTTTGTGTCCACTTCTGGGATGTGTTGTTCTGAGATGTGTTGAACAATTGCTCATTGCTATGTTACTCCAGTGGAATTGTACATTTATGCTATCCAGGACTGGTATGTTACTGAGGATTGCTGTTTTAAAATTGTTTCTAGTTTTTCTTGCAGTTTTGAGGGAGGTTAGATCAAGTTTCGCTGTAGGTTTGGGAATCTGAATTCTTTTTAGTGATAGCTGGAATCATATAATGACTGGATTGTGATCTGAGTTTGGATATCCACGGGGGTAGGCCTTTGCAGACTTGACTGAATTCGTCAATCTTTGGTTAATAATGATGAAGTCAATGTGTTTCCTGGTTTGGTCACCAGGCTCTTTCACATAAACCATTTACGAGGGTGAACTTCAAACCATGTGTTTGTGATCGCCTCATCTCTGTCTCTGTACCGGTCTATGAGTGTCCGTTGTTTAGACTTTAAAGAAGCCTAAGCAAAGGACACTCATCCTAGCTACCTCTAGAATAACATTGTCTAATTTTCTTGCTTTGAAATAGCGTACGAATGTTCCACACGCCAATCTTGGACAACTATGATCGCATGTGTTCTTGGTCACTGGGTGATGATCCCGAGAACCCCAAGATTTTTGGTAGCTGTTGTTGTAGTTCGCCTTACAGTGAACTACATCTTGAAGTTGGTCGAGGATCCCGTTTGCTCAGTTTTGGGTGTTTGTATTTTTTCTTTTGTACCAACATCAGTATTTTTACAACACACCATCTCAAATTATCAGAAGCATCTCATCAGTAGTTAACCAGCCCAGGTCAGAACCATCGAAAAGGTGCTTGGGTTTTAAATTAGAATTTCCATTTTTCTAGGTGGACTGCCAACCAAGGTATGGCTTTAAAATGCATTCGGTTGTGGAGTTTCAATGTGGGTGAATAGGTTATTCTTTGCCACAACCACCTCCGTGTCACCCTTTAGCAAGATGTGTTATCTGCTAGCCCCGGGTAGGTGGAGCTCGTACAGATATCTGCTGACCAGTATGCATGTTGCATTTTCCGAAAGGAACTTAGCAAGACATCTAATTGTTCAGTTGAATAAAACGTTATTATTATTTTGGAAAGTATTTTAGTTTTTAAACTGTTCTGGTAACCTTATTATTAGTTCTCAATTGAATAATATGATATACTGAATACAATATCTTTTTTCGTTTTTTACCAGTAATATATTGATAGTGATGGGTTAATCCATTCGCGATTTTAAACACCATATTCTCAAGAAGCTAGATTGGATAACAAACATTAATCCACATAAAAAGCGTAAAAAAGCGAAAAGGAGCATTATTTTCAAAATCGACTAGCATAATTTCACTGTAATAAAAGGCATAAAATCCGTCCGTTTTTAATAATGCAGTCAAATAACATTAAAATTGTTGACAACAATGAAGTTTGATCACAATTAGGTTTTTAGAAACTTTCCCTATAAAAATTTTGTCTCAAAAGAATTGCAATCATCCATGCAATTTGCTTTCTTTTAGATTCATTTACCGTTGTTTCTCGTAGCCTTTTCAACTGCATATAAACAGCCAAAAACTATGTAAACATTTAGTTGAGAATTATCACATAAAATTGTTGAGATGTAAAAACAAACCCTAAACTAATATAATTTTCTATTTTCTTGTATATGATAGTTTTGGTAATTTCCTCACATTTCCAAGCAATGCAGTTTTCTTAATAATTTCCAAAACCAACCTCACATCCAGCTTTTGAATGCGTTTTTCTTATGATTAGAAATGTCTCCTGATGCTCCAGTGTCAGTAGGTATCTCTTCAGCTCTACTTATTTGCAATACATAACCTACTTTTTTTCTCAACATTTGGTACTTTTCAATGTTTTCAATTTCCTTTTCTTTCACTCTTGAGTCTTCTAGCATAGCAATATCGATTATTTTCACTTCTCTGTTCTTCCCAAGCAAAAAAATATTTGGTGGCCTTGTCTCAATAACTATTGCATTGAATGGTGAAACCACATAAGAGCTTGAAATTTCTCATTTTCAATACCTTCCACGGATTGCTGTTCATGCCATTTATTTGTTATGTTAAAGCATCCATTGCTGCAAAGCTGCCAATAAACATATTGTGCCACCTTGTCATGCCTTCTCTTGTACTTCCTTTGTGCTAATTTTGCGAAATAATGTTTATATTAAAATTGCATCGAAATATTTAAAAAGATTATATAAAAGTTTATAAAGTCAAGTCATTATACTAACAGGCATTAGTTATTGGTCAGGTGACATCAGTAAACGTTATGGATTGGCTTATTTTCTTCTTCTTATTTTTGCAACCCATTTACGAAAAAAAGAAACTCAAAATTGAATTGATACCCCAAAACAAAACAATATGATTTTTAGACGATTTTTAGACAATTTGAGTATATCACCCCAGACCCTTACCAGCACAAAAAGAAAAACTATATACATGTTTACATTAATTATTAAAAATTTATAAACAAAACTGAGGAAAACAAAATGGTGTTACCTTTAGAAAGTGATAAATATACTTTTCCTTTTCACTGAAGGGACAACTCATCTAGCCTTTAAGTGCAATTCTGAAAGTGTTGACGTTTTTTGACCAAAACAAATTTTGTTTGGTTACAAATTTAAAGCCTAAAAAGGCCTCAATTTATATCGTTTTTTGTTTCAGTTCTTGTGGTTTTTAAAAGACTATATGTTTATTTTTATAGGTCAATGGGAGTAGCATTAAGCGTTGGAATGGCTTGGTTGCTGATATTATTGAAGGAAAAGCAAATTTGATTATCGCATCCATTACTATCAATAATGAAAGGGCACAATATATTGAGTTTTCAAAACCTTTTAAATATCATGGGATTACAATATTAGTCAAAAAGGTATTTTACCCTTACTTGTCAATGTTAAGATAAAGAAAACATGCAGTACAATGTATTTAACCATTTTTGACTTACAAATGTGACAGAATTCAAATTATATCTCTTCATTAAGTCAATTCTATTTATCTACCTCAAAAATGAAAATGGTCTGATAAATTCTCAATGACCTATATTGCTTTTTCTATTTACCACGATCAAATTTGAATCAACCATTAATGCCTATAAAATTTTAATTTGTAATTTTCTCTTTCCTTGAAGGCTGTTAAATCTGTTAGCGTTAAATCCGTAAATTTTCTTTATTCCGTATGTTACGTATGTTCCGTGTATATTCGGTATAGATGGTATTTTTTCGTATGTAACGTAGTTGTATGTATATAGATTTTTTTTTTGGTTTTAACGCCATTTTCCCAGTAACTGGGGCTCAGATGGTGCCCTTCACAGGGACTTAGATATGGCAGTGAGGAATTTCTTGGCTGGATGCTCTTCCTGACGCCAACCAATGGGTTTTCTTTTGTGAATTTCAAAAGTCGCCCGCTCAGGGAATCGAACCCGGAACTCTTGGTTACTGTACAACTGCACTAACCATTAAGCCACGGCTCCTCTATGTAACGTATATATCATACATTCCATATATTTTATACGTTTTCTTTATTTAGTATATTTCATGTATTTTATCCAGCCTGTATATTTCTTATATTTGGCATATTTTTTAAAGTTATAATCAGCTTAACAAGTTAGCATGTGGAGTTTGTTGTTGTCAGAGAGAGAGAGAGAGAGAGAGAGAGAGATCTTGAAGAGTGATAAAACAGTAAATGTGAATAATTTAATCACCGTTTTTCGGACGGGCTAGCAATGCTTGCAAAAGTGTCATTTCTGATGCTAAATCTGACTGTGCTGAGCGAATTCATGAATACGTTTCTTGCAAAAGTCTTGGAGGTCAAGATTTTTGCAGCATCTACAAAACTATTTAAACTCTGGCAAGTTGGTTTTTCTTTTTATGGTTTTTGGGTTTCTCTGTATTGAAAGGCAAAGTCTAACGTTTTTGCTAGACTGTTTTCTGTAAATACTTGTCTAAATGACACCCGTTTCCTCTGCCCGATTTCACTTTGCAAGCTGATTAGATTTTGGACCATGTCATCATAAATCCAAGGTTGATTTCAAAAATAATTTATGAGGTTTATTAATTTAATCCTCCTTAGTCCAGATTCGATTCCGATAGTTGTGTTGAAAGTGTGTACTTCTCAGTGCGCAAACGTCGACCTAAAGTCTCTTCTGGCACCAATAAGGTCTCTGGACGAGTTAACAACAAAGCTCTTATGGAATTATTTGTATTGTGCTAATGGACACCCTACTTCTGAAACCATTTTTTATCTCTATAAATCTAACATTCGACCTTGTACGAAATATTGTTGCCAAATCTGAACAGAGGCTCCCTCTTCTCTGTTTGATGTTCTCGATGGAGTTTAGAAAGATGTTAGAAACTTTAGGCCTAAATTCTGTTGCTACTCTTCACCTTATGACGCCAAAAGGATTTGTTGCCACTGTAGTAAGTCTTTTAGGTATTATTATGGAGAGTAATCCAATGCATTTCCTCTAAGGTATCAGCTCTGTTGCATCTCGTATGACTCGTTTTTCTCTATGTCTTCATGCTGATCCACTTGCTTTTCCTCCGACGGATAGATTATGGAACTCTCTCTCTTTTCAATGCTTTCCTTTTCCCAAAGAATTAAATGTCTAGGATCAACTGATCTCTTTGCTTACCTTTTTTTCCTTTCAACTATCTTTTTTTCTTTGCAGTTTCATATACAGTGGTTTTATACCTTGTGTGATTTTTAATCATTTAAAAAGATATTGAAAAAGATTTCAACAACAAGGTACCCTCTGCCATGGAGGCGTCAAGTCTTGCTAAAGGTCAATCTCATAAAAAATTTAAAGATAACAGGAAATCTAGACAAAGAAATACAGAGACACGATCCTTTTAATCCACAACTGCTCGGTTTAATAATCTGTAACGACAAGGTGTGTGAAAAGAAAGTCCTGCAGAGGGCACAAAATTGCTTAACAAAAGTCATACGCAGTGTTGCTATGCTTGCATCACATCGAAATGTTCTCTGTTGTTTGCCAGCGGTCTTTCTTGCCTGTATTAATCTTCTCCATCCTTGTAAGAACAAGAACAACGTTATGTCTAAAATCTGCACACAGAGATAACAATTGAAGCAGTTGGAAAATCGAAAAAGAGACTTATAATTTGCCATTTAAAAACTGACGTATCGTTTAGTGTATTGTGTATTGTTGTATACTTTGTATACTAACTCATGAAGTCTTATAAGAAGTGCAGTTAGTTTAATAAAATGTCTTCAGAAGTATGGTTATCTTATCTTCTATTTACTATTACAGTTGAAAGATAAACATGTAAAGAGACTTTTTTTTTTCTTTTTTATGTTTTAGGATCAAATTAAAAGCAATCTGGACTCCTTTTTACGGCCATTTCGCACTGAACTGTGGCTTCTGGTTCTTCTCTCTGTGCACGTGGTTGCGGTTATTCTGTATCTACTGGATCGATTCAGTCCATTTGGTCGCTACAAATTAGCACAAGCTGATAAAGAAGAGACTGCACTTGATTTATCCAGTGCCATGTGGTTTTCATGGGGTGTACTTCTAAACAGTGGTATTGGAGAGGGTAAGAAACTGTTGTATGTTTTAGTTACATCATTGTATTTTGTAGATTTTGTATAACCCTTGATATACAAGTTAAAAAAGAATGCCACTAAAAATGTTTGAGGAAAGAAACCAGGTACGCATGTCCTGTCAATATGAAACTTTATGTGACTAAATTCCACAACTCTATTTATTGGGTGGCCACAACTTTATATGTTGCATAAGGTGACATTTTCTCCTAAAGCTTACTATCCCCGTCAGCAATGATCTTCTCAGACTAAATTTTTTGAAAATACACAGTTTGACACCTATTACTTAAAGTTTTTTAATTTTTATTATTGGAAGTTATTTCGAGGCATTTAAGTAGAAGGGTTATGGTTTGACAATTTCGATTAAATCCTTAACATGACAGAATTTGTGGATAGCTATTTGTCGAAAATACTGGGTACTTGTCCGTTTTAAAACTCACATACATACACACACAAACAGAAACACTCACTAAAAACAAAACGAATAAGTAAAACGTCTCGAGTTTCTACAAAAACTCAAAGGAATTTTATTTTGTTAATAGTGGTTGTGATGAAGTGGTGGTAATGGTGGAATGGTAAAATGTTTCCATATTTTATTGCTCTAGTTTGCATATCCATGGGTTACTGAGGTACGATGCTGTGCTAAAGCAATTATGATATGACAAAATGTTTCGAAGTAGTGAAAATTCGAATTGACTGGTATTCGAATTAATAGACGTCAGTTGCTTTCGATTTAATTGAATTAGAAATTGAAGACGTGCATAGTTATTTACCTTTCTCATAATTCTTTTTTAAGTAGGCTCGAAGAAAGTGGAGAACACTAATATTATTTATTGTTTAGATTAGAGAGAACAAATAATTAATAAACTTTTATACAAGAAGAACTGGAAATTTCGAAATAAGTTAGTTTCTGCAAATGTTGCATTGGAAAATAACACATATCTTTTTTCCATAAAAATTTTAGGAATTTAGCATGATATTGGCTACAGCTCACAACTATAACCAAATATCATTTCAGTTAATACCTACAACAATATATTCTGGTGGCATGTTTCTTTTTCGGGACCTATCATACCCAAGGGATGAATATGTATCCATTAAAGATATTAAATATTTCATATTCATGTATTTGCACGACACTGACTTGCATTTTTTTTAGTTTTGATGTGCAGCCTGTATAAATTCAGTTTTGCGCTTTTCAATCGATTATACACCTGTCGACTTTGTTTTTAACCAAATTGTTACTGGGCAATGGCCATACATTTCTGGGCTATCTTTTAACGCTGTTTCTGAAAATCAAGTCCGTATTGCCCCATCGCATCATTCTTTCTCTTTACAGATAACTCCCATTTTAGAGAAAATAGTCCAAAATAGACCATCGTGTTATTCTAGGGCATATTATAATATCATATATATTATACACTCAAAACATTTTTAATTAAATTATAGTTGCATTTCATAAAAGAAATATTATCCTAACAACTTTGGAAGTGGATTTTGAGCAGTTTCATTCTTTATTATTTGACCTAAAAATACCTTATCATGTGTGAATTTATTACCTAACGAAACAAATCCATATTTTTTACCCAAATAAATGATGCTCTGTTATTTGAATTGATAAAATTACTTATATTCTAACATTCTGATGAAATATGTTGGAGTAATTGATACAGATCGACGTGTTGCATATCGTCATCAAAAATGGAGACAAATGGAAAGTCAATCAGACATAAGGATAAAAAAACCCCTAAATAGTAACAAGGTTTACACATCTAAGAACCTATGAAATGCGAATTCCTTCACTAATGCTCATCAAACAAAGGTATAAATTTTCTCTTTTTGGAAACCATCCTGTGTTTCTTCAATGACTCATCTTGTTTGATACTCCAATTGTAATCAACTAGCATGTTAATGCCCCATCTTTCTTGATAAGATTTCTCCTTCTACTTGAGACCCTGATGAAATTTCTCACCTTGTGTATTACTATAGTCATCAAGATTATCTGGAAACTGTTCCTGGCGACTAAATAGGAAGTATATCTTATTAACCAAATTACACCCAAGTTGTAGGTAGGACTTGAGAATTCTTCTTGCAAACCACTTCATAGTTGTCAGCTTACCAAGGAAATTGCTACAACGTCAACAAACGCCGTCCGAGCGTCCAAACATTGAATTCAATGAAATCTTTATCAACAATCACCTTTCGTATTTGAGGAGCATTAAAACCAACGGCTTTCACAGGGAAAAAAATGATAACCTCAAATGAAAAAAACTGTTGTTCTTCTTTGTCAAGTACTTTGACACATTGTTTCATGAGCACAAGTTTGATGTCAAGTGGTAAAAAAATGATCTTAACTTGCCTAATCAACGCTTCATTTATTATGTTTCCCCCCTACCCCACTAGAAGATGTCCTCTGATTCCTCAGTCCTTCTGAGTCTAGTATTTATGTTGTGCCTTGCTATCCAGGAAGCAGAGTAAAAAGGAATACTTTGGAATAACCTCCTTGGTGGGCAAGTAAAAAGTTCACCATTTTAAAATCTACACATATGACCCATCTATGTTTGTCATAGTCCACCAAAGACAACACAGTTTTTACCTGCTCATAGCTTTCCTTGGTATACATTAAATAGACATTATGTATACAACCTAAGTAAAAGAAGTAAAACACATTTCAGACTTCGTTTTGATGAATTGAAAAACAGCTTCCATTCAAATGTATCGTAATTTTCAATACCCTGTACAACGAGAAGATTCTCTGCGTTGGTAAAGAAAACAAATTAGTCCTTAACTTGAAAGAACTGTCAAAATGAGACTTCCCTTGACTTGTGGTAAGAAACACTTGTTCCATGTGTCAACAAATATCTGTCTTTTAATTTTGGTGCTAAAATTTGAGATTGATATTTTGAGACGTTTAGATCGCAAATTAGATCATTCAGCTCAATTTGCTTCATGACCTGGGGCAATGACTGATATATATGTGTATATTATGTGTTGTGTGTGTGATGATGTATGGTACACATATCCACATATATAAATCGCCTCTCTTAGCAACAAATTGGTCATCAATCTGAATTTCGGAATCAGGCACTTTAGTCTCTTTACCTGAATTTTGTTGAAGAATATGAAATGGTATAATATACAATGAAGAAATTTCGCTGAAGAGTAGCACAGCGTAAAAGTTCGAATGTGAAACCATCAATATTGCAGTTCGGAGTTAACTTTGTGTAGATTTTTCTTGTTAAAAGCTTTTGTTTCAAACAAGCAAAAATACCAAATGCAATCAAAAGGTTCAAATGTGTCTTTTTAGTAAAAATTGAAGAGGTTCAAGCAAAGTCTTGAACTGTAAAACTATGGAAATGAGGTCAAATACTCATGACGTTTTAGAAAATTGAAACACATACTAATGATCCTGAAAGTCTTTGTAGGGAGTCTGCAATAACCGATGATTCCTTTCGGGAGTTATGAGAATGCTCTCACTTAAATTGATACTTTAATCTTTTTACTTACAATATCATGTCCATTCATTTCATTGTAAAATTAGACATTCCGGCCTATTTTGACCGTAATATGCATTAGCTCTAGCGACAAAAAATGTAGTGGTAGGGCAAAAAAGACTAGATTTTCAAACAAAAGTGAACAAATAGCCCAGACACATGCGCTCATTGCCTTGCAACGTTTTGGTCTGAAAAAAAAGGAACAGTGTTCTATTCTACATTATCTTATCAATATTTCTTGTAGGTACTCCAAGAAGTTTCAGCGCACGTGTTCTGGCAATGGTATGGGCCGGTTTTGCCATGATTATTGTGGCAAGTTATACAGCCAATTTAGCTGCATTTTTAGTGTTAGACAGGCCAAAGCCTGTTGTCACTGGAATTGATGACCCAAATGTAAGCTAATTATCATATTTTAACGCACAGCACTCTTTTAAATGATTTATATTGAATACTCTCTTATTATATTTTAATTTAAATTTTAAAAAACGATAAAATATTGGCTGTGAGGTAAAAGTAAAAAATTGTCTTTTTTATTTATCTACTTATCTATTTATTTATTTATTACTGAACGTTTATACAGGATGTCATTCAAAAATAATATGTATACGCTATGTACAATAAAACTTCCGACTTTCAGTAGATTCTGGAATAAATTCAAAAAAGATTAACAATAAAGTAAAAGTTTCTAGGAGATATTAACTGCAAGATATAAAGCAACTTTATTCATATAACAATTTTTAAAACTTATCTTTTGACGCAGCTGAGCAAACTTCACGTGGGAGTTCATTGTAAATTTTTGCTCTATAAAAACAAAAAATCGTTTTCGGTGACTTCAGATTTGCTTTTGATGATGTGAGTAGGAAATTATTGTTCCTTGGGCGTTTTAAAAAGTAATTTATAACTAACTAGGCAGAAACTATAATCAGTACAACCTGCTGAACTTCTAACATCAGATTACTCTTCAGCAACAATGACAACAGCAACAACAAAAAGGGAATAGTTGTTTCAAACTTACGATTGGCACAAAAGGCAAAAAGTCATACACTACACATGTACAATTTTTGCGAGACTGAAATGAATATACACTTGATACAAAATGGATGACAAGTGAAAAAACCATCATATCGCATTGCAGCAATGTCGAATCCATTCCTGGGTAGTAATGTTTGCAGCCCTAGGCTCTATTTCGAAACACTGAGAGGCCAATTAGCACTCCTTTAAAAAATATTCAAAAGTCTAGTTTACTATACCACAAAGGTATTCAAGGCTGGCAATTGGTTGTTTATAGTCTGATCAACTTTTACTCTTGACCAGTTTAAAGTTAGTCACTCCATCCTAGACAGTGATATGCTTTTTGGCAGGTTTTCATTAATGTTTGATAAAATTCTATTTTTTTACATTATTTCACATTATTCGTTAATCCTTGAGGCTTCTCCTTTAATCAGCTCTAGTGTCTTCACCTGTTTAACCCTTTTTCGAGACGTGTCATCGGCTTACTTCCTCAAGGCTATGGAATGGGTTTTCAGATTGCTGCTTTCTGTGAAATTTTCAGCCTTTTCTGTGGTCTCTTGTTGGCTACAAAGGGAAATCAAATCAAGTTCGACCACTTTAAATTGATGTATAATAAAATATTTCAGTACGTTCAAAATATTTAGCATCGCCGTTTTTATAGTATACAATATTTGTTATAAGCGCCAACTTGCACCAAAAGTGTTTATAAATTGAAATTTTCTCGATGCTCCGTAAATAAACAAGTATCTGCTGTATTTCTGATCTAAATTAAGTGCCGGATTTAGGTTTCAAAAATTTAGCAGCTGTCACTTTTTGCATTGCAAAAACTCTTGCAATATTTTGTATTTTGTGGAGAAATTGTTTTTAAAAATTGAGACCATTTTTGAGGAAAGATTGAGATTTTTCTATTCTGCACAACAATGACAGAGAAAAATTCACATATAAATTTGATTTGTTTGCATAAAACGTTTAAAGAAAGTTTATGTAATGATAAACCTTTCAACTGAGTTGAACATGGAATTTATCAAAGAAAATTGCTTCAAATGACAGTTAGACCATTCTCATCAAATCTTGCTCTTTTGATCTTAATTCTCAAGCAAATATGTCCTCCACTAAATTCACAAAGAAATTATTTACAACACGCCATAGCAATTTTATCTCATAATCTAGCTACGATGCACATTTGTACAGCTTGTACCAAATCTTAAGCCAGCATTGGAAACATATTCTCGTTTTTGTGCTGAGAAATATTTACAGGCAGGAGCAAGTTTCACAATTTCTCGCTGGACATAGAGAAAAGGCAAGGTGCTTGTTTTACATTAAAGTCTGTTTTAAAAAGTTAATTAAGATAAGATAAAGGGTTGCTAAGAGGTTCATCAAGTTGGGAAGGTTGTATCTATAAAAAGCTTCACGGATTCCACGCACTTTGTCCGTTCGAGTGGCAAGTAAGTGGAATAATGTAATGACTGCACCTTCGAACTCGGTACCTCTTCCAGTGTTCACTGTTGCAGGACTGAATGCCTTCCAAACAATTGTTTCACAAATGTTGGCTGCTATTTTTTATAAAAGACTGTACTAATCTGTCATTAATTTGTTCATGTTTTTGAAAAATATATTTAAGAAAGTAAAGAACGTGCCAACTGAATTAATAAGGAGCCGTTTTATGAGCATCATGTAAAACCAATTTGAAAGTGAAGCCACGAACCCTCTTTTGGTTTCACTGTTTACGAAAGACTTTTTAAATTTATACTCAAATATATATTTCGATTCTTTAGGACAAAAGAACAAACTTTTGTATGTTAATTCCTTTAACCATGTTTAAAACTGACGACCATATTATATTTGAAAGGTGTTCTGCCAATCTCCATTTATTTTTATTTGTATACCTAACAAAATTAATTCTAAATCTCTTTAGCAATTTTGCCATCTCTGTTTTGCTTTCTTCTGTTATTTTCTAAATCAATTTCTTTACCAACATCAAACTTGACATTATACACCTCCAATACATCCTCACTTTTACGGTAATTTTGTACAATACTATGTTAATATAACTTCAGGTGACAGATTTAGATTATTTTTCAAAGAAATATTTATTAATTATTCAAACCTTCCATCAATTTTAGTAGGAGAGATTGTTTTTAGATTTTCCTAAAATTATTTTTAGGCAAATTGTTAAAAAACAGAAATGTCTTGAATTTGCAGTACAATTTCCGTGGAATTAAGTTCAGCGAAAATTAATTCCTATGAGGTCCTAACAAATGAAGAAAACTTGTAACTTTTAATGTACCTTAAGCTACTATGATAATTAAATATGCACATTGAACTCTTTAATTTCGTTTTCCATATAATTCATTGATTGTTTTTATCGAAGGGTTTTGTACGCATTTTAATTTCAATTGATTTTCCCATCATCATGCCAGGAAAGTAATGACTTGGTCTTTGCCAATTTTTTTGTACAGATGCGCAATCCAACCGACACTTTTAAGTTCGGAACTGTTGCCAACACCGGCGTTGAAGTATATTTTCGAAGGCAAGTAGAACTTTCCAGTATGTATACGTTCATGGAGAAATACAATGTACGCTCAGAGCAAGAAGGAATACAAGCTGTAAAATCCGGGTAGGTAATGCTATCTGTTTTCAAAAAGCTACATTCGAGATTCAAAACTTTGTAACAGATATCAAATTCCAAGGTTTCCACAACATTTCCGACATTACGGTTTTCCAGCAAATCGCTATTGTATTGTAGAACCACTGCTAGTTAAAGAGCTAAATATATACATTTTTTCTTCATATTTTTCATTAAAGTTTATTTGCTGCTTTTATTTGTCTCCCAATTTGATAAGTGTTTCTCCGCTTGTAGAATATTTACCTCTAAAAATGGTCGTTTTTATCATTTCATTAATTACTTTCTTGAGGTTCTTATATTTAATCTACTGCTAAATCTTACAAATAGGTTGGTTCTTTCTATAGCACTAACTAGTATGTTAATTCTAAGAGTTTTCTGTAAATCAACGATCCGCTCTTGCAAGGATTACTATTTTCACGTCTGGACAGGTGTTCCTTCATCGTATCTTCATGTTCCTGATTGTGCAGAGACGTATCTGCAAGTTGATAGATCCAAATATTGCTGAAGCACTTCAAACTTTGTATTAACGAAATGTTGCTACTTTATTCTTAGTCTTTTCTAAAGAAATTATCTTGGAAACTGTTCTGGTGTGCTTTCCTTGCTAGAACCAGATCAGTTTACTCCATGTCCTGTAAATCCTTTTTCACACCGTCTTCATCCCAATGAAGTTGTTTTCCTTGGTTGTAATGATTCTTTCTATGACTGCAGCTTCTTTCCTCTGACGGCTAGATTATGGAGCTTTCTGGCCTCAGACTGCTTTTCCCTTCAATGTTCTGAAGTCTAAGGTGAAGACAAATTTATTGACCAAACATTTTTTTTTGCATTATCTCTATTTATAACTCCACTCTTATTGCTCCTGTACAGCTCCGTGAATTTAGTGGCTTTATGCCTTTTATGGTCTTTAACATAAACATTTTTCCCCTTTCCCAAAAAAAAAACAGAATAAAAAATATACACACGACTGTCACACTTCTCCTGGAAAACAGCCACATTCCACGAATACTGCGTCCAGTACGTTTATTTATTTAATGTGGCAACGATTGAATTTGTGTATGTTCTCAAACAAAGAACTGGGAGAGAGAAAAGGAATGTATATAAATGTTTCTGTTAAAAGAAAGGAAACGAAATGAAAGTGTACCTTTCGCACTAATATGGCTTTTAGTCTTGTTTAGGATAAAATAAATAGAGAACGCACTCACACACACACACACACACACACACACAAAGAAAAGTAAACAAAAAAGCAAGTTGTTTGCAGTTTTTCCAACGATGTTATGATTCTCAAGTTGGAATTTTTTTGCATGGTATACTGATGTCTAATGAGGTCAGTTTGCGAGGGTGTATAAAGGGGATACAGGACGGATTTACGAGGACATGATAATTTTCTTTTGTAGCATAAGCATGTAATAAATCCATTTGCACATCAGAAAAAGGCAATGTTTCTGACATTGTCTTTGACTTTATTACCGGGCATTGTAAAGCTCTTTACTCGCAGAGTAAGGTCTACCTTTTATTTAGAAACATTGGAGGCAATTTGTATTCAACTATCATCAACTCTTCTTTGAAGACAAAAACAATTTGTGTAAGGTCTTCAATTGCTTTAGACAGTTGATCACAGAAAACAGAGGACTTTCATTGATTCGATTTGTTTTCTTCAGCCAAGCACGAAAAGTGGGGCGGTTTGTCGATCCTTTTTGTTATTCGGATTGACAAAAAGTCACCTGACTTGTGTCTTCTTATTCTCGTGTCTTGGTCCACTCGAGGGTCAGCGAAAAAGCTTTCGACCAAAATGAATGAGATTTTTCATTGCAATGATTAAATTTTTACAGTGCAGAAATCTTTAAGCATTCATTAAATGAGAATGGAAGTAAATCTGTTTGTTACATCAGTAAGTTAAGGATAAAGCCCTCAAATACTCGTGCAATGACGGTCGATTCCTATGATCTGAGGTTAAAAATTTTGACCACTTTTTAATTACAATAGAATAATATTAAGATATTAAAACATCACATATTCTCGATTTTAGTAATTTACAGACAGAGAAAATTGGGTACGAAGAAGCAAATAGAGGTTAAAAACCAACAGAAAAGTAACGAGGGAAGGAAGACTGATTAAATCTTCTAGATTTAGGGTATTGCGTTTGCTTTTCTTTGAAAGAAAATTTTAATTTACGAATTTTCAATCCACTGTACTTTAAGCTACTGACCCATAAAAGATTGCCTGTACCTCTTTATTCCAGTGCATTGAAAGCTTTTCTTTGGGACAGCCCTGTTCTTTTTCACGAAGCATCACAAGATTGTAGTGTAACTACAGTGGGAGAGTTATTTGGTCGATCTGGATATGGCATAGGTATGCCAAAGGGATCCATATGGAGTCATCAGGTATCATTAGCAATTTTGAATTTCCACGAAAGTGGTGTTATGGAAGAGCTTGAGTCAAGCTGGATTGATTTTGGGAATTGTCCAAAGGAAACTGCATCAACTACTACTTTGGGATTGAACCACATGTTAGGTAAGCAACTACTATATTTTATTTTTTAAATAGCTAAGTGTATGAATGAAAATGATTCGTGATTTATTTCAGCATGTTTATTATACAGTGCGATGTATTACCAGCATTTACGGAAGCCAATAGAGGCAGGGAAAAAGGCAAAATAAGATTTTCATCACTCTAATTGCTTGAGCACCTGTCACAAGAAATGTAGATATAACCAATGAAGATGTTATCTTAAAATTATTGTGGAGGACAACAAAGGGATTGAATAAGCGTATGAAGAGAAAATATAATGTTCATTATTGTTTTTTGATAACCTTTCATGGGCTAAATGAGGTGCAGGGACCCCCTCTCTCCTTTCATTTCTTTCACAGAACTTAAAAATTATCAAAATTTGAAAGCACTGTAAAAAATGTCACCTCCCCAAAAGGTTTAAGTACCTCTTGAAAGTCTTAAATATGTATCAGGGTTCCTTGATTTTATTATTCAACAAAGCTGCATAAAAGAAAATAACAATAAATTATAATAGAAATACATTAGTCCTTTCTTATGCGACCATTCTTAATGCCAATGAAATTTGACCATATAGAGTATTGGTCACTTACAGGAGGATTGCCAAAAACATCATATTGTTTTAAACATATTGTTATAGTGAACTGTTATGTATAGATGAATCAACAACTTGTTTGCAGTGGAGATCACCCTTGAAACAATCGTAGCACTGTTCCAGACTGAACCCTTCTGACTGCGCCATTCGTCAACAAAAATATATTTCATCGTATTTTTTAATACTTGTATAATTGCTTGTACAGTAAATACAATTAAATGGTGAAACAAATAGAACTGGCTGTTTAACGAAAGCTATTTTATAACAGTTACAAAATTTTAAATTTGGCTTGTTCCCATAACAAAACAATATTCACCATGTCTGGGTTTTCATTCAGGATTTTTGTATTTGTAAAGCTATGTCCCAATGTAGTTGACCAATGATTCGTAGTTACACCAATTATTAGTTTGGAATGTATATATAAAAATGTATACATATATATATATATATACATGAACATATATATATACATATATATACTCGTACAAATGGGAATTAACATTTAAATTCCCACTTAAAAGTAAAATGCGTTCCTGAAAAATCTTTTTATCCTTGTCTGTCTGAAACCAGCCTTTATTATTTGTTGCTTAAATTAAATATCAATTATAAGTACACGAAAGGATTTTAAAGAGCAAGCATTTTTAAGAATCTGTAAATAGAATTGTACTCATTGGCTTGTTGTGGATTCGTAATTCGCAGATAAACTCTTATCCTGTATATGAAGACTTTATGTCGAAGAAAATCGGTTTTCTTGACAAGTAGAAATTATTCTGGGATGCTTTAGTCGGCTGTGGATACTAATTTGCAGGCACTGCTGAAAACCGAGTTAGTTTGAATGCAAACACAATACCGTAATTTCTCTAATTTAGTACGGCCTAAAAATAATTATTTCGGGCATGCCGCACTAATAATTAGAAGGAATAAATTACTATCTTTAGACCACTTCTAGCCCGCACTAATATTTAGAGGAAAATTTAATCCTCCCCGCACTAAGTTAGACGTAAAAAAGAAAAACGACAAGTTCTTTTTGGTATTCATTTTTTTATTTCATTTTATTTATTTATTCTTTGTGTTTTCCGTTTTTTGGACTCTTTTCTTTTCTTCTTCGATTTCTCTTCTCTGCTTTTAAAATGTTTCTATCTCAGGTAATACCTTTTCTTTCATTTGACAAAACAATTTCTCATTCGAAGATTTGAGTAAATTTGAGCTGGTATCTCTAACCCTCCCTTTTTGAGGTCAGCAGAATATCTTCTTGGCCCATTAACTTTTACCTGAAGTTTTCCGCCGTATTTCAAAAGAAGAATGTTAATTTAGATAAAAATTCTGGTATGTTTTCAACTGTTTGCCCATTATTTCCCATTGTTATTGCATATTTATCTTTGACAACAGCACCAG
>RDPX01000047.1:1067002-1081121 GCA_003991215.1 Morbakka virulenta | reverse complement strand
AAAAAATATTACAATTGACATAAGACTGAAAAATAACTATCATAATATTTTCCCTCTCTATTTTGAATATATATATATATATATATATATATATATATATATATATATATATATATATATATATGTATGTATTTATACATATATTTATAAAAAGGATAATTTCACTGTCTTATTGAAAAATTTGTTATAACATTTGTTGTCTTAGATTTAGAGCTGAAATATATATTTACATATAATGTCTCTAAACAGGAAGAGCTTGAGTATTCTTTGCCTGAGCGAGTGTGCCAAGGTGGGGCAAGGCTGGCGGAGGTGTGTCATTCAGTTTGGCATCAATTGGTAGCTCTGACTGTTTCTCAGGTTCAGCAATGGGGGTGTTTAAAACGTCAGGGCCAGCATTCCCAGCTATATACGGATTTTCACTTTCATAGGAAGGTTCACCATTGAATGTTACCCTTGGAGCTAGGTGTCTCACAGAAACAGTTGTCTCTCGACCGTCAGGCAGCCTGACATGAGCATGGAATGGATTGGTCGTTTCCAGAAGATCTACTTCTTTAACGAGAGCTTCATACTTGTTGGCTCTCACATTTCGTCGCATGAAGACTTCGCTGATGTGGGAACCTTCTTTCATGTGGAGTGGCGTTCGTTGTTGTACACAAGAGTGATCTCTGAGAGTGAAGGGCATCAGGCACCATAAGTTCCCAGCAGATACAGGAAGGCTGTGAGGCTTTAGTGACAGGTTAATAGTTTTTCGTAATATGCCATTGTAACGTTCGGTCTGTCCATTGCCCTGGGGGTTGTATGGAGTAGTACGGCTTCTTACTATTCCCCGACTGTGAAGAAAGTCTGTCAGTGCCAAAGACATGAATGCTGTTCCTCGGTCAGAGTGGATGTAGGCTGGCATTCCAAAGGTGGAGAAGAGAGATGTTAGGCATTAAACGACAGTCTCTGTGTCGATATTGTAACAGGGATAAGCCCATGGGAACCGGGAAAACTCATCGAAGGGCAGGGGACCTTTAAAGCCCATATTGAGTCTTTCGTGTGGTTGAGTTGCTTTTACCAGCTTCCATTCAAATGTCTGGAACTTGGACTTCAGTTCAGCACATACTGAGAACGACCCACATATCCTCCGAATTTCTTCGATGGAAAATGGTAGATTACGGCATTTAACAAAGTGAGTCATCTGGATGACACCAGGGTGGCATGGAGAATCATGCAATTTTTTCAGAGCATTCCCATCACCTGGAATTGCAGAGCACTGTACGCCTGACAGGGCATCAGGAGCCGCATGCTTTTCCCAAGATCTGCAGATTTTATCGTAGAAGTAGCTTGCAAGTTCAATGCGCCAGCGCTGGATTTTTTCGTTTTTGATTTTCCTTTATTTCTGTTTGTCAAACATGAAACTTACAGATTTCTGGTCAGTAACAAGTTGGAAATATGTTCCCAACAAAAAATGTTTCCACTTTCTTATGGCTTCATCTATAGCGTATGCTTCTTTTTTAACTGCAGGATGCTTTCTCTCGGAGGCATTGAGGGTAAGGGAGAAGAAGGTACTGGTCTGCTATTTTGATTTAAGGTGGCGGCAATGGCATATTCAGAAGCGTCTCCTTTTTCTGGTGTCTACTCTGTTGTTTTTCTGACCTAATTTCTGGTATTCATTCTTGCAATATGTCCTACCCCCTGGCCTTTTGCTGATTCTGCTCGTATAATATAACAAATAAAAAATGTATCAAATCCATAGCAAAAATTTTATTTTTTTAAAATGTAGAAGACAGTAACTTCTGTGGTTCCTTTTGATATGACTTTCATCATCACAGAGCTCAGTTAGTCAGCAGACTGATGGTATGCATCCAGGTGATGCTTTCGGATATCGATTTATATTTGAAATTTTATTTCATGACAATTTTAATCAAACGAATGGCCCCCAGTACCTGGCAGATCAACATCTATGCTGATGACACTACCTTCTACTCTGGCATTAGCATAAAGCCAACTCAACAGGAATTAGTTTGACCTTCAGGCCGTCAGTGAATGGGAAGCGAAATGACTGGGTTTTTTTTACTGCTTTAAACATTTAACTGATTTCGTTCAGTAAAAAGTTGAATATTAATTTCTCTCAAATACCCATGGCAAATCATTCTGACGTTAACCTTAATGAGATTGATTCTTTCTTCGGGGATGCAAATCAATACTTGGTTTGCTATTTTCTCCTCATCTTTATTGGGTTTCTTAGATTCTTGTTTTATATCTTAGCTTACCTTTTTATTTGCCTTTCGTAACAGGTCCCTGCGTATAGTAACTTTAAGCCCCGTATAAAGATAGCTTAGGAATCTCTTTTGGAATCTCTTTTCCTTTCACATTGTGTGTCACACCGTGTGCCATTTTTTTCGTATTTATCACTGCAAATAATTTCTTACAAATTATTTACACTGATTTGCTCTGAGGATTTGTATGTAGTTTTCGTTTGTAACCTTTTCCAGTGGTTGTGTTTGTGGCAGAGTCCGCATTGTATAACAGAGTTATTACTTACTTTCTTACTTACTTATTCTCTGTGTTCTGCTTCTTTGGTAGTCGAGGACATCCCATAGATGCAATCAGACCTTCGTTGAAACGTTTCCAGTTCTTCTTCTCTCTTGCTTTTTCCCTTAGGCTCTGGAGCTGTCTTCTTGTACGGAGTTGCCCTAGTCCGGAGTTTTTGATGTCTTCACGGATGGTGCTGAGAAGATTTGTAGAGTGGCGTCCTATTCTGACTTTATACATTGTTGCTCCTGATATGGCGAATTCAAGGGCTTTTTGGGTGGGGGTGTTGATGTCCATGCGTAGGACATGACCTAGCATAGACCATCTTCGCTTTGGTACTAGTGTAGATATAGGATCCGTTTGGCAGATTTTATACAGTTCTTTATTACTGATTACGCTTTTTTGGCCATAGGTGACCTGTTATCGTTCGCAAGTGTTTACGGTTGCATATATCTATTTTATTCATCATGGCTTTGTTGGTAGCCCAGCTGTCACAATTATATAGCATGATGGAGAGGCAGTACGCATTATAAACTTTGAATATGGTTTTGAGCGGAATCTTAGTGCAGCGATCCCAGATTTTCGATAGTGATTTAAATGCTATGTTGCCTTATATGCATCTGGCAGAGATGTCTGCTGAACAGCATAGCAGGGACCCTAAAGTTTTACACTTACGTCAGTTTTCGCNTTTGTAGAGTGGCGTCCTATTCTGGCTTTATACATTGTTGCTCCTGATATGGCGAATTCAAGGGCTTTCTGGGTGGGGGTGTTGATGTCCATGCGTAGGACATGACCTAGCATAGACCATCTTCGCTTTGCTACTAGTGTAGATATAGGATCCGTTTGGCAGATTTTATACAGTTCTTTATTACTGATTACGCTTTTGGGCCATAGGTGACCTGTTATCGTTCGCAAGTGTTTACGGTGGCATATATCTATTTTATTCATCATAGCTTTGTTGGTAGCCCAACTGTCGCAATTATATAGCATGATGGAGAGGCAGTACGCGTTATAAAGTTTGAGTCTGGTTTTGAGCGGAATTTTATTGCGGCGAGACCAGATTTTTGATAATAATTTAAATGCTATGTTGCCTTGGATGCATCTGGCAGAGATGTCTGCTGAACTACATAGCAGGGACCCTAACGTTTTACACTTACGCCAGTTTTCGCAGCCTCGGATAGGTGTTCCTTCTGGATCAGTTTCAGATATTTCGGCAAGATATATGTGTGTAAACTCAGTTTTACTTTCGTTCATAAATAGATTTTCTTCTTTAAGTTTTTCTGCAGCAATTTCTTGTAATTTTTTCAGAGGTTCTTTTTCTTCATCTAAAAAGTCGTTATCGTCTGCATATTCCATTTCCAGTGCCATAACAAGGCAAGAAACAAGAGGATTTGGTCTGATGGATTTATTTCTGATTTTTCTTAGAGCGTGTGCGAGATAACATATGAATAATACTGGTGATAAACCATCCCCTTGAGGTGATCCTATGGAGGTTTCAAATGAATCGGAGAGTGCGTTTTTGATTCGAACACGAAGAGATGTTCTTGATAGTAGTATACGCACAAGTCTTAGTTCGTCTTCATTGCATCCTGCGTGTATAAGAATCTCGAGTATACGTTTGCGTTTGATGGCATCAAAGGCTTTTGACATATCGATACCAATCTTGTGGAAGTCCTATTTTCTAGCAAAAACGACGGATGTTAACATGCGTTGTGTCCAGACGATGTCGGCACAGCTTCTACCTCTTTTGAATCCGCTTTGATGTAATCCTGTATAGTTGTCTACTTTATCCCTTATTCTACTCAGATTAATGGTGGATAAAATTTTCCTTCTCCTGTTCAACAGTGTGATCTGACCAAGGTTTGCAGGGGGACCTTAAGGTGTTTTTGGCTTTGGTATGGTTATCAAGATGCCTTTCCTTAGCGAATCAATCGGTGTATGTTGAGCAAAGGCTGAGTTGAATATATTGGCAAGTGGGGCCGCAACGATTTCTTTACCGTATTTAAATAGCTCGTTGTTTATATCATCAGGACCGGCTGCTCTACCATTCTGGAGATATTTGATGGCAATATCTATTTCCGCTACAGTGATTGGTTTATTGAGAGGTCTTGGATTTCCCTCAAATGGTTCTAGTGATGATGTCAGTATCATCAGTGAATGGTCGTTGAAACCATTCTTTTATTATTTTTGCTTTGCTAGTATCTGAGCCCATGAAGGCATTCTGGACAATGATGGCTGGTGTCGGTTTCATGGTACGAAGTTTCTTTGCGGCTTCTAACATTCTATGGCTGTCATCCGTAGATGCGATTTCATCTGCCAGACTGTCTGCTTCTTCTATGGCAATGTTTTTGAGTCGTTTGTTGATTTGGCGCAAGATATCGTTGCGTTTCTTGCGGAGCGCAGTGGTATCTCTACAAACACCTTATTGGTAAATTTTTAGGCGGAGCGATTTTTGTTGTTCCGATAATTCAACAACAGTCGGATCGAGTGTTTTAGATTTTTTGCTGTATTTGACAGTGCCAGCTGCTTCTTTTGCAGACGGTTTTTTTTACATGTGAGCAGATTCGAGAGAGCTTTGTTGGGATTGGAATCTGTAGGTTGTTGATCCAAATTAATTTGCAAGAGCCTTTGGTAATTGTATTTGATATCGGTGTTTCTGCGTATGTTTTCTATGTTGATTTTTTCATTGGCGGGTTTCTTTGGTCGTTGCTTATGGACCAGATGAAGTTGATTGATTCTTATCCTGGAAACTACTAGTTTGTGATCCGAATTGGTATCTGTACCTCCGTATGATCGAGAATTTTGTATGATTGCGGTTGCTGACTTTTGGCATAGGATATAATCAATTTGATTGAAGACCGATTTAGTGGCTTTAGAGCCTGTCTCACGGTTTTTATCAGCGATGTGGCATATCCATGTGGTTCTGTGCCTCCTGGAATGTTTAAAGGCTGTGTTGGTAGCAAATAGCCCATTGTTTGTAAGAAAATTTACGAGAGCTTCTCCATTTGTGTTACGTTTGTTTGATCCCATACAGAATTGTAATCCAGGAGTGATATCATTCGGAGTTAGCTTTTCTAGCTTGGAATTGAAATAACCACAAACGAATAGTTTACATCTCGATGGTATCTTGACGGCTGATGTTAATTCCAAGTAGAATTTTTCGAGCATAGCCGGTGATGCTGATGCACGTTCGCTAGTTGGACCGTACACGTTTACTACTCTTGTTTTGAGAGGAGTACCTTTCCGAGTGAGTATGCTAATATCTAGAAAGCATACTCTGTCACTTATTTATTTGTATTCATACTCACAGCTCGATAGTCTGGGGCCTATTACAAAGCCCATACCACGAAAAGTGGCTTCTTTTTGTTCCAAAAGGATGATTTTATATCCTGCTGGTGTGGATTTTTCGAAATGTTCTTTTGTTTTTTATTCTTGTATGCAGAGGATGTTATTGTTGTATTGGTTGCAATCTTTAATTAGTGACTCTTGTTAGCGTAAGCGGTGAGGCCACGAACATTCCATGTGCCAATACCAAATCCCCAATGTTTTGATTGTTTTGTTGGATGGTGAACTGTAGATTTTGTTTCACGAGGGGTAGATACTTTTGCAGTGAACCGAGGGGTTATCCTTTTACCACCTATAGCAAATGGGGTGATCAATTCGCAATCCTGACAGCAACTGGTTTCACAGTGTAACTGCTACACACATGAGAGACCGCGAGAAGGTTGCCATCTTCCTCTCCCTAACAGCGTTATCTCTTATAATTAACTGTCTTCCACAGCGCAATATCATCTAGGTAGTAAAAATCTGTTAAGTTATAATCTGAGCATGTATAAATGAAGCTCCGTTTAAGGAGAAGACAATCAGTTGATGTCTTACATAATGACCAGGGAAAGAAATGAACAGGAAGAAACCCGGGTGCTCCCTTGGTGTAAATGAAAGGTAATTTGAAAGTGTTTTTTCCCACACATTTAGGAGAAGCCTGAGTAAAAATATATTACCTCAATAGGCTAATTCCATGGTAAAAAGCACGATAAAATAAAATTTCTTATAATTCCTTAAATGCAACTGTGATTATTCTATTTATGATTTTTTTGACTGACAATATAAGCAGACGTAGAGCTTACTTGATTCCTGTCACTCATACAGTTCCCATACACAGGTTTGAAACACCTGAAATTCGAATTGTGCCCATTCAGGGCTTTCATTTCTCACTGGTTTAGTCAAAAGTATGTTTAATATTCTCAATATATTTTGAAAAAGCATCTTTATGCCAATTATTTACATCATTTTTATGTAAAGTATTTGGTTCACTTTTTAAGTCGTCTAATGGCATGTCTGCCAAGAGATTGTGTGGAACAACCTGTTCATTTCCTGTGGTAAGTTTATGTAGATGTTCTAGCATCCACATTAAGGGTTTTGACAACAGATTAAGACCTTTCTTGAAAGTTCTCACTAGCCTTTTTGTGAACAGGTAATAAACAGCTTTAGATTTTGCTTTGCTTCATTGCTGTTCATGTATGGCCACTTCAACATTTGAATCTTCAATTTACTGTTCTGCAGTTTGATGTGCAGCCTAAGACTCTGATTGTACCTTTTCTTCATCCCCGATGGTCTTCAAACACCTTGGATCTCATTCTCAGCATTATTTCAAATTTTTTATAATTCCTGCTCTTTACTTGGAATTGTCTCATCCGCATCCATGTGTGTACAAAGGATTGGTACAAAAGAAACGTGTAAAGCTCAACCAATACAAGCAAACGTTTAATGTAACGTAGAACTTGTTTCAGTGAGTTTCCTGTAAAACCAATTACTTTTAATTAAAGATATTGAATCTCACATGCTATCTAGGTCTATCAAAATGGACTCAGTAACTGCTAGCCCAAACTTGCAAAGTATTTCAAATGTTAATAGGACCTTTATCATGTCATGAGTAGTAAGAGTTTTTTGAGCCACCTTTGGAGAGGTACTTCTCTCTTCATAAGTACCTCAAGAAACGTATCTCAGAAAAAGCTTACAACTCACGACATAATAAAGCTCTTATATATATGGCTTCCACTGAGTTCATGAAGTCAAGAAGGTTCAAGAATGGACTTTCCATCTCTTTTAATGTATCGTATATTCTTTCTCCAAACGTTTCCTACCTGACTTTTTCCAAATACCATTGACCTTCCGCAACGTAACTGAAAAAGGTTTTAAAAGACTGCAGAAGACAAATCATGTTATAAGCTTTTTGCACTTTAGTTAATTTAAAAGGGAAAGTTTTATTTTATGGTATGCGATATAAGGGTTACTCTCCAATCTTATAATCAGTGTTAGACTGATTATTTGTGGCAGTTTTATTTTCTTTACAATGACACTACTTGCAACTCCGTATGTATGACCACACAAAACTGAGAATCCCATCCAATTTTTTCGAAAAAGTTAATGATATGTTTGGCATCGTTTTCTTCCTTAAGATTACTACATTTTACATACTAAAGTAGTTTTTCTACAGGTTTGTGCGTTTTGATACACTGCATTCTCCATTGTTTTGTTGATATCATCAAAGTCTAGTTAGTCTAGGAGACTCATTAAATAACAACAATGCTATTTCTGTTGAAATAAATAAATAAATATATATATATATATAGGCACAACGAATATTGGTAATCAGCCATTCGAAATATAGAACAAAACGTTTATTACGTAATGCAGCTCTCTTGAACGTAATGAATGTACTCACTATAATAAAATAATATAGCCCTTATAAATAATATAGCCCTTCAGTGTCGATAAATTTATAGAAAAGTTCTGTGAACAAAACACAAGAAATAAGGGCAACTTCTTCCAAGTTTCCACCAAACTCTTAACAAATTTGACAAAGATGCCTTGACAATGTCAAATTGATATTTTTCCTTAATAAACAATCCATGAATCACAAATAGTGATCAGATCAGGTATTGATAAAGTCAAGGCGAGATAATAAGCCCCGCCAAAAAAACAGCCTACGCAACTAAATGACAAAGACGTCAAAAGTAAATCAGACTTCACCATATCAATTATTGAAATCAGTAGCTTTAATAAAGCTTTGATCAACAGGTAATGAAATCAGCTATTAATAACACGGATGGAGCCTTGTTGATTGACAGGCAAATATCTGTTCTTCTTTTGTCTTCCTGACAATTTGTAACAGGGTGATAAAGTTACCTGTTGTCTGCTGATCTAATACCGTTGATTATTTTTTCTTGTTCCTTTTATAAAATTCCATATACCTCATTCCGAGCCTAAGCTACAAATAAGTCCAACTTACTTATTTCGCTTCGCTGCCATTGATTTATAAGTGTTTTGCAAAATGGATGAAAAAAGCGTATTAAGGGTACACACATGCTGGTTTCTGTTCCACTGCTATAATGTAAGCAGAAAATCTTCTTCTTCTTCTAGCTTTATCCCACTTTCAGTGTGGAATTGCTGCGTCTGTCAATCTCCTCCAAGATGTTCGATCCAGGGCATCATCCTCTTCTGCCTCAACTTTATTCATGTTCTTCCATATGCATTCCATACATCTTAGATTGAGGCATCCTATTCTTCTCCTACCAGGTGGTCCAATCTCCATTAATCTCGGGCAGATATAGCTCTCTTCCTGCCTTTTAACATGCCCAAACTATCTCAACCTTGCTCTTCTGCGTCTGTCTGTGATGCTGTTAACACAAATCCCCTCTCTAACATTATCATTCCTCACGTAATCTCGTAACCTATGTCCATATGCCCATCTGCACATTTTCAACTCTTCCACAGTCTCTCAGTGTCCTGACACTGAGGAACAATGCTCTCAATCCATATAACATTGTTTGTTGCACTCCCATCTGGTATATTTTACCCTTCATCTTTGGTGCAATTTTGCCTTAAAGGACGTCAGTCATCTTTTTCCAGTTGTTTCAGCCACACTGGATTTTTCAAGGTACCTCCACATTCACTCCACCATAGCTCTGTAATGTGCTTCCCAAGTACTTAAATTTTGTTACCTGTGGTATCTGTGTCGATTACATCTCAATACTTCCAGATGTTGTACCATAAAAACACATGTACTTGGTCTTTGAACGTAATACCTTTATTCCTCTTCTCTACAGAGCTGCTCTCCACTGTCCTAGGTCTTCTGCCATGTCAATCTTTTTCCTTGCACAGAGTACCACATCATCTGCAAACATCATTTAAGATGCGCCTTCCTTTCTGATTTTCGCTGTCATAAAGTCCATGATTATGTCAAATAGGAAAAGGTTGAGTACTGACCCTTGATACAAACCCACATTCACTCTGATTGCTTCGCTAGTACCGACAGCACATTTCACAACTGCTTCACACTGTTGGTACATACCTTTCACTACTCTGATGTACTCTTCGGGTACCCCCTTGTCTCGCTGTCTCGCATGTAACAGTAGAGCTCTGTTCCAGGTCTACGACCACGCTATAGAGGTCTTTCTGTCCTTCTCTGTATTTCTCTTGTAGCTGTCTCAGGAAAAATGTGGTATCTTTTGTTGATTTCCCATTCACGAAAGCAAACTGTTTTTCACTGATCATCACAATATTCCTCAGTAAGTTTTCCTGTACTCTTTCATATAGTTTCATGCTGTGGCACTTGAACGTGATACCTCTCTGATAGCTGCATTCCAAAAAATCTCCTTTGGTGGGTATCAGTGCGCTTTTCCTCCAATCATTCAGGATTCTCTCTTGGTCCATAAATCTGTTCAGCTCTCGTCTCAAATATTCTACTCCAGGTCTTCCCAAGCACTTCCACACCACAACTAGGAGGTTATCAGGTTCAACTGCTTTATCATTTTTTATTTTCTTCAAGGCGTTTTATACTTCTAAGCTTGTAATTTCACTGATGTCCAACTGCACCACTCTCTGTGTCCCTTGTCTGATTTCCTTTCAATTTTCCTCATTCATCAGTCTTTGAAAATATTCTTTCAATTTCTTTAGAATTTTATCACCTTCCACCATCGTTGTCCTTAATCAGCTTTATCTGATAAACGTCATTACAGTTTTAGTCTCGTTGCTTTGCCTTTCTAAGTACTTGCTTTTGTCTCTCCATGGTATTCAAACCATCGTAGAGCTGTTGGTACGCTCCAGCCTTAGCGATAGCCACATTTATTTTAGCCTCTTTCTTTGCCACCTTATAGGCCTCCTTGTTTTGGTCTGTGTTTCCCCTATCCAGGGCTTTCTTTGCAACCTTCTTCCTCCTGATGCACTCCTGTACCTCCTCGTTCCTCCACCCGTATGTCTTCCTTCCAGGTTTTCACTTTCCTGATGTCATACCTAACAGATTTTCAGCCAGCTTTGTTAAGTCCCTGGTAATAAACTCTTAGCTGTGGTTCCATTCTCTCTCTCTCTCTCTCTCTCTCTCTCTCTCTCTCTCTGCCATGGATTAGCTCTAGCTGCAACTTGAACATCTTAAATACGTTTCCACTTTCCCTGGCCTTGCCACCCTTCCATTTTGTCTCCTGGACGCATTAAATGCTTATTTTTTGTTTTTCCACCAAGTCTAATATTTCCACTCTTCTTCCTGTAATACTCCCAACGTTCAGTGTTGCTTTTCGAATGGGCCTTCTTTTTCCCTTCTCCATCTTCCACCTTCTTCTCTTTAGCCGTATCCGCTTGTAACACAGTATCCGTAGTCCATTTCTCATAAAAGTACGACGATTTTCTTGCGTTATTCGTGAGGAGAACGCCTTGACTAGTCCTGGAAAATGATTTTCTGCCATAATCATAGTTTGGGACAAAGTTTTACACCGAATCCTCTTCCTGCTGCAAACCTCCTCCTGTATCCATGCCTGGGACTGGCTAGTAGCACAAGTTGGCCAATCACAGAAAGGCTCTGGCTGAGTTTGACTTCCTGGCGGAAGTCAGTAACATGGTGCACCAAAGGAAGGTTCAGGGTTGGGCTTGCGGTGGTATGTTAAACTTTACAAGAGAGGACTTACGCGTTCTGCCCTTCTTTTCATCTGCAGGCAGACTAGCAAAGCGGTATTCCTTCACCAGACATGAGAAGCATAACTGGATTCACAAAATATCGATAAAACACAGCCGCCACCATTTGCACCATACAATCTAAGCAGAAAATGACTTCACGAAATATTTTCAAAAATACCACACTAAGTGATAAGGCTGAAAAAAGACACGGGGTTTAAAAAATAAAAAGTATGTACAAAATCCAGATTATTTACAACTTTGTATCGATAGTGTTGTAAAGTGGATTTTATAGCATAAATAACGTTGACATATAAACCTTGTATTTCGCAAACGTTTGACCTTACAGCGAGTAAGATTGAAGATTATAATACGTTGGCCACCGGAAATGCCTAAGACCTAAAACTTGTTGAATTTGGCTAACTTTGGTCAGCTGAAATGGAAAATGGTACTCATTATTCATGTTTACGCTTAACTTAAAGCTTGATGTCAATTTTCTCATTTCATACAGACAATTACAGAAAATAAGTGCTGATGCAATCATTTCCTTTGTTGCGTCATTGCCACAATCCAGTGCTTACTCAACGAATACTAGTGCTTTGGAACCAGAGAGAATTTTTTTTTCTACCCTGATAATCCTTATGCCATACGCGGCGCCACGCACCAAAGCACTAAACCATGCTTAAGATGAAAAATTGCTAAGCACCAGTGAGCCTCCCATTCCAGAAAGTGGTGTTTATAAATGGAAAGCACATTTGTTTACTATATACAGAGAAGATTTCCTTTATGTTGGCTTTTAAGAAATAATAGCAGGACTCTTACTTTGTACTTAAAGTATTCTTTTTTTTACTCTTTTCTTCAAAATTAGTTAACAATAAAGTGGGTAACTTTAGTCTCCCAGCCCCCCTGTGGTGTCGCCAATGTATTATCACTGTGTAACCAAATCTGAATATTTTTGTTACATTCAAGACAAAAAGCAAACATTTACCCGCCACAAGAAGAGCAATATTAAGCTTTGTTTAAAATTTCTATAACGTTTAAAACTGTAAAACTGGCAATTACCATAGTTGAGCTTCTCGTAAACGGAACAATTTCCATGCAACAAACCTTGTTGAAAAGGAGAAAAAAGAATGCTCTTTGCAGTACCAATCGCTTGGCTTCAGTCAAACAATCATTCCGACGAATGCTACTTGTGTATTGAGCAGCCAATTAGAAAAAGGCTTAATGGAGGGATTAGAAAGAAAGCTGTTTATCCTACTCTTCGTACTTAGTGATCGTTTACCAGTTCCTTCAGCTCGAAAGGTCATTCCTGCACTGTACAAAGATGAAGAGCAAAAATTTGAAGGCTAGACTGAAACTTCAACATCAAATGACCAGAAGTGTTATTCAAGGTTTCTGTTAAAAATACCTACGATGATAATGCAAAATGATGACTTTGTCAGAGACTTTGACTGGTCAAAAATGCAAAGCTAAATTGTCAGGATCAAGGCTCAGTAATGGAACTTCCGTGCTGACGATGTAAGAGTATGCATACTTAGAAATTGAATTTTCAGCCAATTTTTCAATGATGCTTATCTAATTGCAAAAAAACAATGAAGACAAGTTTATGCTTATCATCTATACTGATCACCAGACCCAACAGGTGACAAAATTGATTGACCCCCTTTAAATTACCATTCAATCAATTTTACTACATATACACAATGAATTACCATCAATCTCAATAAGATACGCTGTTTATAAGAAAAAATTACTGCTTCCTTTATGTGAATCGGTACGTCTTCCAAATGATTCTCCCTGCAATAGGAAAAATTGGCTACGACAAAGGTCCCTAAAACCTGAAATGAAAGAAGTTGAAACAATATCCTTGTAAATAACCAAAAAGGTTTTGTTGCCACCACTGCACATTGAACTGGAGCTGGTAAAACATTTCATTCAAGGTCCAGGTGAAAAAAAACCCAGGCTTTTTAGTATTCTGAAAACTTCCACAACGAGGGGAAGCAAAAGTAAAGGAAGGTATTTACTTCGGTCTCAGGTTCATGAGCATTAGCTATTGAAATATTAAATTCAACCACATCGTTTTTATGAAAAGACAAGACAACTTGAAACATTATTTGACTGGGCTCTGACAATTCTTTGAAATAAAAAAAGTGAAAGCTACGAGGTACTTGTGCAAAATCTTTTGTTTTCCTGTCAACAGCTGAGCTATAACAGGTCCTTGAAAATTAATTTATGGTCATCCAGTTGTTAACTGTGAGAGACGAAGGTGGAAGAAGGGGGCGTTTTCATCAAGGTACCGTGGCCACCAAAATCCAAATGAGAGCAAATAGTCCTAACCTGTTAGCAGATCACTGTTGGTTAGTTATAAAAGACCCACTACAAGAGACTTACAAGAAGAGATTCACAACAAGAGATTCACAACAAGAGACTCGCTACAAGAGACTCGCTACAAGAGACTCGCTACAAGAGACCCACTACAAGAGACTCACAACAAGAGATTCACAACAAGAGATTCACAACAAGAGACTCGCTACAAGAGACTCGCCACAAGAGACTCACAACAAGAGATTCACAACAAGAGATTCACAACAAGAGACTCGCTACAATAGACTCACCTCAAGAGACGCATTACAAGAGACTCACAACAAGAGATTCA
>RDPX01000047.1:1025729-1052442 GCA_003991215.1 Morbakka virulenta | reverse complement strand
ATATAAGATATGATAAGTTGGAAAGAATCAAAAAACTACACAGTCCATTTCGACAAGCCTGTTTCGTGATTTTATTCACTCTTCAGGAAATGTAAAACTAAAAATAAACCAGGTGCGCTTTATATCTTATATTACGCTCTGCATTTATGTATTGAGCACTTTAATACGGATAACCGAATCGAAAGCTTTATATATATATATATATATATATATATATATTTATATATGTAAAACAAAATACTGGATTCCGCTCACTCTAAGATAGTGCCTTAATTTTATTATTTATTCGTCCAACTTTTAATTGATTACAGTTTCAGTAAATCTGTTGTCATGAAATGTTATAATATATATATATATAATATATATATAATATATATATTATATATATATGCGCGTGTGTGTATGCCCACAGTTATATTAATATTTATTTATGTGTGTGTAATGAGCCATTCTTTTATAAAAATTACAAAACTAACAGATGTAACACTAGGATTCTATATTAGTCCTTGAAAATAATATTTAATTAATAATTTATTTTCTCATTTTATGTATATATATATTGAATTTCAGGTAAATTTAACTTGGCGACATTAATACGGTTGGGCACCTTACCGCCACTATTACGAACTTTCTTAAGGACTCATAAATTTAACTCTCCTCTCACTACCTTATGATCAGGTGTCACATTCAACACCGCACATGACACCAACAGCTTATTCATCACGAAGGTCGCGTTTTTGTTTTTTATCTTTCTGGAAAGTCGGAAACTAGGAATTGTCAATGATATTAAGATTCAATAAATTTTCTCTTCCCTGATAATATGATGAATGTTTTAAGGTATGGCATGCCTTTTTTACTCTACTTTAATCTCACGTGTACCAAATATCACCCTTAATACAGAACAAGCTACACTCTTATATTTTTAGTTGGTTTACCCCTCAACTTGCTATTAGTTTTTTTTCTGCTTACCTCATTTCATAAAGCCAAAGCAACATAGATGTGTCACTTTTAGTTTAAAAAGTCTCTTAATCTTTGTTCATTTGTGGCTGCTAATGTACCATGTTTTAACAAGTGAACGAAACAGCTTTTAAAGCAAAAGAACTAAAATAACAATTAGTTAGTGAAAGTGAATAACAATTAGTAACAATTAGTTAGTCTTAGTGAATTTTGATAAATTTAACAATGTAGCAAGGATTACCTTTTACAGATTTGGCACATAAGAAACATAAATGATAAATTAAATTATTAGGAAGGGGGGGGGGAGAAATATGACAACCCTTCAATCTATGAAAGTACTATATAAGATCTTTTAAACCTCTAATTCAAATATAAAATAGTTTTTAGTGATGTTAGTAAAAGCCCACGTGATCAAATTGACCTACCTTTATTTCTAATAATGGCGTTAGATTTGTCTAATCAATCTAACCAAGCAATGATTATACCTTTAAGACTCATGGGAAACAATTTTATCTCCCCAAGCAAAATTGAGTTGAGCAAAAACATTTGTGAAAAAACACGTTGTTTTAACTGTCACGTTTTAGAGTTAGCGATGTCACGATTGTCATGGTAACCTAATTGAGATTGAATGACCAGGCAAGTTAAGGGATTACATCATTATCTATGATCTTGCTGATCTAGGCATGTCCTTGAGGAAAGATTACCTCATATGCTAAACTTGCCAAGTTTGTTTAAGATATAAAAAGGGAAACTCTCAAGTTAAAAGCCAGTTGACCTGAGACGGCCCATGAGAACGGCTCAAGCCGGAGACTGGCAAAGATCATCAGAGACCAGTCATGAACTAAGAAAATCATAGACGAAACTCTGATTAAACAGACCGGAGAGAACTTTGTTGAAGAGAAACTTTAAATACCTTTTTACATAACATTTTGTCTGTATGTTATTTAGATATTTATCGTTGTAATATGCTTATTCTGTTTTAGTAATTTAGGACTCGTAACATTACTATTTGCACCGTCTCTTTTATTCCGTCCCTGATCTTCCGTTTGTGCTGGTCAGCTGTGACAACGATCAATACCACTCCTTTAAACTACATATTAAACAGAATTCCAGAGTATTAAAAATATATTTCAGCTCTTTTTCTTTTTGCTCAGACCTCAAAGAAATTAATTGACCTGCAAAAGGGTGCAAACACCTTAACCTGTTTTACTTATAAAAGTCTATAGGACAACAGCTGAAGAGAATGGTTATGTTCAACACAAAATCAATGCGCAGATGTAAAATTTGGTTAATTAATGTTCAGAACTGTAGCAATAAAATACAATTCAATGACACAGTGAATCAAACACGCACTAGTGTCGCCTAAAAGATGGAAAATAAAATGTACGAAAACCACAACCTATTCAAGGAACATTACAATAAGGTTTGGTAAAAGACAAAATAAATGTGAAGTTTGAGATTAAAAACCACCAAGGGGATAATAACAGCTAATGAATAACAACTAACGGACAACAAATGTAATGAATATTAAATTAGTAAAAGACCTAAGAAATCTGGGAAACAATTGCAAGGTGGATCGTTAGGAATTCCTTGGCTTTATGTCCTACAAAAACATCATCCAGAGTAAAACTACAATGAAAACAACCTGTTAATTCATAGAACTCTAAATCTCTAGTGATCAGATATTCCTGCCGTGCTTTAAGCCAGTGTGTGCAACAATTTTACAGCATAGAACCTTCACCTTAGAAACCAGCATTTGCGCCCAAATTTCAGAAACATGTCCAATGGATGTTGTTTTTTCTTAGTCCAGCTTTTGTACAATTGCTACCCAGGCCTAGAATGGCTTGTAAGCTTTAGATTAAACTAGAACTTTTAATAAAAATTTGCTCCTATGTCAACAGCCACAATATCCTCTCATTTAAGAAATTTAACTTTTAGTCTTAAAAATTCTGAACTTTATGGGCTCGGAGGAAGCCATGGATGTAAGAGCTTTATCATGTTTTGAGCTGTAAGCTTTTTCTGAGCTACTTTTTCAGATATACGTCTCCCATCATCAGGCTACTGAAATGACTAATGTTCCTTCTTTACTTCATCCACCCTAAGGAAGATTCTGTCCAAACCAAAGGACCCAGTTCCGCTTGAAGAGAGGAACAACTTAGTTTGCAGACTACAGTGCAAAGACTGTCCTGAGTTCCTTGATCAAAAGGGAAAAGAACACAAGAGAGCTGTTCAAAAAGGTGACACCAAGAATCACAAAATGGCCTAACACTGCTGGACACAAGATTACACTTTTGACTGGGAAAATAAAAGGATTTTAGACAAGGATATCAACACAACAACAAGGTAAATAAAAGAAACAATCCATTCCCTACAACACAGCAATCACATCAACAATATATCCACCACCCTTCCAGGAAAATGGTTTCCAGCACTAAAGAAAGAAACACAACAAACAAAACAAACACAGCATAGGTATGGCGCAACTCCTCGAAACAACTCGATCCCTGTCCACACATAGGTCCGCATAACCAAGATTAAACTTTTACTTTAGTGGTTTATGNACACAAGATTACACTTTTGACTGGGAAAATAAAAGGATTTTAGACAAGGATATCAACACAACAACAAGGTAAATAAAAGAAACAATCCATTCCCTAGAGCACAGCAATCATATCAACAATATATCCTACACCCTTCCAGGAAAATGGCTTCCAGCACTAAAGAAAGAAACACAACAAACAAAACAAACGCAGCATACGTATGGCGCAACTCCTCGAAACAACTCGATCCCTGTCCACACATAGGTCCGCACTACCAAGATTAAACTTTTACTTTAGTAATTTAGAATCTTTATTGGTTTAATTCAAATGTTTACGTGACGAACGTCTTGTTTAAGTATTTAGAAACTCAAGTTTTCAAGTGATAGCAAGTCAAAGTCAAACTTCCGACACCTGGCAGCCAAAAGATCAGGGTACAGCAACATGGGAATGTATGATGATTACGAAACGTTGGGAAAATTCCAAAGTGATTAATATTTTTCCCCTCTTGCTTCCGTAAACATATTTATAACCATGCTTTTAACATTTAAAACTTAAATGCGCTGATCAACTATAAACCCAGTGGGCATAAGAAACAGCCACTTTTCAACAACGTAACAAAAGCATTAAAGAAAGTTTGGTGGGAACAGAAATCTGTTGAAAATTGAAAAAAGTCTGATGACCATGGTCAAAACTTGGATCGCAGGGACTTTTTTACAGTTTTCTTGTTTATAATTCATAACAAACCAAGGATATTTGCATTAACACATTTAGGATCCTTCCCATAATAGAATTTGGCAGGTTAACCTGTATAGCTATTATTTGGATGTTATTTAGATCTCCCTAGCTTTTGAGGGTTTTATTGCAGCAAGCTATGATTTATTTTGTCATTGGTCTGAGGATTGATGGCAGGCTGAGGTAGAATAGATAAATCTACAATCATTCAATTTAGTACGGGATGACGAGATAATTCTCTCTTGAAACGTCGTCCGACATGTTATCGGCACTATGACATGTTACACCAATTGTTTCACTATGTAATAGACTGACATGTAGAAAAATATGCTAGCGGTAATTTGTCACTCAACTTAACTCACTTTCCTTGCTTTCAAATTATCAAAGAGAAAAAACTTGACCATTACTTCCAAGCAACATATTCTGAATGTTTGTATAATTAATTTCCTTAAAGCGGAATGCCACTAAAGTTACTGTTTTCGATTTCTATTTTTTTTTAATATAACATCGTTAAAGGCCTACTGTGTACCTCAATTTTTTGCCTATGTTAGAGGAATCTAATGACTTGTCCTTGACAATGAAAATATCTTATTTTAAATTCCTGTAACGTCAAACTGCACTGTACATGAGAAAAGAGACCGATCCAATCTTTTACAATTTTTTTAATAAATCACTAGAATTACTTTAGATTCCTATAGAACTAACTTGAGCATTAAAGAAGAGGTCATCCAGTCAGAAGACGTTTTTGCTGCTGCTTCTTCTTCTCTTCTTTTTTTCTTCTTTTTCTTTTTTCTTCTTTTTCTTTTCCTTCTTTCTTATTCGTTTTCTAATATCTTTTTATATCTTCTTCGTTTTCTTTTTCTCCTTTTCTCCGCATTCTTCTTTTTTCATCTTCGCTCTAGATTTTCTCTTTGTCAGGGGTTACCAGAGAGGGAGGTGGATTTTCATTTTATCCTGTCTTCTGCAACTCCTTTGGTTATACCCACCTCCTTCGCCGTGTCAATAAGCTTTGTCATTCACTTTATTATCTTCTTAATTTTTCTAGAGGCTTTATCTCTAACACTCTTCTTCCCACATTCTATTTTCCCTTTCCATAACATACACGAACCATATCAACCTAGCCTCCTCCATTTTCACCCCTCGCCATCTGGAATGTGTTGTGCTTCACTGCAAGTAATTAATTTAAATTTGTTTCAAACAAATTCTGTACTTGAAAAGTACACACAGACAGCTGTTGACCTTCGTTGAAGTGTTTTTATCTGTCGCCTTAAAATAATCGCGTCTTTTGAGCAAAATATTTCTATGATTCTAGAATAAATAAACGTGGTTTGCTTTAAGGAATTATCAGGTTATTAATTGTTCTTTGAAAAAATCAGAGGAAAAACAAAATACTAACTCTTCCGAAGTAGCAGAGGATTTGAACAGTAAGTACTGGCGCCTTCAAAATTTCGCTTGCTAAAAGAGCATAAGTACAGGGTAGATAAATTTTAGTTGTAAGCTCTTTATATCTGAGGATAGTATTCAACAAATAACGGAGTACGCAATATGAATATCGGATTTTTTAAAATTAGAATGGAGCAAACTAAAGTCAATTTTTTCTTGTTTATGATTTTACAAATGGATGAAGGGGGTTGGTGCCCGATTCTTGTAAGCCAAGATACATTCTCTTTACATAACAATAAAAACGGGTGCTTTGAAAGTAATTTTGTGTCTTTTATCCTCTTTCTTTTGCGTCTGCTTTCACTTGATTTAAGTGTTGGGTTTCACAAAGAAATGTCATTGTGGGTTAAAAAATATGAAGAATGTATTAAGTTTACTGTAGTTATTTACTTTCTTTAACAGAGTATTATTAATGTGGTTTTTTATTTCTTTATTTAATATTTTCTGAAGTAAAAATCATGAAAAATAAAAGAAGGCTTAAAGTCACTTAGTTTAAAGGAATAGAAAGAGAGGAGAATTCCCACGGAGACATTAATTCACTTTAGATTTGAAAAATATTAAGACAGAAAAAGAAGAAAAACAATTACATGAAAGAGAGTTCCAAAGAAAGACTGTTGAACCAAAGAAGCTACTAGTCTCACTGCAACCTCACTTGGATGTAACAAGGATTGCAGGGTTAGCGCAGCAGAGGGAATTACACAATAAGAGATTCATCGATGAGCCCGAGAATCCAACTGACCAAATGATGCACCAGTCCAAATACGATAAGCAACATTCCATACAAGGACAAATTGTGGAGTCATAAAGAATCCTCAGGTGTGACATGCTCCTTTGATCCAAACAAACATTTCAGGAAGCCAAACCGTTGCGTTTAGTTCCAAGCCTTCTTTTTCATCTTTCTGTCCAGCTATTATTCATCTGTCTCCAGTGTTGCTTCAACTGCCGTGCCGTGAAACCAATTTAATACGTACCTGAAACAGACAGGAAACATGGAATTGGTATTTAATCTTGGTCACTTAGTTTCTAAACAAAGAAGTATTTTTTTCTGTGATAGGTGTGGGTTTTTTTATTCACTTTAGCTTCAACATGGATTTTCCTAAGAGCAAGAAGTGCTTTGACTCCATTCTTGTTTTTGAAACACAGTGAGCTCTCAAGGAGTCAGAATTGAGGTCCTGATTTGTCTTATCTACTACAAAACGTCATCCCTTTGATGTCACTCCAAAAAGATAGATATACTGTCAACTTGTTTAACCATTTAGATAAAGCTTGATCAAAAGGCTTTCTATATCCACCATCAATCATGCTATTTGTTATTATTTCGGCCGTAACGAGGCTTTTCAAACTAATTGTTTTTTATTGTATGATCATAACACTTAATTTCTGTATGAGTTGCGTATGTCCTTTTTATCGACTTTAGACAGTGGTCTCTCTAATTTGCGAACACCATTGGTGCAAAAAAACATGTCCGCTAATTAGAGGTGTCCGCTTTTTAGAAAGTTAACTTTTGTGGGGATTATTTTTGTTGTTGAGTCAAGGATTTGATGTATTTTGAGGTTTTGGAGAATTTTGGATAATTGTACACTTAAAAGAACAGAAAAATTAGGTTATTTTAAGATATATAAGCTTTTTTACGACAACACAAGAAAAATATTTGAAAACCTAGGAAAATTTAAAAGTCCGCTTTTTGTTTCAAATACCAACAAAATCGGCACATGCCTAAAAAATTTATATATACACTAACGTTAAAAAATCAGCTATATTCGTTTGTCTCGTTATGCGTTATCTATTTTTCTAATTTGGTTTTCATTGATTACAATATTTTTCTTTCATTGTCATCGATTAGAGTTAAATTCATAAGTTCATCTACCATTGCTAATGCTTTAACATCGCTGATTTCTTTGATTTCGATTCCTTGTCATCATATACTTCGTCACTTTCCAAAACAATGCTGTTTTCCTCCTCACTTCCGTTTCTATTTGTGATGTAATCGTCGACACATTCTTGTACTGATCTTACTTTCCAATCTACCATGTCTGAGTTGATTGCTGGTGATGCGCTGCATGTCGATACGTCAAAATCAATGTATTCTTTTGCTGTTATGTCATCTTCTGAATCCTTTGTAAGCTCCTCAAATAGGGCGGTGAATTCTTCGTCAATTTCTTTCTCTTCGCTTCCATTGGTTTTCTCTGTCATACTGCATTTTCCAAAACAGTTTTTGAATATTCTCAATTGTAACTTCTTTCCAGAAATCTGCTACCCATTGAATACCTTGAAGGATTTCAACTTCTTTCACAATCTCAGATGCCGATAAATCATCTTTGGTACGAGCAATGACTTGACGCATGAGCTTTTTTCGGTATTTTGTCCTGAAGCTTTGAATAATTCCAGCATCTAAGGGCTGCAATCTTGATGTGATATTTTTTGGAAGAAATATAACTTTTATGTTACTGTATTTTCCGATCAGTGAAGGTGGGTGAACTGTCGCGTTATCCAAAAATAGAATTACATTTCTTTCTTTAAGAACCATCTGACGATTTAGATTTTCAAGAACCTTCTATTTTATTTCAACTGGCATTCATGATTTGGAATCAGCAAAATAATTAACTTCTTTTAAGATATCAGCTGCCCCAGCCAGAAAAAATTGTCGTGGTTTCTTGCTTCGCCGTATTACTATGGGCTTCTCCACTTTTCCTCCATCCGCACTAACAAAAAATGCAACAGTGATTCTTTGTTTGAATATCTTGCAACCTTTGACCTTTTATCCTTTTAAGGCTAGTCCTTTGGTTAGTAAAGTTTTAAAAAAGCATCCACTTTCATCCATTTTCCAGATATCTTTTAGTTCGTAACCTTTACACAACTCCTTTAACCTCTCAATCCAAGATTCAACAGTTGTTTCCGATACGTCAAGAGATTCTCCGGAGATCTGTTTATCCCTGATCCCATGACTCAGCTTCCATTTATCAAGCCATCCTTCTGATGCCTTGAAAGATTTTAATTCAGGCAGGTTAAGGGTTGCCTTAATGTTATTTGCCTCCTCTTTGAACAAGGCTCCGCTCACATAAATACCAGATTTTTTACATTTATTGAACCAAGAAAAAAGAATGTCATTTATTGGCTTAAATGTTTCATGGGTTTCTCTGTTTATATGTTTATACCCCTTTCCTTGGAAGTTTTCATATTCTTCTCTCAAATTTTTTTCATTCTTTACGATAATGGCAGCTTGCGTCTTCCTAAATTAAAATTGGTCAGCGATTGCCCTGCAACTTTACTTTCTCTTTCTAAATTCATCTAAAATATTTATCTTTTCATCTAATGTGAAACATCATTTATCTAGTTTTCCTGCTAGTCTCTTCTTCAAACTGATCGACGCCATGTTGAAGTTGCTAATGTTTACCTTTTAGAGAACAAAACAAACCTAATTTCTTAGGATTTCCATCGCACGAGTTAAATAATTACTTTTAGTACTTTTACTTTTTGTTAAGCTCTGCGACGGAGAGAGTTATGAAAATCGAATGTTTGTCAAATCAAATTCGAATGTCAAATTCGAAAAAACGTCTTTTTTGATTCGTTTTGTTTTTGCTCACCATCTACAAAACAAAGAAAATGATCACAGATGACATGTACAAGAATGATATTCCTATCATCGTCGACCAAGACCTTGAAATCCACAACTTTTCTTAATTTGCGGGAGGCTACCATGCCTACATGGATATTTGGAATCCATTAATTGGAGAAACTTTGAAATGCAGCAGAGAACCGACAAATAAAGAAGATGAAAGTGCCGTTAAAATAACAAAGATAGAAGATTCTCTGGAAAATAAAGTTATTGTAGGGCACATCCAAAAATACATCTCAAAAGCTTCGTTCATGTTCCTAACCTTACCTCAAACCTCCATACAAGCCGAAGTTGTAGGTAAAAGGGTTAACTGCGGAGGAGGATATAGGCTGGAAATTCCTGCTAAATTTCGTTTTATGGGCCCTTCAAAAGCCTTAAAGTGTCTGCTGAAAAAAACAGAGAAAGCCGAGAAAGGACTGAACAATCGTATCAATAAATGTTTAAAGTAATAAAATAAAGAAAAAAAACTTTATAAACGATGTTTCTTTACTCTTATCAATGAAAATCTTAAAAACTTGGAAAGATTTCTCCTGGTGTCCGATAATTAGAAAGTTTTTATGAGAGTTTGACTAGGATTCGTCCGGTGTAATGAAAATTGTCCGTTAATTGGAGGCGTTCCCTTTTTAGAGTGTCCGTTAATTAGAGAAAATACTGCACTTGGAGATTTTTCGCCTGAAAGACTGATTTAGATAATTTTCTTATTTACCACCTAATCTTATTTACCACATAAGTCACCTTTCTAATGCCTTTTAAAAATTAAACCATGAAATTAGTTTTAGTGGAAGTGCTACTACCCTCACAAGGAAAAGTAGGAAGTGAGCTAAAGCTTCTTTTAAAAGATACTTCAATAATACTAATATTTGGATACGGATACTGTCATAACGTCATAAGAGCTGGACCTAATCAACGAATGATGAACACATTGTTGCTGCTTTGATTTTTCTGCTTCTTTTCTCTTCTCTGCTAAATGAGCAAACTTGAGAGATAATGTGTCTGTGAAAGTGACTCTTCTTTCCTTCTTTCATCCTTTTTGAAAACCAAAAATTTGTCTCCGACAGCAATTCAACCTTTCTAGATATTTTGTGCCAATGATAGCCTAGAACCTTCCTTACTAAAGAAGCTGATATATTTTTGCAATCAGCCTTTTGTTACATTTTGCAAGTAAGAACTTTTTTTAAATAGGAACTTCATGTTGGTAGATCGTTGGATAAACAATCGGTTGGGAGCTTAATAGGCTAACAGAATGGTAGGTTGGTACATTGGCACACTGGTAAATTAACAAGTAGACAGGAGATAAGTTTTAGAATGGGCTGAGAGACAGCAGGATAAACATCCAGCTAAATCTAAATTTGTGTCAGGAATTACACAAATAGAAAAACCTGGTTAGTTCGTCGAATTTTTGATAGGCCTGCAGAGTTAACTGGCTTTATCCTTTCAAAGATCCTTCTAACTACTTTTCTAAACTTTTCTAAACATTTAGCGCTGCTGTGTGGTTATACTTGCCTCATGCATATGTGTTCTAGACGCTTTGGAAGCATGGTAAACATAAAAAATTTGAATAGGTGAATTTTTCATCAAGATTTTTATTGTCACTGATGAAAAAACTCATTAGTTTCTGATGAAACAAATCATCGTAGCAAGTACATCTACAGACAGCTGGAAACTTCACGTTTTTATTGAATTCCGTAATCCAAAAGATAAAGAAAACACAATCCCGCTTAGCTAGTTAGCCAAGCATCAGACCATATAAATACCACGTGATAAGCAAACTGCATGGAAAGTATAGCGTTAAATGACTTTGATGTTGTATTACCTTGGATAAAAATTGAGGAGTGAATCAAATATGACGAAATGCAAAATAAGGAATGACAACATTTGGTTATAAGGACAAGTAAAGAAAATGCTACACAAATAAGTATGTAGTTTTTAAATTTTTAATTCTTATTCTATATATATTTGGAATTAAAATATGTTTACAAGTACATAACTGTCAGTTTCGCGCTGACGCGATTGTCAAATATTCAAAGAAAATTTACAGTAAACTGTGTTATATGCAAGGTGAAACGCTTTATGCCTATGGGAAAATATATACAAGCTAAAGACAATTAAGATGATTAGAGAAAATAAAACAAAAGAGGGACTCTTTTGTCCCGTGGGACAGTTTTAAAGTATTTGAGATAAAATTTGTTGCTATGATGACATTTTAATATTACTTCAGTTCTTTTATTCAATAAGTTCAGCTTTGACGTAATTATGTGTCGGCGATGTCGGTGATTATGGGTTTGCAACTATTCCTTGTGCATGAAAGGAATGAATAATTATTATCTGCCCTATTAACAAGGCGCTCTCTCCCAGATTGTATTCCATTCTGTTCCTCTGAACCGTTGTTCTGCTCTTGCGCGTAAAAAACAAACTTCTTCAGTTACCTCTTTGTTTCAGAACGTTCAGGTGTCCTTTTAAGATAACTTCCACTTGCTGTTTTTATGTCAGCGGGATTGAATTGTTTGTAGATTCTATGAACACTCTAACTGATTCTTATCAATCATTCAAACATCCACATTTCTTTAGTTTTAAGTAAATTGTCCATTGCGTGAGGTAACATTTTTGTTGAGTAGCTTTATTTCATTTAGTCTGTAAATAAACTACTAACTACCTGTTTCTGTATGTTCCTGATACTCAGAATCGATTACAAGAGGAAGCGGAAAAGGAGGTCGAAAAAGGTTTGCCCATATTTCTTGTAAGGGGTATAAAGTAATTGAGGACTAGCACACATGTTTGTATATACAATATCGATTTTTCATTTAAATTTTCCTGCAATAACCACATGTCGTGAACGTTTGAGACACAGGATTATTGGAACAACATATGCATAATAATATTGAGTATTCAAATATGCCTTCGTTCAGCTCCTGTGACACTCTTTTCAAAATGAACCTTAATTGGGAGTCAAGTGCTCTTTACTTTAACACCTCCCTCCCCTTTCAAATAAACCTGCTTTTTTTATCTGCTGAAATTTATCTCTAAGAAGGTGAATTATGTCCATTTTTATCAATGATTGGTCCGTAGTTATACGTAGTTATACCAGCGTTTGAGAAACGGAGTTATATCCATCAATGTCTAAGAAATGTAATGCCTCTGCTGCTTTTGAATTTTTTAATCTGCAGAAAACTACCTGACGTCGTTTTTTTCATGTAACAGATTCAATTGAGTTAGTTCTCAGGTGATCGGAATCATCTTTACAAGGCTCGTCTGCTAATAATAAATGACGTCTTTTGGTTCATCAGAAAAGTACAAATGGCTGTTTATTGACAAATAAATTACAATAGAATGCTCATTCAGGACATCTTATTAAAAACTGGGTGAGTCAATTCCAGTTTGATCTCTTATTTAAAAAAATATAGATTGCTGATTCCTACTAAACACTTCCTTAAAGTCTTCTACGCGTCCTTGTTATATTTTGCAAGGAGAAAGCTGTCTCTAGGAAAAATCCCAAATGATGGATGGTCGACATTTGTGTATCAGTGATTTTGGTCTTCGTATAGTTGATGGAAATTTGAAATGGTTGTTTACTATTAGCTAGAGAAATGGTTGTATTAATAATATGTGACATACCCGTGACATACCGAACTATGACAAATTCCAAATCTAAGAATCAGTGTAAAATACACGCCACTTAATTAGTGAGATGCTCAAATGTTGGTAAAACGTCCTGCACATCTATGGGGTACTATACAGTTCAAAGCAAGGCATTTAAATTGTTTGAAATTGTTGGGCGTGCGAGTGATGATCAACTTGAATTCCTTGGTCTTATCCGGGTTTTGTTAAAAGCCTGATTTATCAAGCGTGAAATTCCTATCCACTATTTTCTCGTTTACACTGGAAACTGTTGTTGTTTGTACTCGACAGAATATGAGGCTCCGCTGCGCACTGCAGAAGAGGTCATTGGGAATGGATCCTACCTTAAAAGGAATGGCTTTTACATCAATTCTTTTAACAATGATCTGTTCGACTTCGAAGTTGCAATTTGTCTGGTCAGTAGAGATGAAACCAATTTTCTCTTAAGAATGTTGCTGGGGACACCACTGTCACATCCCAATAAATTATTGAAAGGGATTATCATGTCTACCAAATTTTCTTTGCCTTTACATGGGACGGGAATTACGGATAAAGATCTATACTCCTATTTTATCACCATATCCTAAATACAAAATGATCCATCCCTTGTTTTTCTAATCCTTAGCTGTGTAGATAACAGCAGTCTTTTCTTTCAGACAGCATTTTTTTCATTAATTTCATCTAAAGACAGAATGTTTATACTTTACCCTACTTCGTGAAAGTTTTGTGACCTTATCTTAGACCTTGGATCCTCCTATCCTGGGTGGGACATCGGGCAGCAAGATGACTCCAAAGCGTTCGGTCTCTGGCCAAAGCTTGAATTTCATGCATTTTTACACTCTGTTTCTCTTTGTCTTTCCTAAAAGTACCTCGCCATGTTTTTACTGGCCTGCTCAGCCTTTATTTTCCTGCTATTGTTCTCCAAGATGTTACATGGTGTGCGAGACGCTCCGTAGGCAACCGGAGAGTATGTCCTGCAAGCTTCCATCGTCTTTCTTCTACTATCACGTGCAGTGGCCTTTGCTCTGTTCTTCTCAGTGCTTCCTTGTTTGTAATTCTACTTTGCATTTAATTCCAAGAATCCTTCTTAAATTTCTTTAATGCAAGCTATTCAATTGGTTCCTGATTCTTTTCGTGCTCTTCCAAGTTTCTGGCGTATAACGCCGTAGAGACGACTATCGCTATTTACAAAGTAATCTTTATTTTGAAGTTAATTTGGTTGGATCTTCAGATCGTTGTCATTAACCTGAAGGCTGTACTGGATCGACCTAGGCGATTTTTGATGGCCGTGTCAACTTCTCCGGTACTTGATACAATACTGCTGAGGTATGGGAATTTCTTTACCCGCTCTGTTTGGTTTCCGTCGAGTAATATCGGATGGCTTCTGTCCTTCTTTACGATCATTATACGATCATTTGTTTTTTGCCTATTGATGGTTAGCCCTGAACACTCTTTCTTCTTGTAGCCTGTTTGTCATTTCTTGCCAGGCATCACTTTCCTCAGTAAAGTCTATATCAGCTGCCTTGTTGTCATTTTCCCAGGTTATTTCATGGTTATCTACTGTCATCGCTCTTTTCATAACGAAGTCTATGCACAGGATAAAGAGGAAATGCGACATTATGCAACCTTGTCTGACCAGGCAAGCAGTTCAAACTCTTCAGTTGTCCCTGTAGCTGTTCTAACACCACAGGTCTGGTAACTATACATTGACTTTGTTATCTTGATACTTTTTTCTGGAATACCATAAGATTTTATGATCCTCCAGAGTGAATCCCTATGAACACTCTCAAGAGTTTTTCGAAAGTCAATGAAGTTCAGCACCAGTGGTGATTTGAACCATAGAATTTCCCGAATCAAGTTTCTCAACACAAATATTTGTCAACAATACCTGTCTTCTCTAAACGATGCTTGTTCTTCGAGCAGTCTATGGTCTATTGCATCGAGGAGTCGTTTCAATAATTTCTCGCTGAAAACTATTCTTCTCACGCATAAGAAAGTGATACCCCTCCATTGTTATTGTTGAATAGATCACCTTACTTTGGCAGCTTCACAATTGATGATCTTTTAACCTGTTTTTAGCAACTCGCCGCTAATTGCGTCTAAACCATCAGCTTGTTGTTCTTAATCTTTTATATCGCATTTGTGATCTCCTCTCTTGTAATGGGTTTCAACTCTGCTTGTAAAAGTTTTGGGTTTGGTTGATTGGAGCTGGTTGGTTTAGAACTTCTTTGAAGTGTTTTGTCTACTTTGCACTTTTTCAGCCTCAGAAGCCAGTACCTTTCCATTTTTGTCTTTCATTGGCAGATTTGACAAGTTACTCTTTCCTGCTAGTTGCTTGGCTATTTTGACTAACTCACATGTATTATTGCGCTCTGCTTATTCTTTTGTGCATCTTTTTTCTTTCTTTCGTAGCATTAGTTTTTGTCCTTCCTGCAGCTTCTTTTGACATATTTATCCATCCCTTTGTATTTCTACTCAGCGATTCTAAATTGTTCTCTTTTTCTTGCTTGATCCGTTGCTGCCTTTGCATCAAGCGGCTCATCTATCAACTTCCAGGTTTTGCGTGAAATCCATTGCTCGTTTTTACTTCCTCTTCTGAATCCCAACAACTTGGTAGCACTTCCTATGACGCCTTCTTTGAAGGATGTCCATTTTTCTGTATTACCTGTAATGGGGTTTAGAAGTGCTTCTATCACAAAGCTCTTAAGTCTTTCCTGTTTTTTCAGTCGTTTCAACTTAATCCTAATTTTCCCACCCAGGAGAAGGTGGTCCGAGAATATATCTGCTCCTCTGAAACTTCTCACACCTTGGAGAGACTTACCTCTTCTAGCACTTATGCAAATGTAGACTATTTCATTGAATGTGGCATTACCTGGTGATAACCATGTCCATTTATGAATAGGCTTATGTTTGAAGGAAGTATTGACAATTCGTAATTAGCTTTCGTTGCAGAGCTCTGTCATCCTCTCTCCGTTGTCATTGGTGCTAGTAGATGACCCAAAAGGTTCTATTATGCTTGGTAATCCTCCTCTGCCTGTCTTGATTTATGCATTCCAGTCATCCATTACTATTTTTATATCAAGACTCGGAAGATTGTCCATGGTATCCTGTAGCTGAGTGTGTAACTCTTCTTTGCTTTCTTTATCAGCTACCTTCCTCAGTTGCTAATTTCGAACTATTGAAGTTTTGGCATTTTTTCTCTCCAGTCTGGCTGTTATAATCCTGTCCGATACTGAGTTCCATCCAATTAATAGTCATTTCTTGTAGTTTCTGTACTTCGAAAGTTTTAAGGGGTGAAGTGATTGGCCTCACCCCCAACCCTCCTCCTTTCTCAACCTGGCTTGGGATAGGCTTTGGCGGAGCTAAAAGCTTTGTGAAAACATAATTAATGACATAAATGTTACTAACCCTATCGTCGTACGTTTCTTTAATAAACTCGTTTCTATCAACAACGGAATGCAGCTAGCTAACAACAACGCTTGCACGAGCCAAGGGTTGTGTCTTTCAGTCATATTTATTTTTCAATTACGATGTTCTTCCGTGTCACGTGACATAAATACATAAAGAAATCGATCGACATCACAGTATATAAATTATCCTAATAACAATGAATCCAATTTCTTAAATACAACCGTCGTTCTCCTTTGAGAATTTTTCTTGTCATCCAAAAAATCCTATTGGCTTTGAATTATTTTCACTAAAAAAATAGCTTCTAAGAGCTTCGGAATTTGGTTTCCTCAAGAAAATATTAAATATATTTTCTGCCTCTGAGTTTATCTCCGTATGTTATCAGTAAATTTGTCGTCCCTTTTTTACTACCTTGGAACAATGAAATAATGTCACTAAATTAATTGATGATCTGCTTTTTGATAAAAGTATTCGTAACAGTATAATTATTGCAGGGAATTGAATTNCAGTATATAAATTATCCTAAGAACATCAAAAGGTAAATATTAATAGCTACAAGTCTTTTTTAATGCAGTAGGGTGTCCAACTCCAACAGTTTAGATTTGTTGTGTAATTTCCATGATTGTCCAAAAGTTTGTTACCGAGAGTTATCATAGTTGGTTTCAGGCATATGGTACCTTCTTATCAGTTTATTTATCGCTTCATATATTCCATATCCTATTCTTTAATACTTAATCTTGTGTGATGGTACATCAGTGGTAGATCATTTTTCTGAGTATCATTTTAATTTAGTTGTTTCAAATCCAGTTGATATAATTTTTCACCAAATAGTTCATTTTGATCACTTTTTTATTTATGAACTCCTTCTGAAATACGTCAGCCGCTTCGATTGTTTTCTTCTCGCCAACTTCATTTTTACTGTGGATGAAAATTAAATGAATCCAATTTCTTAAATACAATCGTCGTTCTCCTTTGATAATTTTTCTTGTCATCCAAAAAATCCTATTGGCTTTAAATTATTTTCACTAAAAATATAGCTTCTAAGAGCTTCAGAATTTGGTTTCCACAAGAAATATTAAAACAGTTTTTCTGCCTCTGAGTTTATCTCCGTATGTTATCAGTAAACTTGTCGTCCCTTTTTTACTACCTTGGAACAATGAAATAATGTCACTAAATTAATTGATGATCTGCTTTTTGATAAAAGTATTCGTAACAATATAATTATTGCAGGAAATTGAATTATTCTTTAAATTTTCTGATAGAATTTAGGTACCCTTCCATTTTGATTTTGTTGCCTTTGGAGGCATTCTTTAATGGTAATCTTCTCAGCAGGTAATACACAGCTAAAGAACTCTGCCTTTCGGTGCAAACATACTTGTTCAGCTCCGTTCTTGTTGATAAATGACTTCATGGTGTTTTTCAAGTTGCAATGACAACCAAAATTCACGATTCTGGAAAGACAGTGAAAAATAGTTTACCGCGTCTATACCGTACAATGTAGATACAACTTATTTGAAAATGATTATATCACTTAAAGAGCTATATGATTTATTTCAATACATACAAAAATGTACAAATAATATATTGGAACCTATGTCACATCTATGTTAAGTTTCAAACCCAACTTTGTGAAAATTTAAAATCCTAACTTAATCTTTTTTTGCCGCAATTGATATTGATACTGAAGCTCCACCGTCAAATGCAGTCTTTTAAAAAGAAGCTGAGAACATTAAGTTTCTTAAACGTTCATACTTCGATCAAACATCGCAGAAGTTATCATTAGAACGAAGTTTCTTTACAAATTAACAAGTTCAAAACAATGTACATAGAAAAGTCAATAAAAAATATTTTTTTTTGTTACATGTACACATATAAAGGACACTATTTAAGGGACAATATTTTCTTGGAGATTTTAGACAAATTTGNTTTTTCAATTACGATGTTCTTCCGTGTCACGTGACATAAATACATAAAGAAATCGATCGACATCACAGTATATAAATTATCCTAAGAACATCAAAAGGTAAATATTAATAGCTACAAGTCTTTTTTAATGCAGTAGGGTGTCCAACTCCAACAGTTTAGATTTGTTGTGTAATTTCCATGATTGTCCAAAAGTTTGTTACCGAGAGTTATCATAGTTGGTTTCAGGCATATGGTACCTTCTTATCAGTTTATTTATCGCTTCATATATTCCATATCCTATTCTTTAATACTTAATCTTGTGTGATGGTACATCAGTGGTAGATCATTTTTCTGAGTATCATTTTAATTTAGTTGTTTCAAATCCAGTTGATATAATTTTTCACCAAATAGTTCATTTTGATCACTTTTTTATTTATGAACTCCTTCTGAAATACGTCAGCCGCTTCGATTGTTTTCTTCTCGCCAACTTCATTTTTACTGTGGATGAAAATTAAATGAATCCAATTTCTTAAATACAATCGTCGTTCTCCTTTGATAATTTTTCTTGTCATCCAAAAAATCCTATTGGCTTTAAATTATTTTCACTAAAAATATAGCTTCTAAGAGCTTCAGAATTTGGTTTCCACAAGAAATATTAAAACAGTTTTTCTGCCTCTGAGTTTATCTCCGTATGTTATCAGTAAATTTGTCGTCCCTTTTTTACTACCTTGGAACAATGAAATAATGTCACTAAATTAATTGATGATCTGCTTTTTGATAAAAGTATTCGTAACAGTATAATTATTGCAGGGAATTGAATTATTCTTTAAATTTTCTGATAGAATTTAAGCATCCTTCCATTTTGATTTGTTGCCTTTGGAGGCATTCTTCTATGGTAATCTTCTCAGCAGTTAATACACAACTAAAGAACTCTGCCTTTTCTGTGCAAACATACTTTCTCAGCTCCGTTCTTGTCGATAAATGACTTCATGGTGTTTTTCAAGTTACAATGACAACCAAAATTCACGATTCTGGAAAGACAGTGAAAAATAGTTTGCCGCGTCCAAACCGTACAATGTAGATACATCTTACTTAAAAATGATTATATCACTTAAAGAGCTATATGATTTATTTCAATATATACAAAAAGTACAAATAATATATTGGAACCTATGTCACAGCTATGTTAAGTTTCAAACCCAACTTTGTGAAAATTTAAAACCCTAACTTAATTTTTTTTGCCGCAATTGATATTGATACTGAAGCTCCACCGTCAAATGCAATCTTTTAAAAAGAAGCTGAGAAAAGTTTCTTAAACGTTCATACTTCGATCAAACATCGCAGAAGTTATCATTAGAACGTTTCTTTACAGATTAACAAGTTCAAAACAATGTACATAGAAAAGTCAATAAAAAAATCTTGTTTTTGTTACATGTACACATATAAAGGACACTATTTAAGGAACACTATTTTCTTGGAGATTTTTAGACAAATTTGCGAGCAATTTTGATTTTATGGTCTCTAGAGAAGATCTTAGCAACACTTGGTTACGATTCTTCATATACATAAAAAATGGTTGACCATTTTCAATTTAACCAACCACTATTAAATTTTCTTACCCGCTATGTGGATACTGATTAGCTTTTCAAGCATCTAGTTTAACCTAAATGTACAGCAAACAACTGGATTTTTTCAATATTTACAAGAGAGTCGAACTTGATCAAACCCGAAGCAATTGTTATTTCGAAATCCCTGGACAAAACCCTGGTGACACGTGGTCATTATGCGTTGCATGTAGGAAAGATAATGCAGCTCTTTCAATCTAAGCAATCACAATTAAATGTGCTTACCCGCTGAGTGGAGACTGATTAGTTTTTTATGCTCCAAGTGTGACTTAAATGTATGGCAAACAACTAGCAAATATACCCGCCAGGATCAGTGTGTTGTTTTTATTGTTTGTCACTTGATAAAAAGAGAAAAAACCCACACAATTTTAATTTATTTAACAGAGTAGAGAGATTAGAAACACCTAGCTGATATGCAGTGCCAGGGCGTGTTGGTTTTATTCTTTTTCTTTTAATAGTTGTAATCAATTGATTAATAGTGAAATAGCACACCATTTTATTTAAAGAGAATCTTTTCAACGATATATGGAGCTCATTGTCATGGGCGGCCACGGTGTATGTGACTGCGTGATCTGGTCTTTTCATTCTGCATTGGAGTCTTCCATTCCGTCAAATACTATTCTCATGGTATTCTAACATCCCGAGCACTGTATGAAAATTCGTTGTGTTCTTGGTACTTAAATAGTTTGAAACATTTTAGGACTACAACATTTAGAACCTTAGTTCTTTATTTCAATCCTTTTCCAAGGCATTACCATATTATTGTTGCTGAACCATTGGACAGGATATTTGCTTTTGTTGTTGGCATCTCTTTACGAATAACATTTTATAAATGGTTCACTGGACATTAAATTAAAGCACCACAAGATCCCTAAAAACGAGGCATGAGTTAGAGCAGGTAAGAATAGCTCTGAATAATCAGTTCAACAATGTGGAAAAGGGGTTCGTAGCCCAACAGAAGTGGCAGGAAACCACCAAAGAATCAAGGGAGTCAGTGATGGATCTTACAAAGCGAATAGAATGTATGATGTTAATGGGGCACGATAGATTAGACAATGCAGAACGAAGAGATCGTATTAGTTGTGGGCAATTTGCCAAAGGCTTGCACCCAGAATCAAAGAAATCGTTGGAGGGAAGTGCCTTCACTAGTTCCAAGAGGCAATAACCGCGGCTGAGAGACGAGAAGTTTAGCTGAACTCGATGGGGAGAATATGGCAACAATCCAGCGTTTCAATGAAAACCAATACCATGGCCAATACCATTTGGAGCGAAATTTCCTTATAGCCTGATACTAAGCCTGTACATTAACAGCCTTTTGTGTATGAAGTAAACTCTGTTAACAAATATCAAGATGATAAAGATGCATGCAAGTACCCATAGAAGACCTGGACCTTAGTCATCTTTCAGAGAAGCAGAAAGCAAACCTACGCCAAGTCCTGAAGAAGCATCACGTATGGCCAAAGGCTGATCAGTTGGGAAAAACCTGTCTTAAAGAGCATCCCGCTGATGTGCGCAAGGGGGTCAAGCTATTAGACAGCGCCCATACCGTGTGCCAGAGACAAAGAGATAAAATTATGCAAAAGAGGTGCAGAAAATGCTTCTTTCCAAAGTCTTTCCATCAGCAAGCCCTTGAAGCAGACCAGTTCTACTTCTGGAAAAAGGTAGCGGTGAATTAAAATTCTGTGTGGACTACTGGTGACTGAATGCAACTACAAAGAAAGATGTATATCCTCTACCTTGAATCGACGAAACGCTATGTGACCTTTGAACTGCAACTTGGTTTTCAGCCTCCGACTTTCAGTCTGCTTTTGGCAGATTCCTATGAGAGCAGCTGGCATGGAGAAGACTGCATTTTTGACTCACAGGGGCACTGGAAATTTCAAGTAATGACGTTTTGGCTCTCTAAGCCCTGGCTACGTTTCAGAGACTGCTAACCTTGGAAGTATCCAGAGTTAACTTCACTCACCGTCACTTGTATTTAGATGATGTGGTAGTGTTTACGCCAACTGAAGAAGAACACTTGCAAAGATTAGATCTTGTGCTAGAAAGAATAAAAAAAACTAGTTTGACTTTGATACCAGCAAAGTATCATTGGATCAAGAGATCTATGACGTTCCTTGGCCATATTATCTCTAAAAGAGGCGTAACAGTGGGTTCTGCCAAGATCATTTTATAAGTCACTTTCCAGATCCTAAGAATACAACTGATGTCAGCAGATTTTTTGGTCTAACCTTTTACTATAGAAGATTCACAGCAGATTTTGTCAGACTCTTGAAAGCTGTTGCAGATTTAACTAAGGGAAAGCGAAAGTTCAGATGGACAGAAGAAGCACAGAAATCCTTGAAGACTTGGCATTGTATTTGCCAGCAGCCCCAATCTGGCATACCCAAACTTTAACCTACCCTTTAAACTGTACACAGACACTTCCAATTATGGAATTGGTGCAGTGCTTGCTCAAGACACATCCGATGGAGAAATTGTTGTCGCCTGCACCAGTCGATTTCTAAAATCATTAGAGCTCAATTATCCTGTCCTTAAAAACGAAGCTTTAGGTATTGTATGAAGCTTAAAGCATTTTTACCCTTATGTTTATTTTATCGCCGTTTATCGCCGTTGCAACTGACCATAGGCCCCTGAAATGGCTGAAGACAACGAATGCTCCAAATAACCTATTTTCCGGCTGAATCAGCGAGATTCAGTTGTGTGAGTTTGATATTGTTCACCGTCTTGGCAAACTCTATTCCAATGCAGAAACCCTGTATTGAAACCCACAAAATGGAGAAAACAGTCGCCTTGAAACCCTGTCTAGGAACCTTGAAGAGGGAGAAGACATTCTTTGAGATTGCGTTAAAGGAATTCAGTCAGATGCAGAAAAAAGATCAGTATGCTTGACCGTGGAACAGCTTTTCTCCAACACCGTGAAGCCTGAAGATAAAAACATGGCCTAGAAATTAGGAAGGGAGAAGGACAAGAATTTTATCGCAGATGATGGACATGTCTCTCGAAAGTTCAAGGACAAAAGAGAGAAGGTCAGAAAACACTTCATCGTTCCAAAGGTCATGGTCCAAAGGCCACGATAAGTTCTTTTCAACTTATATCCCAGTAAGTTATTTCAAGTCATTTGGGATATATTACCCAACATCCATACCTATGGTGACGTGACAAAATTATATGTCATTTAAACCAGATGGAAGGAATACTGAAATAGAAGCATAGAGTGCTATGGAACGCTGTGTTAGAGTTGTCTGCGCTTGGATGATCAGAGATAAATTGAAACTTAAAGAAAGAAAGTGAGTTTCTTATAATAGAGAGAAGGCAACAACTGAGCAAAATTAAGAGTAGAAACTTACTAATAGGGAATTATTTTGTCAACTCAGTTAACGAAACTACACGTAAGGCTTCTACATCAACTCTTATCTTAATTTTAGAACACATAGAGCTAAAGCATGTAACCTGGCATTCTGTTTGTTACATATTATTAGACGTTTTAGAAAACTACTTATCACTTGATGCCACAAAAACACTCGTTCAGGCCTCAGTTATTGGCAGATTAAATTACTGTAATATTTTATTATACGGCCTACCAAAGGTCCACATAAATAAACTTCAGAGTATTCAAAATGAAGCTCCCAGGTTGATTTCAAATATTTCACCTTTTCCACATATTTTACATACAATGTATCAGCTGCACTGGCTGCCTATCAAGCACAGAATAACTTTAAAAATAAATTTAATCATTTCTAAAGTTTTATAGGGTAATGCTCCAAAATGTATTAATGATCTTATTTACCTTAAGGAGAAATGTGTATATACAGTCATTGGACATAAATATTCGTGATTTTGATGTTGCAGTGCCAAAGGTTAAAAAACAAGTTGAGGAAACAAATGTAAAATAAATATGGTTTTAAAAAAAGCCTTGCCTTAATATTTTGTCAGATGTCCTTTCATCCTTATTACTTCATGAATACGGGACGGAATTGTTTCAAACAGGTCTTGGATATAAGTAACATTCATCAATGCAACTTCATCCCTATTTGTAAACAAGTTATGCCTTCCTTTTCTTGGTCTATTTTCTGTTGAATCAGTAGACAGAAATTTCTTTACAACACTGCTGACTCTAGACCAAGGAACATCCAAAAGCTTAGATATGTCTGCCTTTTTCTTCTTTTCTTTATATAACTTTACCATAAGATTTTTTTTCTCCGTGCTCAACTCTGTGCTTTTCCGACCCATGTTTACTTGTAAACAAATATATGGAAATAAACAAAGCAGACAATAAATTACATCATTTCTTTGATGTTGTCATATTTAAGGGCACCTGTTACAGTAAAACCCTTATTATCCGACACTTGAGTTAAAAGTTATGAACGATGAAAGATGCAACATTGTTTATCAATCGATGCCGCCATTTTGAAAATCGCGAATACTTATGTCCATTGACTGTAGTCTTTATTCAACTAGTAATGATTGTTTTTAATAAAATCCAACTGGAATAATGAAAAAGAAATAGGTGACCGAGTTTTTAGTACAGCTGCACCAATTTTGTGGAATAGTCTTCCACTTAAAATTAGAAATGAAAAAAACATTACTAAATCTATATCTAAGCTCAAGATGCACAATTTGAAACTTGGTTATCAACAGCCTTTTATTACAAATTTAATCTTTTTTAATTTTTATATAGTTTTTCTTATTAATTTATAACATACATATTTTTATCGTTAGTGTTTACCGTATTTTCTCTAATTTAGTACGGCCTCTTATTTAGGGCGGCAATTAAAAATTGGAAAATTGGACAATTTATTTTCCTTATTAATAGTGCGGGTGTATTCCAAAGAATTTTCAATTTTCCTCTTGTTTAGTGCGGGAATTTGTGGTGCAATGCTGCATTGGGGGCTATTATATCCATCAATCTCAATGGAATGCAGAAGGAGTAATATGACAACTGCCCCTGAGAACAGACCTGGTGCTCTTGCCAAAGATAAGTATGCAATAACAATGGGAAAAAATGGGCAAATAATGGGAAACAAACCAGAATTTTTATCCAAATTAACATTCTTCTTTTTGAAATACGGCGGAAAACTTCAGGTAAAAGTTAATGGGCCAAGACGAGCTTCTGCTGACCTCAAAAAGGGGGGTTGGAGATACCAACTAAGTTTTACTTCAAATCTTCGAATGAGAAATTGTTTTGTCAAATGAAAGAAAAGGTATTAACTGAGATAGAAACATTTGAAAAACAGAGAAGAGAAATCGAAGAAGAAAAGAAAAGAGTCCAAAAAACGGAAAACACAAAGAATAAATAAATAAATAAAATGAAATAAAAAAATGAATACCAAAAAGAAATTTGTCGTTTTTCTTTTTTACGTCTAACTTAGTGCGGGGAGGATTAAATTTTCCTCTAAATATTAGTGCGGGCTAGAAGTGGTCTAAAGATAGTAATTTATTCCTTTTAATTATTAGTGCGGTATGCCCGAAATAATTATTTTTTAGGCCGTACTAAATTAGACAAATTACGGTATTATTTTAGTTTTGTTTGTAAAAAAGCTACTTCCCAAAAGGTTGATAGGAAACAAAAGGAAAACAATTGTATAACCCACCATGCTATTGTGATTTGTAAAAAGCAAATTGCAAAATGATTTCATTTTATTATATTATTCCAGCACGAAAGTCCAAAGCCTTCTCTAATATTAATGCACATTTAATGCAGGTTTACTCAAAAAGACATAAAAAGTAATTGTGTATTAATATTAGGGAAAGTGGGATGGTACAAATGTATTACATATACATAATTATATTTTCAGGTTTGGTCGCTCGCACTCGCTCCACACTTGTGTAAACACCCATTTCCTAGTTTTAGTTGTATTTGTAACGCGTATTAGATCATATTCATATGAAATTTTACTCTATAAAAATAATTTAACTATGTTTACAAAGGAATCGAATTGGACAAATTTGCAGACAATGTTGATTTTAACGTCCCTGGAAAAGACCTCAGTGACACATAGTTACGATTTCTCAAACACATAAAAAATGGTTAACTTCTTTCAATTTAACCAAACACAATTAGATTTTCCTAGCTGCAAGATGGAGACTGATTAGTTTTTCAAGCACCTAGCTTAATGTAAATACAAAGTAGCTGATATACCCTGCAGGGTCAATGTGTATTGTAGCTGTTATTGTCTCTCTTATATTACCTACACGCAATTAATAAAAAGAGGAAAAAGAAACAGTTTCAACTTGACAGACCAGAGAGGTCATATAATCCACAAAGTACCTCAAGAGATTCTCTACACGTTTACAAAGGATTCGAACTTGACAAATTTAGAAGCAATTGTGATTTCAAAATTCCCGGAGAAGACCTTGGCATCACACGGTCTCAATGCGTTGCACTTATGCAAAATCATTTAGTTCTTTCAATATAAGCAATCACAATTGAATTTGATTAGCTGTTGGGTGGAGACTAATTAGCTTTCAAGCATCACTTTTACCTCAAATGTACAACCAACAACTAGCCGACTAGTTAATCTCTTAATGTTTAGAATCAATTGATAATATACATATATGCGTATGATCAACAAAAAAAATGCTAAATATCTAAGACATTGTCATTGAGCCACAAACGGAAGTCCTCATCAACAGTTTTGATATCACCTCGAATACCTATCAGTTGGCAAATCAATACGTGTTGATGGGATTGAATTTCACCACAACGACAAAATGGATTGTCCCTTAGACCAATTCTATGCATGAAATCGGCATATCGTCCATATCCAGATCGTAATCGATTTAAGAGCACCCACTGTTCACGCTTCAGGTCATGTCCTGGATGTTTCACCGTAGGTTCAAGAATAAATTGGGAAAGCTGGTTGTCTGTAATG
>RDPX01000047.1:985286-1020987 GCA_003991215.1 Morbakka virulenta | reverse complement strand
CCTTCTATGTTATCTCCAGGGTAGTTACCTGTCTGTTTCACAAGGCATTACAGATGCCATAAATGATCAAGCAGTCTTTTACAGCCAAAGCCCATACTATAAGTAGTTGTTTGTTTACCTATCCAGGGTAGTTACCTGTCTGTTTCACAAGGCATTACAGATGCCATAAATGATCAAGCAGTCTTTTACAGCCAAAGCCCATACTATAAGTAGTTGTTTGTTTACCTATCCAGGGTAGTTACCTGTCTGTTTCACAAGGCATTACACATGCCATAAATGATCAAGCAGTCTTTTACAGCCAAAGTCCATACTATAAGTAGTTATTTGTTTACCAGGCGTTTATATGTATGAGAAAAATTTTTAATTTTTTTATTTAATATCAAAAGCAAATCAATACTAAAGATGGCTAGTATTAATTAATGAGACCCTTTTCTTTGGATCAATGTTTCAAATTTGCTCATAGCTGTTCCTGTAACTATCACCAACGAGCAATCCTGACCATACAGAGTATCACGTATGTTTATGTCACAATAAAACTCTAGGGTTAAGGCATTCATAAAATTCCAAATAAATAAAATGAAATTTTTAGTAATCACCCCTATTAGCAATTAAAATAGATATATTCTATATCAGTTTTAAATCTTTAGACATTTACGTAATGTTTTAACTGTCACTATAAAATCCAAGTGCAAACTCTAAGCTCAGAAACAAGCGAAAGGACGTTGAAACCTAATTTCCTTAAACCGAATATATCACCCAAATTATCTGCGTTACGAATCCTTATACTGACGAAATTGTCTGTCGTGGATAGTGATAACAGCAGTGACGAGAGAAAGGCAATTGACCTCTTGTGTCTTTGATGTTAAAAACGATGTTGGTTGTAATAAGAATGATAAATGAAATGAACACATCTTTATTAATTATATTATTGGCTATAATAATAAGGCGCCATTTAATCCCTTTTAAACTGAGTCTTAAATATTTTAGTCAAACAGTTTAAGTAGCTTGCCTATACAAAAGTTATATTCCAAATGAAACTGAAGTAAATGTATACAGACCTAGAAAGTAATAGAAACAAAAATTATAGTAATTGTAATACAAACAGACACAAAGTTTAGACTATTTTTCCTTAGTTGGAATTTCAATTTGCATCTTCAAAGTACATTTGAGGCTTTTGTCTGTTGTGTGTAAATCTCCGCAGAGTTTTTGTAACAGGCTGTTCAGGTTCCTCCGGCTTTTCGTTCAGTTTTGTTAATACCTGCACGTTTTGTGCCCACTAATCGGTTGTTAGTTTATGCAGTCTACAAGGTCTCACCTGCACCTTCAGCAGCATCTATAATACTCAGCATATCAGAAACAATGTCCTTTGTTGTCACAGAATCGATACTTTTCCTTAACTTGTTTCTGCAAATATTCGTCAAACAGGGTCCAGATCAGATAGGATAGCCAAGACGTTAGTGATGTTCCTTGTGTGAACTTCCTTTTAAAATTAAAGAAACGGTCATGGGATGTGGTATTCATTGTTGTTGACAGAAGATAGCGAATAGAATGAAGAACATCAGCCAAAATCTCCCATTGTAAAAGAGGCAACATATTAAATGCAAGGCTAACCGCTCTCCATGCGATAACGTTATAACGTTCAGCCTGGCCATTGGCAATAAGATAATATGGAGTATTGTTATTCAAAGGCGCTTCAGACCTGTGTCGTTAGGTAAATAGTGAGCTCTTCCGACAGGAATGGTTTGTCCCTGTTTGAATCTATGCACCCTGGGAACCCACACAAAGAAACTAGTAGGTCTAAGCATTTTATAACAGTAGCATTTGAAATGTGTTGAAAACATCCAATTCTCTCTGATTCTTTGATTCGAGTGACCGAGAGATATTTCGAAAGAAAAACTCCAATTGATTTTATTCGTAACTAAGCTTAAAGCTAGCGATACATTGCAAGATCCAATTCACATTTAGAAAGCTTAAAAAGTTAAAAAAGTTGCTTAGAATAATACTGCTTTAAAAGGAAATACAACTTTATCCACCAATCAACGATACAGAATTCAATACATAAATAGAATATTGTCCAATCATAGTTGAGGATTTCCATTACGAATCAAAGTAGTGCCTCCGATTAATACTTGAATACCTTAAGCTATTTCCTGGTCTAGCTTTCGCAAGAAGACCTTGACATCAATAGACATGAATAATTTAATCTGAAGGAAAATTTAATCTGAAGAAAACACTCAGCAAAATTTTGCTTCCTAACTGCGCGCGCATTGGGAATGCTGGAAAACCCAACAAAATGTCAAGAAAGGTATAACAAAAAAAACACGATAATATTCATCACTGTTAGAAAATATTTAATATAAGTAACTGAAGGCAAGGATCCTTTAAAATCGAATCCGTTTATTCCATTGGTAAAGCTGCTTTTATTAACTTGTTATGTAATCCATTGTAAAACTGAGATTTATTTCCGCTACAACTTGAAAAGATACTCTTGACATCTACGGTTGAGGGCGGCAAATGCTTGCTTTTAACGTAATGTAAAACCTGTGTGAGACCACGATGACAAAGTTGAAGATAACATCCTGCAGATTATTTGAAATAACAGGATAGTGAGCAAGTGGGAATGAGTTAACAGCAACAAAACGCTTTCTTTTATGATCCTGAATTTTATACGTAAATCCAGCTATTTTCATGCATCCCGACCTAAATCATATTGTTCTTTATTGGTAATTAAAAACATATAGGACACAAGGTGTGGGTCAGGTATCAGGTTTAAGGCTTGTCGTAAGAGTAGATGTTTTACAACAGCTGGATACCAACGCTCGCTTTTCCACAGTGTTTTTTACATGAATGCAATTGGTCGCCCATTTTTAATTTACAGAAGCCAATATAGCGTCAACAGAAGCACTGCATTCTACCACGAAAAAAATATCTTCATCGCTTAGCGACAGAACGATATCTTTCAACTCTGCCTCAATAGGGATAAATGAAGCAATAACAGTTTTGCTTAATGAGAATGCTTCAGCTCCTACTAATGGACGAATTTTATTAGAGAATTGTGGAATCCATTTGCAATAGTAGGCAACCATTTCCTACTCCCCAACGCTCGTCAAAGTTACTGGAGTTTAGAGGGGGTGAATACTCCAATAACTGCCTTTCAGGTTCTGCTTTAATACTGCCGTGACTAACTCGTTGGTCAGGAATGCCAATATCTGGTGAAGTCTACATTGCTTTCGATTTATTGAAATTATGTTTTGCCTTTTTGTAATTTCTTGAAAAATTTTTCTTAACGTCAGCCTAATCTATTTTACTGCTAGTGACACTATCCTGGTAAGAAAAGGTGTTCTTTAAGCCTTGGTCATCAACTAAGCCCTTCATAGCTCTTTGAAAGCAGAGTACATCATTTGTTACACTGAATAGCATAAAAACAAATTCATGCAAATGTCGGACCTCTTCAAATACTGTGTACTTCCTTTCCGATTCTTTAAAAATAATCTAGTAGTATGCACGTCTGATGTCGTATGTTGAATAAAATTTGTACTTCAATAGTTTATTGGGAATTTCATTGATTCTAGAAAGGAAGAATATCTTAAGGTTGATGCGCACGTTTACACGCTAAGAGTAATCAAAGCACATTCTTTTTCAATGGTGGTATTATTCAATTTTCACAACAGGGACCTGAGATTTCCAGGGAGAATCACTTCGCTGTATCTTGACAACTTCCAGCAGAGGCCGCAGTGACTTTCTGATAAATTGTCTGTCATCTTTATTGAAAGATATCGATTTTATTCTGGTGGGTTTTATATTGTTTGGTATGTCCTTAAATAATGACGGTACATTAGCATCAGCAAATGTCGTCTGTGGTACAAGTGAACTGGAAGGTAACACTAGAAGATAACATTGTTATGCTACGCCTGGAAATATATCCAAGAATATTGTCACTACAAAGATTATGTAGAAAGTCTACTTTCACATTTTTGTATACCAGTTATTGAATCAAAAAGGCAAATAAAAATTGCCTATCTGCCTATCTGTAAGTGTCACGGAAAACTTTCGGTGATATGTCATAAATTGGAACTTTAAGACTTTTGCAAGCATCCTCGCTAAAAAATACTATGGCAGCTGCATGAGTCGACTAAAGCAATCATTGTTTGACTATCAATAATCATTTGTACTGTTGAATGGCAAAGACTATTCGACGAGACAGCGGTTATGGCAAAAGGTGTGAGTTTGTAAATGGTGATAAGGTTCAAACCCTTTTTGGCTAATAAATAGACCTTGGCAAAACAACGTGTTTTAAAGAATTGTGACATGTGGGATCACGAGCTGGACAAGACGAAAGGTTTGTATTCAGTGTACTGCCATAAAACAGTACGACCTCTTACGAGGACTTTGTTTGGACCCCGGTCCTTTACAAAGAGCCGGGACTGATGATGTTTTAGGTTCTGTACCGTTAGATTCTATAAAGGCAGCCTCTGGTACCACTGGGTATTGATGGTGAATATTCTGTTGAGAATAAGCTTCGGAATTTCATTGAGCAAGGCATAAGTGTCGTGCTTTTTAATGGGGGGTTTCTGACGTTTACTGTGCTCCATGGAAGGAGTGGCTGGATCTAGTTAGACTGCAATTCATTAAGAAAAGAGTCTCATCATTTTATAACGGCACCTTTCCTCTATTACTGCAACAAAATGTTTTTCTATCTTCTTCAATTGCCCCAAGTACCCGTCTAAAGATTCTCCTGTCTTTTGTCTCCGGCAACCTAGCTAGTGTTATGCAAAAATCGTATCAGGCGTTTTAACATATTATTTGGTTAAAGTTTCAACCACTTCATGGTAAGTTGTATACTGAACATATTTGGGAACCTCTGCTTATGGACAGTCAATGTTAGATTGGGATTTAGAGGGAGTATCCTTTCCATACTTCGTAATAAAGTTTTCGCAAGTCTTTTTCCAATGTTTCCATTCTTTTGAAACTCTCCGTGAATTTGGATAAACATCCAGTAGTGATGATTACAGTGCTTTACTCATATTTTTTTGAGTTGAAAAAGCTGTATAGTAAGATTGTCACAGAATATAGTTTAAGTAATCTGCCTATACTAGGGCTTTATTCAACACAAAACTATGGAAAATGTATACTGGCCTTGAAAATAATATAAGAAAAAATGGTAATTGTTAAAAAACACAACAATATAACAGTTAGTACCCTGTGAACGAATAATTTCACTGATTAAATTAATTAAATTAAAATTATTATTTTTTAATTACTACACAAGGTATGGTAGGTCCCACAGAAATGAAGTTATCGTGTACAAAACACATGATACTTAGCAGAATATGAATGGAATCAAATGATGTGGTTGGCAACTTTCTCGACTAATATTTTACTTTCTTTCATCTAATACATAAGACTCTGTTGTTTGAAGCAACAGAGAAGTAACTATGGGAGATTAAAATAGTTCATCCTAAAAACTTGTTGTTTACAATTTACAGAAAATGGTGCAATTATGATTGATAACCAATTTGCTACAATCTCTTATATTACAGCTGTTGCTTCCCATTTTTAATGAAAGCGTGTTAATCCCACAATCCTTTGCACTAAAAATATTTGCATAATTATGACGTGTTGGTATGAAAGCACTGGTAAAATTGGCAACGAAGAACGCAAATCAAGGATCGATACAAGTATTTAGGTAAGGACAAGCCACGAAGGTCACGAATATTTTTACCTTTACTAACCTAAAACAAAACCTGGGCTTCATGTTTTGACACTTTCTAATTTTTATTGGAATATACTTTTAAAAGTTCTCTGGACTGGACTCTAGTGTCTAAATAGAATTTCATGCAATGCGAAAGTATACAAATATATATACATATATATATATATTTAAATATGTGTGTGTGCGTATGTGTATATATATATATGTGTCATACATACGTGTGAAAATATAGTCATATGGATGGGAACTATTCTTGACAGCGCTCAAATGCGACGATTGAAATTGTGAGTACCCAACTCTTTGTGAAAATATCGTGATTCACAGAAAGGTTGTGTCTTTCATTCTGATTTGATAATAGCAAAATCTGGTAGTTCTTGGTCGACAAAGTCATCAACAACATGATATTTGTCAGTTACAAATTTTGATGACTTCTCTGCTAGACTTTGACCTGCTTGTTTAACATTTTTTTTATTTCATAGTCTTCTTTTATCGTTTTTCGATTATTTTCAAGATTAATTCCAAAGTGTTCATAAAAAGGAAAAGCACCACTCAATTTTTGGCCAAACGTTGCCACCCAGCCCCCTCTGGACTCAGTTAAAATGGCTCTATTTCAGTGCATTCTTGGCAATAAAGAAAATGCCAAATTCATGCTATACGAAATATTTAGCTGCAAAGTTAATTGTATTTATGAACCGTAATTTTTCGTCAGTTCTACTATCTAGTGTTATGATTATTACCTTTATACTTGCTTCCAATCAAAAACTGAAGAGTCGGAATATTCTGTGTCTCTAATCACGATATATGTTCGTCATGAGTACTATAATGTATCAATAGGAGGACCTTTACCTTTCTGAATAATCAGATTTCAGATGACCATTCAACTTAGTCTATGATTTGATGTTGTTACAAAATCATGAACAAGCGAGGTAACTTCATACTCGACTTTTTAACGGTAGTTCCATTTTGGGGAATTTTGATTTATCTTTCTGAGGGTGAAATGTGAGTTATTCTGGGCCTGGAAAAGCAACATTTTCTTTGAGAGATCTTATGGAATGAAGCTTTTGAGTCTTTTGAGCAGTTTACAGGTGTTCTCTCAACGTGTTCTTTAAATTCTATTGCTTTATAATTGCATAAGGAAGACAAAGGATTGCCTCAAATAATACTTTTTTAATTTAGAGTTTCAGTGAATTAATTTATGGTCGCAAACCAAACCATCTTTACTTCATTTCGAAGTCATTCAGATAGGGCAGAAACTGATAATGCTGTATGGAAAAATAGCTGCAATCTACGAAAATCTGATGGGGCTTACCAATGTCAAAGAAATCAAGCTACTCATCTATTAGGAGGTTATAAGAGTTTTACCTTGAATCTTATTACAGCATTCTGATCATGTTCACTTATTCGTAGTCAATGAGTTGCCAGGGATGGATTTGATATGCAAAACAAACGAAATTAAATCCATGCCCCTCTTAAGAAAGATATTAATAAAGTACTTATGGACAAAAGATTTAATTAAAAATTGTCAAGGTATAATACAAAACATTCATGTAGCCCCCATTTCCCGTCATCACTCTTACTGTCTGTCACGAAACTGATGCTTAATCCAACAGCTAGACTTACCTACGTTTCAGATGAGGTTTTACAAGTATCATATAATATCAAAGACATATGCAGTATCTGAAGTTTACACCATAACCACTAGAACCACTTAAAATAACATTGACATTCCTAACAGGTGTTACAACGATAATATTAAATAACAGTACTAGTTACTGGAACATCTAAAGCAAGCAAATAGGGATTATACCTAGATCCTTGATGGCAGCGATGTTGTATATGAGAATAACTGTAATTGTTAAAAGAACAAAAATTAACTTCAAAACAAAATCTGACTGTGAATAACGTGGTTCTGTATACAGTGTCAAAACATACTTTTAACTTTATTTTAGGCCCGAAATGTTCAAAGTCAGACCAAATATCGAGTTAGCTTGGGCCAATTAGCTACCCAATGTCCTGCACAGGACCGAAGGACCTGACGTCTAATATAATGCTGTACTGTGCAAATACATTTAATTGCATTTTCCCAAATTGGATCCTTAAGTATTGTCACAACAAGTAAATGAGAATTTTGTGGCCTGCTTGGTCAAGATCTTCGTTGTTCTTCTTTCTCTTGCTGCTTCTCCTATCAGGGATCTCCAGAGCGAATTTTTCTTCTCCATAGCTTACAATTCTGTGCATCCTCTCTTCCCAGACCTTTTGCTGGCTTATCATCTTTAATATTGTTCAACCATCTGCACCTTGGCATCCTCTTCTTCTTGATCCTGGTAGGTTTTCATTCATTTATTCATTCACTTTCATACACTGGTTCCCTACATAATCTTTATCTCTCCAGGTGATAGAATTATAACATAAAACTGTTTATTTTTTTGTCAAGGATGATTATTCGAGAGGTAGCAGATACAACACATCAATTCATAAGAACTTTAGATTTCAAAATAACTATTGAAATATCAAAGCTATTAAAATATCTGGCTATTGAACTATCTTAATTTCCTAATATCTTAATTACATAATTATTTGCGTAAATAGCTCATATTGAAAGCAACACAAGCAGAAGTATGGAAAATTCTCTACTTTCTCATTAGGTAAAATCGTATTTACGTTATCAATTCCGTAGCGTTGAGTGCTGAAAAGATCTGTATTTCTTTCCTAAAGACTATAATTAAAAGATTTTCAGCTTAATTCTAAATGCCATCCGTAATAGTTAAGAATAGTTGATGTTGCAGCTATATATAAATACAATTGGAGTCTTTTCGTTTGAAGTTTATATAAATATTAATAGTCAATATTACTATTCTTTATTAACTTACACATGATGTAAAATACTTAAGGTAACACATGGGTTATACAGGGCTAATAGAACTTATTCTTCTTTGTAAGCAGATATACGACAACGGCTATATCCCGAAGGAGCTCAACCAGTCAATATTTACTGCTCTCCCAAAGAAGCCTAATGTAGTAGACTGCTCAAATTTCAGGACAATCAGCACTATGAGCAAAGTAATCAAAGTTTTTCTGAAGATTATACAGCAGAGTATAAAGGAGAAGATAGACTTTGTACTCGCAGAGGATCAATTCGGTTTTCGTAAGAGAAAAGGCATGAGGCAGGCTGTGTCACCTGTTAGAAAACTGAGTGCAAGAGCTATAGAAATGCAAAGCACTATCTCTTTTGTTATGTAGACTACACAAAGGCATTTGACAGAATGCAGCATTATAAGCTTATCCAGGATCTGTGAAGTAAAAATGTTGATGCCAAAGATTAAGGATTATTATCAACCTGTATTAGAATCAAGAGGCTGCTGCAAGGGTAGGAAACGATTGCACCACATTCGTCCCGGTAGAGAGAGGTGTGCAGCAGGGTTATGTTTTATCTCCAACCTTGTACAGCTTATATGCAGAGAAAATTACTAGAACAGAGTAAGATAAGCAAATACCAAAGTGAAAATCTCATCAGAACACTTCAAGATACCTTTAAAAAGACAATACCATGGGAAGTGCTTTATCTTAGTCTTTTAATATTATTTCCTAGAATATTCTAAAAATTTAAAACAAACAAATTTCTATATACATCACCATTAGGCTCCAAGAAGACATATAAAATATAAGGTAAATGTATGTTGTTCAAGAGAGATTAGCAAAATGCTAGAAATTCACAGAGTGTTAAAATGGTGCTTTTGATTGTTTTTGGTATTTTTATTTGTTAAACTTACACATTAATACTATTCTTAACTTTTTTTACTTTATGGACTCAGTGAAAGCTATTGATATAGAATATTTATTTTGTTGCGAGTCGTAAACTTTTTCTGAGCTACGTTTCGAGAGGTACTTTGTCCATCGTCAGATCTTATGATGGGAGAAATAACTCTCTGAACTATTCTTATTATCATTATCACTATTGCTGTTATTGGTTTCATATGAGACCTTAAAGTTCTTTAACTAATTGACTGATATTTTATGGTCTAAGATAAAAGAGCTACATACGTTGCTTGAAAGCCACCCTACAAGTCAATTCTCTGACAGCTTATACCTATCAGCTTTTGAAGAAAACCTGTCACAGATAAATAATTGCAAATCACAAATGAACAATTTTTGAATCACTTCTCTTCCAACAAGACAACAACCACGCTCATAAACTCGTAGTGGCAATGACCTACGCCCACGTATGTGGATCTTAAGTCAATGAGTATCCACCTTATTCACCAAATTTAGGCTACTAAGATTACTGTCATCGAGCTGGGTTCAAACCAGTGCTTTTACCTATGGTGGTAACATACTTCCCCAATTGAGAACTGAGTAAAATATATAGTTAGAATTGCAAATATGATCTCGTTTAAAACGCAGCATGGGTAACTCAGCTGGTAGAGCATGAGATAATGACTACACAATGACACTGGGCAGAGTCCTGTTTAGTGCATATATATATTTTTCAAACCTCTTTAATTCCAAAACGTCTTCGAAACTATTATTTTTACAACATAAGACAACATTGCACAATGTATACCTTAACTTTGAAGAACGTGATTTAAAGACATCTTTGGATAATACATTGTTGACCTTAGTGATTGCAATAATAATGCTTGCTCTGCTGATAATTTTATAATCAATAAGTAACTAATGATAATGACAAGGTGGGAATTGCAAGAAGTAAAAACTCTGACCAGTGAAGGTATGGGGTGGTGGGGATAGGTTCATTATACAAACGTGTAATTCTATCTCAAATGTTGTTTGTAATGGTTATGGTGGGTGACCTTTGTAGATATCAGAATCACGCATGTGAACTCGCAATTTTTGGCCCTAGTTATGGCCTGGGGAGAAATTCCAAGAAAATCAATTTCAGCCTAATATTAGATTCAAATGGTATAAAATCTTACCATATTGCTATACGTTTGGTCAAAAATGTATCTAATTGTTATGAGGAAGATTGAGAACATTTGTAATTGAATTAAAGGTAGAATTACATGGCCTGGAATGCAACAATTTTTTTACAATGCTTTTAAAATGTTGAACTGTGTTTCAGTTGACGAGGAGCTTTTTGCAAGATCCTTGATGCCATTTTATTGACTGAGTATTAAGAGTTTTGGATTAATAAAGAAAAATGTGCAATGCATCAGAATACTGCAAGAAATAAAAAATCCCCACAATATTACAAATACTGTAGATGTAGAAATTTTCACATGGAATTAATTTTTGCGAAATTCTCGAGGTGGTTCCTACTCGCGAATATTTATTCCTGCAAACATACATGAATTATGACCAACGTACCTGGATGTCAGCTGAGTAGAATCTGGGTCAACTTGTTCTCAACAGATAGTATGGTTTATTAGTTATTTCAGTGTAATCCTGTGTAATAATTTGGCTGCTGGTCACTGGTTGAGAATATTAATGCCAGCCAACTTTAACTTTGCCTCCCAGTCGCGAATTTTGCTTCCAGCTAATATTTCTGCATGTACAGTATTTGTCAGAGACCTTTGTAAACTTGCATTAAATTCAGGTATGAACACGTATCAAATACCACACAAATTTTTTAATTGAACGAACCCTTTACCATTTACTAATTCACTGACCACGGATCTTCAACTCCACAGTGATGATAACAGAACGAATGAAGAACAATTCCAGTCCAGCACATAATTGTATCAAGATCTCTTCCGATACTGCAACAGACTATTTGAAACTATTTAACAGAGGAAGAATAATTTATCAAGTAGGTTATCATTGCAAATTGCTAATTTCATTTTCCTTTGTACATTACCATATATATATATATACAGAGACAGAGACAGAGGTAGAGACAGAGATGGTTAGTTAATGAAAGCAATAGGAAAGATAGTTAAATTGGACTAAACATAATTGTAAAGATAACAGATCGACTTGACACCAACGCATCTGTTTTGGTGGTTGGTTGCAAATATCTTCAAAATAATACTTTAGTGTAAATCCTTTACTCTTCTTAAACTAATGAACAAAACTGCAAGATTACTTAAGCATAAGAAATGTCCCTCACATACTGTTATTGACGGGTTGTGTGACCTGTTTCCAAAGTAGGTTGTACAAACCTATCAAGGTATCTTTGTATGAGTAAACTATCTCAGTCATGACAGCAATTGTCAGTGGTGTTTCCATCTAGAGGCCCCTTTGCAAATAATCCCCTTACTTGATAAAGCTTTAATGCAGAAATTTCTTCCTTTAGACTATAGCCTCTTCCTATTCTTGACGAAGTTTTCTTGCCAAAAATTGTTTACTTGCCAGTATTTGCTAAATAATTTATGGCATGCATCACCAGAAAACATCCTCTTTTACCAACTGAACAGCTAGTCGATAATGGAATGGCAAGTGGGTTTTCTAGATCGTACAAAATAGAGCAAGTGGTTTGGGGCTGCCATAATAATGAAAAGTATACAAAACATATTTTTTCTTAGACAAAACACTTAACATTGAATATTAATAGTTGACAATATTACTTTTACATGCGACAGTCTTGTATAATTATGCCCCAAGTTGATTGTTACTTTTGCTGTGCTAGCAGGGATCTTATTTCCGCCATGTACCTATGCACACTGTTATGTCGTCTCAAAGTAAATTCATCTATGCTTGTTTCAAAAGTAGGTAGTTGCGTTTGTGTTGTATGAAAATAGTAAAAGCAGTTTCTACTGATCTATTTTTTTTCTACGAGAAATACAAACTAGAAACCATTAAAAGTCCCTCAAACAAGGTCCACACGACGGACAACATGGCGGCACATGTTGACTTCGTTGAGAAATCTTCAAAGTATAGCCAATTTTTCAACTATTTATCGAAACTGAACTCTTTCTATGGACAGTTTGTTCGAAAATGAAATTCATAAATGCTGGTACACTTAATGTAAGGGGCTGTCAAAATGAGTCTGATAAGAAAAATCTATATGACGACATAGAAAAGTACAACCTACAGATCCTTGGAATAACTGAAACACACATTAAAGGTGAAGAAGACGTACGAGAAGTTAAAATCAATGGAAAATCTTACAACTTCTTTGAAGGAGGCATCACTGGTAACAGCTGTTTTGCTGGTGTTGGATGTATCATTGATTCAAGTCTGAAACCAACCTTCAAACGTGTTAATGATCGAATAAGTGTTCCAGAGGCTGAACTTGAGAAGAATCACAAGATCATCATCATTGTTGTTTATGCTACCACCCTTGCTGTTTCCGAGAAAAACCCACAAATTAGAGATGATTTTTATCAGGAAATACACAAACTTCTTGATAAAGAAAAGAACAGCAGACATTCTGTGATCCTTCTGGGCGATTTCAATGCTAAGACAGGGTCAGGACATCACACGTATAAAGACAACATTGGTAGATTCGGGAAGGGACACTTAAATAGTAACGGCGAGCACCTTCTTAATACTCTCAGGGATAATAATATGGTAATCACGAACACACTATTCCAACACACGTTATCGCATAGGACCGCTTGGACATCACCTGATCATCCAAACACAAATCATACAGACGGCAGTCCAAGAAGAAATCCATACAGGAATCAGATAGACTATATTATTGTAAAAATAGCTCAAAGAAATCTTATCGAAGATTCTAGATCCTACGGAGGTATGTCAACAAACACAGACCACAAATTAGTTAAAATGAGGATGTCTCTAGAATGGTGGAAACTACCAAAGAAAAAACAAGAGAGGAAAGCCATAAATAGGGACAATTTCAATGATTCAGAGATCCTAAGGCAGTATCGAGAAAATGTCGCTGCGAAAGTTAGAAATATGGAAGATACTGATAACCCAAACACATTATGGTGTGATGTTGCAGACATCCTCAACTCTGCTACTGAAGAAGTTATTGGGTTCAAGGAGAACCCCAGGAGGGGACAAGATGATCCAGAAATCAAAAAATTGAGTGACGAGCAAAAGAAGATCAGAGGTCATATTGAATCATGCCAACAAATAGATAAGCGACTGAAAACAAAAACGAAAAAAAATAAATAAAAAAAAATAAAAAAAATAAAAAATAAAAATAAACGAAACAGAATTATCAAGGAAATCAAGCAAAAATTGATCAAAATCAATGATACTAAGTTAGAAAAGGAATTAGAAGAAGTGGAATCCAAAAAGTCAAATGCAAGCAAATACTATGAAGCAGCAAGGATCATGCAAAGACGCGAAGGTAAGAAGGAACCAAAGATAATAAATTATGAAGGAATAATAGCCAGTACACAGAAGGAACGTTGTAAGATAATCACAAATTTCTTCAAAAACCTGTTTGTCAAGCCAGATGTAGAGCCCCAGATTGAATATGAAGCAGTAGAGATGGAAGAACCTTTTACAGAGGAGGAAATCTCAAAAATGGTAGCAAAGCTCAAAAACAACAAAAGTCCAAGGCCTGACAATGTTATTGCAGAGATGATCAAGTACAACCCGAGCAAGTCATTGTTTGATAGCAACAATTCTGCACTTGACATCTTCTGGTAAAACCTTTTCAATCATATTAAGAAAAGGTATTCTACCTCCTCTCCCAAAACCACCGAAACGTGGAGTAAATGTTAACGTCAGACCAATCATCTTGCTATCGATGTTGAGGAAAATAATGTCAATGTGTATGATAAACAGATGTTGGGATCGTCTTAAAGATCAAATACCCATAGATCAGGCAGCGTACCAACCAGGAAGATCGACGACGGAGCAAGTATACACAGAGAAAACCTTAGCTGAGAAAGCCATCATATCCAGCTACTATACCATCTTTATCCTTATGATTGATATGTCCAAAGCGTTTGACTCTATAAACAGGGCTAAACTGATGAAATACCTTAGTGAGGTTCTGAATGACAGTGAGTTGTATTTAATGAACATTCTCATAAATGATGTTGTCATCAATGTAAAATGTGGAGATGAAACTGGAGAAGATATTCACAAGAATGTTGGAACATGCCAAGGAGATTGTTTGTCGGCAATATTGTTTATCCTGTACGTGGCAAAATCAATCAAGCCCCGGCCAAGAAATATTGAAAAGCAAGATAACCCAGATGTCATCCTGTGGTCGGAGCTAGATTGGCTGATTGATCGAGACAAACACAAGATAAACATTAACCCCAAATACTCTGATGGCATTAACTTCATTCGAAGCTGGTATCCAAGAATAAACTAAGCAAAGAGAATGATACCTGATATGCTTGAAGAGAATGGATTAATGGTGAACACGTCCAAACTGGAGGAGTATCAAATATCAAAGGATGGAAATGATGAATGGAAGAAGTGCTTGATTTTGGGAAGTTTACTTGACACTGAGTGTGATATCAATAGACGACATGGATACGCATCAACATCTTACAACAAATTAGAACGTATCTTTAAAAGCAGATCTGTTAGTCTTCAAACAAAACTCAGGGTCTTCGATGGCTATGTCACTAGTATATTCATGTATAACAGTGAACTGTGGGTCATGAATTCCCATTTCTGTGATAAGGGAAACATAATTCAGCGCAAACTTCTATGTCGATTGCTAAATATGACTTGGCCGAAAAAGATTTCCAACGAAACGCTATACAACATAACACAACAAGAGCCATGGAGCAGCACAATCAAACGAAGATCCATGAACTGGTTAGGACCCCTTCTACGTCTACATAGATCAACACACCAGCACGGAAATCACTCAATGAATTTATTCGGCCTGTAAAGAAACCACCAGGACGACCAAAAGACACCTGGCTGAGTTATATCCGTCAAACAATAAACAAGAGTGATGTGGGAATGAATTTTACATCAAGTGAAGTAATGATTTCAAACCTCGAGCAAATTTGTCAGGATTGAGTTCAGTGGCGTAAAATAGTAAGGAACATGAAGTTGTAAATTTATGACTTACATGTACAGAAGAAGAAAGAAACAAGGTCCTATCTTAACATTTACTTTTTAGCTAGTTTAAAACCTTCAGAGTATTTAGATATAATAAGATATGAAGACCCTTCGACTCACTACAACAGATGCGTCCTATCGAAAGAAGTGAGGAAACTGATTTTCAGTGACTGACATCTATATTAAGAGGGAGTAACAGCCTGAAGGAGAAAGAGAAGAAGAAGAAGTAGTAGTAACAAAAAGGTCATTGCATAAAATTGTTTTAATTGAAAGGTGTTGATCATAGACCTCATTTCCTCTTTTTTGTTTATTGATAGTTTCTTAATGCAAAGTTATTAAACAAGCTAAAATAATCCAAAAGCGGCAAGGACTTTTGATTATTCAAGACTGATATTCAGTTTTTCGCATGAAGAACTAACACAGCTTTTTCATTTCTTCCAACTCAGGGCAATATAATTAATTTTCAATCTCCTTTTTCCCTCACTACTCATTCGACTTAAATAGCATATTAACAGATCACCACAACATGAAAGGAATATTTCAATAACATACTTTGATTTTGTTAAACAGCTGTTTTGTCTACGTATCAAAATTAAATATTACCCAAAATTAATACCAGAAGATTTTGCTGAGAACTCGAGTAAATGAAAATAATCGAAAGGTGAAGAGGAATAAGAAAGATATAAAATACAATCCAACAACAATAGAAAGTGTTCAAATAAACAAAATCTTGTCCTCTAAAAAGTGGTAGTATTGGTACTGATGATGATAGTAGTAAGCATTTCCTCTGAGAATTATAAACTTGCGAGAATACAATAACGAAAAAGGGAAAATGATAAACGATAAACAATAATCTAACGATAACGGTAAACCAAACTGAACACTAAAAACTCCAGTTTGTTTTTTCCTTGTAATAACCATTTAACTCCAATTGCTGAGCTCAGTAACTGGGCGTAGTAACTGGGCAGTTTACTTAACCCATAGGCTATTGGGAGTATACTTAAATCATACCAATTTGTATTACTACTCACATTTAAGGTATGGTGATTGGGACACTCAGCAGCTTACTATGATATAACACGTGGTTTCTTCCATATCTTTTTCCAAGAACAAATGATAAAATACGAGGTTATAATTGTGATGCCAATGATCTTTTTGATCAAATAAGAAGAAGTTTTCCTCTTTACTTGATCCCAAAGACTCTAACATCCTAGTCAGAATGCTTGTGTCATTTCCAATAATACTTGATGCCCCCATACTCAGTTGAAAATATAATATAATATAATATAATATAATATAATATAATATAATATAATATAATATAATATAATATAATATAATATAATATAATATAATATAATATAATATAATATAATATAATATAATATAATATAATATAATATAATATAATATAATATAATTAATATAATATAATATAATATTAATATAATATAATATAATATAATATAATATAATATAATATAATATAATATAATATAATATAATATAATATAATATAATATAATATAATATAATATAATATAATATAATATAATATAATATAATATAATATAATATAATATAATATAATATAATATAATATAATATAATATAATATAATATAATATAATATAATAAAATAAAATATAATATAATATAATATTTTATTATATTATATCTAAAATTATGCATAAAATTTTTAATCTACTTCAAAATCCTATACTCCCTCTGTTTAATAAATGAATGTTTCCGACTCACCTTTTCCAAATACTTTTAAACAAACTATTGCAGTATTTAGTCTTCGCAAAAATTGGGAAAATTATCAAAGTAATATTTTAGGAGATGATAAAAAATTGTATTAAAAGATCAGTTAGAAAAATTTAACTTGCGTTGAATTCGAGCCAGTTTTACTGTTTTTATTGGAAATCAATTTATGGTGACATTGTTTATATTGTTAAGTTGCTAATACACTGCTGATAATGAAAGTTTACCTTATTTCGTTTATATTTTATTAGGTAATTCCTTTGGTTTTGAAGGTCGTATTCCTAGGGATTAGGGCTCAGGTGTTGTATATACATTTACATGTGACAGCTGCAATTCTCTCTATTATGGTAAAACCACACGTCATTTAAAGGTTAGAGCGTCGAAACATAGAGAAATACATGCATACTTGCTACTCTAAGACTTCAAAGACTGATGGTTCTGTTTTTTAGTCTTGGTTTTCCTAAAGACTATCATGATATTCTTAAGTAATAGAAAAAATATAATGAACAAAAATGTTTAATTCTTTTAATATAAATGTACTGTGAACATACATAAATGGTAATGCTAATAAGATAATCAGAGCTCGCATCTTAGCACATTTACCTTAACACCCAGCATCCATCTGGAAATAGCAATACACTTCGGTTACAAATTTATGAAGAGAGAAGACCCAAGGTCAAAATATTTTGGCATTTGTGCATATTGATTTATTTATCTATTGACTTGTTCTATTTCAAAAGTATTTTTTGTGTCTCCCTGTAAAATGATGACCTTTTGGTTGCTGTATAAAAATCTAAAAATAGATAAATTATTTGAAATTGGCTTTTTAATATTTGCTTTTCCAATTTTCCTATTAGTTTATTATTAAACAGGTAAAATGTATCAGAAATAAGCGACGATGACATTCTTTTTATCAACAGGCTGGCTTCCCTTTTTTGTGATGAGCATGCGGATATTATCTGCCTTATTTCACAAATGGCACCTATTTTACCCTAAATGAAAAGTAAACAACTTGTTGATATACCAGGCCGCCTTATAATTCTTACTATTATATTTTTATCGAATAAGCGGAAATAAAAAAGGCAGAAGCCTTACTCTCCACGATATAACAGTTGTGTCATTTATAGCAGCTCATTTGATCGGTCTCATGAACTTTTGAAGCTCCAATCAAAGGCCACATGTTCATGAATGGAAATTAGCCTGGCGCGCGGTTATAAAAAATTGATCACAAAAAGTCCTCAGCGAGACAAAAATCACTGAATGAAAATGAGCTTTCAGACGTTACCGGGTAAAAAGCACTGTCGCTTGCATTTTTGTTGCTGTATTCGGTCAGTTGTCGATCCCGTTTAGCATTATCACTTTTATTGTCAACATTTGCAATTGTTATAGATGTAAGAATTTTATCATGTCATGAGTCGTAAGCTTTTTCTGAGCTACGTTTCGAGAGGTACTTCTCCCATCGTCAGGCTCTCGAAACTTAGCTCAGAAAAAGCTTAAGACTCATGACATGATAAAACTCTTACATCTATGGCTTCCTCTGAGTCCATAAAGTTTAGAATTTTCAAGATTTGCAACTGTTGTTTTGTTTTGTTTTGTTTTTTTTGAAAGACACAGGTATGCATTGAAAAACAAAATTTAGCATTTTTTTAGCATAATATGAAGAAAATGTTAAAATGAATGTAATGAATTATACCTAAATTGTCCATTATTTAAAGAGTTTCTTTCTAGTAATTAAATGAAGTTTTAACCAAATATTATGTTTTTTAAATTTGGTTTGTCGTAATGTTTTTTATTTTGCCTTTTACATAAATTTCTGTACAATATAGAGGCGAATTCAACAACATATGGTTTTTAATAACAAGTCTTCTTCCTTGAATTTACTCTTTTTTTCGTATTTACACTTTCATTTGTAAATTATATTTCAGTTTAATTTCGTACTCTGACAAATTGGTGTAGGACCGCCTGCACAAAAATTGACGGAACCTTGGGAAGGTCAGAAGTGCACGTTTTTAGGTTGTTTGTAAGCAGACTGTTATATGAACAGCCTTTAAAAATGCAACGTAAGTTATAGAAATTTCTTTATTTTCTTTTTTAACAGACAGTCGTTGCAACCTTTTTTCCTGTTGTACGAATATTTTCCCATGAAACATAACAAAGAATCGGCAGAGATCTCAGTATGATAAAAACATATCAGAAATTCTCTCTTGGTTCTTGTGCAGAAACACTTGTGCATATTTAATTAAAGAAGACCACATAATGTTTTTTATTTTAGACCTATCTTCCGACTTCCTTATATTACATTGCCATTTTATCTTTCATCTTATATTCTTTCCGCTTTGTCACAAAAGCAACATTTTCTTTTTCACGTAAAACTACACGTTTCTTTGGAAACCTCTTTATCCTAAATAGCATAATAATTGAAATCATTACTTTTTGTCATAAAATATTCCTTTCTTTTACTACCGCTAGAAGGTTCCTGCGGTATCTGAATGAATAAAATCTTTAAGAATTGTTTTTGAAAATTTAGAATCCCCACTTTTTAACTGTGAATCTAAAGTGGTTTGATATCTGCATGCAACTGTGATATACTAATTCCCTATCTATCTTTGGAAGAATTTATGTTTAAGTTTCTTGATATCAAACTTTGAGCTACAATTAAAACGAACACAGAATATATTAATACTTAAAAAGACTGAGGGGAAGCTTTATGAACTGGCTAGACTTTAACAACAAAATGTTCAAAGTTTTAATAAAATACCAGATCATAAAAAAACAGAAAGAGAAATTGAACTTTGAGAGAAAGTTCATTAAGCTAGACATAAGAGGGATTGGAAATTTGTGTCATTAAATATTCCATCATAAAGATAATGTATTTGCAAATATACCTTCAGTGAAAGAAATGTTGAAGGATTGATTAAATTTGACAAGTACGGAAAGAAATCTAGCTTACATATGACAATTGCTTGTACCAATACAAGGAACGATTTTTTTCCCAATTTTGGACGTCTTCATTGAACCAAATATCTCAGATTCCTTTTAAAGGAATCGAAACATAGGTGAGAGAACACCATACTTTATTTTTAGAATTCTTTGTATTTTGTATAGTTTATGTTGTGGATTCCAGTTAAGATTGCGATGAATTCATATTTTTCTGTTAATTAACAATTCTAAAACACATTTTTCAATTCATTTAAAATTTGAAATAAGATAAATTGTTATTATGAATTGTGGTTATGGATGATGGAGCAGTAGTTCAAAAAATTGTAGAAACTGAACACTCTGTTTTTATCTTATGATTTATGTTGATAGACATATAAAGCCACGCTCATAAAACTATTTAATAAAAGTCAATTTCTCTAGGCATATTTAGTATTGCGGTCAAATAACAGACATCCCACTATCTTCAATAACAATATTGATAATACTTTAACAACAGCCTTTGTAAGACTGAAGGCGAAGAGCTTGAAGTAAAACCAGAATGCAACCTGCTCTTCTTGACGGGCTTGTGATATAGATTTACCATTTCGTTCTGCTTAAGAATAATTTGACAGAGTGAAAAAATAATTAATGCTGTTAAATTAAATGTTCGTAAGTAAAGGGCTGGGCTTTTCAATTCTGTATACACATATACACATATACACATATACACATATACACATATACACATATACACATATACACATATACACATATACACATATACACATATACACATATACACATATACATATACACATCTCTAGACATAAAAACTTGCCAAAATGATTAAACTGTACTACATACAATTCATCTATTCATCAAATCATAGAGACTGAAGCACAGTGGCTGGTTAATTGAAGTGTTCAAGCAGGCAGGGGTTTTCTTCATAGACAGTGGACCTGTGATATCTGATAACGTTGAGTCAAANCACATATACACATATACACATATACACATATACACATATACACATATACACATATACACATATACACATATACACATATACACATATACACATATACACATATACACATATACACATATACACATATACACATATACACATATACACATATACATATACACATCTCTAGACATAAAAACTTGCCAAAATGATTAAACTGTACTACATACAATTCATCTATTCATCAAATCATAGAGACTGAAGCACAGTGGCTGGTTAATTGAAGTGTTCAAGCAGGCAGGGGTTTTCTTCATAGACAGTGGACCTGTGATATCTGATAACGTTGAGTCAAACAGCAAGATTAAATCTTCTTCAGTTCCTTTGTTTGCTAGAACTTGCATTTTTAGTTATTTTTTTTGAGATGGAAAACAGATCGAGTATTTAGTTATAAGATGATAGATTGATTTTTAGAACAAGTAATTGGGTTTAAAGAGTTTTGATGAATTGAACTCCAAGACCTTTCAATAACTAATGTAAAGCAAAAATTGTTGATGGATTTTTTAAAATCCATTGAGCTGCAAGGAAACATGCTCATATCAAAATGAAGACTGAATAATTCTTCTGTGTTTGGGCTTAAAGTTTCCATTTTAAATGTTTCAGACAGGATTGTCTAAATCTTAGTTTATTTGCTCCCAGAAGCAATCTTCAGATGGTATATAGAGAACTATTTATTAAAGGTCCAGTTGTGCTTAAAATGCCATTTGTGGCTGTTTAAAATTCAGTATGTTCGGGGTGGTATCATCCCCACTTTTACTGTATAAGAATCAGCACATTTTTTAATTGAGAATTATATACTATTTATATATAATATATATATATATATATATATAGAACTTTTCATTATTTGGATAATAATATTCATGTGTTAAAAGTGTAACACCTGATAATATATGGATACATGAAACGCAAGAATATAAAATTTGAGTGTTGCTTCTTAGTAAACTGCATGCGAAGTGACAACAACCGTACCTACATGTATGTATATGTATATGTATATGTATATGTATATGCATATGGTACATTCGATTCGGTTAACCGTATTAGAGTGCTCGATACTCTAATCTATGTATATGTATATGTATATGTATATGCATATGGTACATTCGATTCGGTTAACCGTATTAGAGTGCTCGATACTCTAATCTATGTATAGGTATATGTATATGTATATGTATATGTATGTATCTACAGACAGTACTGTTTCGCCCTTTGTGGGCTCATCGGTGCAGCACAGAGCTTCTGAGACAATTACTCTCTGGCCATGTTGCCGGAGCAAGCACACCCTAAAGAGTTACTGTGGGATCCCGTCAGAGTGCTCAAACCACGCATGCGCAGCGAGCATTGCATTACGCTAACAACAGGTTCCCAAATCTCAGATAGAGTGCTCAACCAAACTTTCGTAAGGGAGCGTAATACTTAATCTATATATATATATATATATATATATTGTCTGAGAGGAAAGAGAAATACACCCAAATGTAAGGCAATTGTCACTATTGTCAATATTAAAATTTGGTACATTCTATGATATAGATTTAAATTCCTCTGTGGACCTCACCTATACATTGAATACTTACACTATTTGAGTAGATTAAGCTATAGCCTTTGCTGTTTATTAATTCATTGTGTAGTGATATGAATCAATGCAGTAAACAAAATTATAATTTTCTGAATATCGGTATACAAGTTTCTATTGAAATGATAGCAATCGCACTATTGATTTAATTGAAAAACGAGAAACAGGAGGAAATCGAACAGAACATAATTTCTGATATTCACTTTTCTTTGCATGCTCTGTGTCCGAAATAGTTTACATTCGATTTTTGTAAGCATTCCATTTATAAGCATGAAAAGTAGCAGGTTATCTATAACGTTAAGCATATAGTAAGCATAATAATTAAAAACGATTAAAAACCCTTGTAAATTTCTAATAAAATAAAATTACTCCCTGGGAACAATTGTAATGAATCTGGGGCGGCGCATTTAATACCTTACCTACTTGTGTTGTGTTTTTTTCAATTAAAGGATGTGAATGTTGCCTGTGGAATGCTGAACGTCTTATGTAACTAAAGCAGATTAATAAGACTTGGAAAGAGTGCCAGTGTTATACAACAGGATTAATAAACAGTGAATGTCATAAATTTAAAAAGAGGTATTTATTGAGTAGGAAAAGCTTTTGTGACAATTAGGCAATCTTGTTGATATTAAATCCCAAACAGACCTCAATGATTTATTTATGATGAAGAGGAAAGCACAATGAACTAAAAGACTTGCATCTGGTGTACAAGCTTTGTCCATAGAGTAATTTCTCGAAACAAATTCATTCCATCTTGATTTCAATGATCGAATGAAAAAAATCATAATAGAAGTTCACGATGGTGTTGGTTTTTTTGTCAAAACTGCACTAATGACTTCCAGCAGAGAATAGAGCCTCGTGTATATTCATTAAAAAACAAACCACGTGATATATTAGCAAAAATTAAGGTAACAACTGAAATGGCAGATGGAATTTTAACTAAATTAATTTGATCAGTGGGAGGAGAAAAAATTTTAAAATTGATAGAAAAATCATGTTCCCGAAATAATTTGGTAAAATGGAAAAAGGTAGTTATAAAAAGTAATAAAAAATTGACAATAGTTATGAAAACGCTCTAAACATTAAATAATTTTATTTGGATTTTACATCAGCTATTAGACTTCATTAATTTTAATTATTTCCTGATATTCTTTTTAGGTAAAGTTGACAGTTTCTTTTCTCTACTTTTAGGAAGGCGGTCTTTGATGCTCTTGAGATCCTTTTTACTGTTGTTTGTGTCATAATTTGTTTTTGTAAGTGAAAAATCCCTTCTTTTAAATAATGTATAAGTAATTGCAATAAAGCTACGGTGTTGAAAAAGAAATTGAGCCGATTTATTTCTCGAAGCAAGTGACGATTGACAGAAAAATCATTTATCAAACTTTCTTCATTCATTTTACAGTGAACGACTTTGAAACCGAAAACTCAATAAATGAGAACATATAAAGAATTCATGTACTGGAATTATATCAACAAATAATAATTTAAGGTGGAAAATGTTGTGAAAATTCAAATGTTGGTTCATATTCATAGGATTTTTTAAAAAGTAAAGTGGAACGAACAAACTGCTGGTCTTTTTGCTGGCTCATTGTAAGTAATATTTTATATTATAATTTAAAAGGAAATTTATATTTTGTATCGTTTGAAAAGTACTAAATAAATTGGAGTGAAACCAAATCATCAGCAAGTTAACAATCTGCTTTTTTAAATCGACCATTTCAACACGGTGTTAAAATTGGTAGTTAGTAATACTTCTACTTAACCAGAATAATTCCCAACCATAGCCATACCTATATGTTATATGAAACAAGAATCTGGTTATTTATATACATATATATATATAAATATATTTACACTATTTTTAGTGTACAAGGTTTTGAAATCAGTCCTAACGTTAAATTTGTATAAACCTAACATTAACCCTCGAGTAATTTTTACAGACGAGAGATTTTCAGACCGATTCTCGAGCAATGTTTCCAATTGAAAATGTAGGTTTTGGAAATAAACCAAATTCCTTATCAATGCTAGCGGCAATTCCAAAAAGCAAATTTAAAAAATTAACTCCAAATATAAACATTTCTAAGATTTCAACTTATCAATTACGTGTTATTCTTAACTAAATAGGTTTAATTGAGAATGACAAGATAAAATTGTCGAAATATACTAAAAAAACCCTTACTTTTCTTTCCATGTATATGAAATTTTGAAATCTTGGAAATATTTATACTTGGAGTTAGTTTTTTTAATTTACTTTTTGGAATTGAATTGTCTAATACCAATGGATTTTGATAACAGCTATATTTAAATATTTATTTTAAGTTTTGTTGAGTGTTTATATCCTCTAAAAATATTAGAGCATAAATTCAATAAATAGACCGAGTAGAATATCAAATGCCAAGTATTTTTTAACACACCCGCCTTTGTTATTTAGTTGCTTTAAAAGCAAACGTAATAATGAAGTGATTATATCTAACATCAGATCAAAAATCGTACTAATCTAACTTTTGTGTTGTCGTGTGATGTTGCACAAACCTTGTTTTCTGCTTTTCTTTGTTCTTGCATTCAACACCAGGGTTGTGCTTCGGCTGCTGGCAGTCTGATCCCAAAAACCTATGAATCTTTGGCGCAGAGAGACAATAAAATGCTTCCAATCTTGTTTTCTAGATTAGGGGAAACTTCGTCAAACAAAACTAGTCCAAGAAATTCAAAATTTAAAGACTTGGTTAATATAAGGAATATTATTAATAATCATTTGGTCAATCGATAATATATTCTATAAACATATATTTATGCTATTTAATAGGTCATATTTTCTTTCTTGTCATATTATATCATACCATATTGTCATCATCATATTCAAATGTATGTTCATTAGTGGGGATGCTTGGTTTGTCATATTCGCTAGGTTTTACATTAAATCTTTTGATAAGTCTACTTCTAAAAAGGTTGCTCCTTTGTATCGTGCTAGGAAGTACCTTATACCTAATGGCATCTTGTATCTTTGTAAATTTACCACCCGTCCATATATGGAGTACAGCTGTCATATCTGGAAAGATGGTCTCTTATCTAACCTTGATGTTCTTGATTGAGTTCAAAGTGTGTCTGTGACTTGATAGATCTAAACCTTGCTGCTACCCTTCAATTTTCAACTGCTATACAGCTGCTACTCAGCTGCTACTCTTCAACTTTCAGCTCAGTTTGTTGTATGTTGTATGACTGGTTTCTCTCAATTTCTTTATCCTTATGCACTTGTTGCTCCTCGTTGAATTTAATCTTTTCATAAATGTAGGTTTTTTCCCTAGGTTGTGGAACTTTTTAACTTCTTAATAGTTCTTTCCATCATATTATAATAATATAAATGGGCATATTGACATCATAGACGACCGTAAAAGTTGAATATAAGAACCTGCATTCAGGAATCATACAACACCTAGTCAGTAGGATTAAAGAATGTGTATCATTAAATATCTTGGAAATACTTTATCTATTATTCTATTAGCCATGTTAGCTATACTCTTTGGAGATCTGAAATGAAAAAAATGACAATCAGCAAGTTCCGAATGATTAAATCAACAACTTACTAAATCAATAGTTTATCATGTGAGATACCCATGTCCCTGCAAAGACTTTTCCTAATTTGCTTTTCTGCTAAAAATGTTACACTATTGATTGTGTACATGTTTTCGGGGATAGAACTGGGAGGGGGAAGTGACCAATGAATAAAAACATTAACAAGTACAAAAAGGCAAGTAAGAAAGGTAGTCGCTGTCACTCAAGTATCTTTACTGTACAAAAGAACCACTGTTGAACCTTTGTCTGAAAACTAAAGAATGTAGGATATAAAAAACGTCATTGCATGCATGCAAGTTATACAAGATAAAGAAGGTTGGAAAATACTTCATACCCTCTTTTAAATATGAAGCTAACGACAACAAGGTAATTAATACATACCAGTTATTTCTAGTCTAAGCTACAATGCATATGAACAATAAATTCTGTCAATGAGATCTTTGTGGTGACAATGCAGAGATGTGTTGAGAAACTGAGATGTGTGTTTGAGAATTGAAAATTGCTCATGTGGTCTTAATCAACTGTGAATTGCTTATAATCAAGGATAGATCAAAAGTTCATAACATAGTTGCTTTTCTAAAGAATTTTTGTTTAGTGTTAAACGAAAACTCTGCATTAATTTTTACTTTTATTGACATACGTGTAGGGGAAGGAGGAAGGGGGCTGGTTGCCCTTCGACTATTTTTTTGCTTCAATAACAAAAGAAATCCATACCTTTGATAGCTGCCAATGAAACTTGGACCAAGGACAATGTTAGAAAATTGTTGAAAAATATTCCAAATAGTAAATTTGTACTTGGCATCTTATATTATACGATGTCATATATTATTCAATGTATATACTGCATGCAATGTATTATATGAAATCTGTTATCAATTACAAAATTAATGTGTATTGCAATATGTATGGCATAAATATTGCAAATTAATACATGCATGCTATTATGTACATATTATATATATCAATATTCCTTCTACGTTTGTTATAAATTTTATAGTAGCGACTTACAACATTTATCTCTTTATTGACTAACGGCAAAACCTTTGGATTTTTCTAGCAGTGTTATGCTAAAGATGAAGATATTACTCTCTCTCCTTTTACTGGTAATACTTCGTCATACATGGGCTGTATATGTTCAGAACTGCACCTCTGACAATTGTAGGCTTAAATGCCCACCACCAAGTATAACGAATGATACCTGCAGCCAATTTTGTAATACAAGCACTTGCACACAACACTGTGCAAGGGAATCAAGCTGCAAGCAGTATTGTCTAAAGGGAGGCTGTGACAAAATGGTTTGTGATGTTCTATCCCGAGTGCCAGAACCTGGAAAAAAGGTAAGTCAAACTTAATTCAAAATGTACATTAAGAATGTAGATTAACCCTTTAACATTTTCAAAAATTTAATTTCGTCAAGAAACATTGTGCCATTAACAGTGATTCAGTGTGTTGCATACAGCTGGATGCAATTATTCTTTAATTAGAAATAAATTGTAAAGACACATAAATATCTAATATTTAAGATGCTTTGATAAAAAAATTACATATACATACGTATTTAGTAAGCTCTAAATATTTTACTTTGAATACCTACTGTACCTAATGCTTTTCATCTAGCCAAGTCAGTCTCCTCAAATGGGGCCAAACGTTCCTCCTATCATATATTTACTATAAAAAATCCAAAGCAGATTTTTTAAAAGTGAGTCAGTTAACAACTGTACGTATTGTCCTAGAAATAGAAAACAAAACCAACTGCTTATAGTCTATATAGCTCCACTTCCACAGTGTAACGTTACACACTAATGTCCACAAGTATGTAATGCCTTTGCATGTTTTACGTATTATGGAGTTCGGATAAACTTGTGCTTTTCGTTACATAAATTCTTACCAAATTTTAACTTACTAGTGAGAAAGGATCATTTTCTCTAATTTTCATTATTCTTCATCCCAAGACCTCACAAGGAGTCTATGTTTTTTATTCCATATATAAATCCAGCTTCAGATTATGTACAATCCGTGGTTTCTAATAAAGTCAATATTAGGGTGTTATTGATGTTACTGGTCTAGTGTACTCCTATGCAGTATACATGACAAAGATCTTTCACATACCCTAACGATCAATGTCTACAGAGATGTAATTTGCTGATGATAAAGATGATGACGACAAACCTTACTTAGGTGTGTAGCGTATTTGCTTCCCTTGTTTGGTGCAGGTAAATGTGCAACACAGGCCCAAAGAAAAAGCAAAAACAGAAAAGGAGGTAACAGAAAAGGGATATTATAGTTCGAAGTGTATATTGTGATACAGAAAGCGTTTGACTGCACTCTGTCATTTCCCATTTTTTCTTTGAAATATTAGTAAGGTTATTTTTTTAAGTTTCCAAGGGAAAGAGAAAAATCTAGTACAGCTTATTTTAATTTTTGTGTTAATTTGTTTGACGAAGCTCTGCATCTTTTATTGTCTCAACAGCGAGAGCCATTAGATTTCTAAATGAATTTTTCAAAATTGGCATTTTTAACTATTTTGAATTACATTGCAATTGAAGAATCAATCTCTTTGTATTTACAGAGACACCGAAACTCCTTACATTTTTTATTCGGATCTCACTAACACACGACATGTCATTGTTGAAGAACAATCACATATAAATTTTTGTATAACGCATGAGTTAATGAAACTTGACTTACTTGACTTATTTGCATAATCCTATTGGATCTTTGCGCACTTCAAATTCACAAATTGCTTCCAGCGCTCTCTATCTTGGGCTCTTCTTTCGGCAGTTAAAAGTGGTAAGCCGGTGTCTTCACGAATGAGATCACTCCATCTCTTGGGTGGACGTCCTTTGGGTCTTTTCTGTGTGAAATCACCTTTAAAAGCTTTTTTCACATAGCTGCTGTTGGGGTCTCGTCTTGCGACATGACCAAACCAATTCATTCTTCGTTTCTTTATCATATCAAGGATATCTGTTTTTACGTTAAGGGTTCTTTTTAACTGTTCGATTTTAATACGGTCTGAACGCTTCCTTCCTGCCATCGTTCTTAGGCAGTCATTTTGGAAAACGCTGAGTTTATGCATGTCTGATTTTTTCAGTGACCATGTTTCACAGGCATATATAGCAATGGGTATGATGAGAGCGTAAAACAGCCGTGTTTTTATAATGTATGGTAAATTACTACTTCTCCAGATCTTTTCCTTGAGTCTTCCAAAAGCAGATGCTGCTAATGCTATCCTTCTTACGACATCATCCGATGTGTTTGGCACTACTGATCCAAGGAAGATAAATTTATCAACTGTTTCAACCCGTTTTCCATCGATGTGTATTGAATCGTTTTCAGCTGACATTACTTTGCATTTTGTATCATTAACTTTAAGGCCCCATTTTTTGCATGCATTTTCCAATTCAGTTGTGGAGAGTTTCAACTTTTCAAATATTAGAGCAATAAGGGTAGTGTCATCAGCATAACGAATGTCTGTTGACAGTGTTTCGTTAAAAGGTAGGTCATTTTCAAGACTTTCTACCTCATCTAAGACAAATTCTAAGAATATGTTGAAGAGGGTAGGCGAAAGGATACAACCTTGGCGTACCCCAATGAGGACTTTAAACCATTCTGTTAGTTTACCATCAATTCTTACAGCGCATTCAGTATTATTGTACATACATTCTATAATATCGACAATCTTTTTACTGACTCCAATGCTTCTGAGCATTTTCCATAGCGCCTTTCGCCAGACGGTGTCAAACGCGGCTTTAAAGTCAATGAAATGGAGACTGAGCGACAAATTCCTTTCTTTGGTTTTCTCGATTAACTGCCTGACAATGAATATGGCATCGACAGTACCACGGCCCGATCGGAAGCCGTATTGGGTTTCCCTCAGTTTTGTGTTGACTTTTTCTTGCATCCTTTTAAGAAGGATGGTTAAAAAAACCTTTCCAGGGATTGATAACAGGGCTATTGCCCGATAGTTTTCTCTCTGCATTTTATCACCTTTCTTAAACACTGGTGTGACAATCATTTTTGAGAAATCGCTTGGTGTTTTAGACTGATCAATTATTGTGTTGAAAATCTTTTGCAGCATAAGTATCATATTTTCTCCTCCTGCGGCAAGTACTTCTGTGGTAATTAAATCGTAACCTGGAGATTTCCTTCTTTTCATCTTTTTCAAGGCTTGTTTTATTTCGTATAGTAGGATAGGCGGTGTGTTTTCTTCATTAATATTATCAGTATTTATTGAATCTATTGCGGTTTCATCATAGGGGAAGGAAGTATTGAGGTGATTTTGAAAGTGTTCCTTCCATAATTTTAAAACAGTACCAGGGTCTGTCTGCTTCTTTCCTTGGTTGTCTTTTATCATGTTCAAGGATTTTTTGGGTACGCCCTCTAATTCCCTGACAGTCTTGAAAAGGCTATGACTGTCGTTCCTCAAGTATTCTTCCTCTAATTTGTGTATTTTATTGTCGATGTTTTCAGATTTCAGCCTTTTTGTGGCAGTTTTAACTGCTTTGTTGAGTTGTTTGTAATTTTCTTTTAACTGAGGAGATGTAGATTGTTTGAGAAGTTGTAATCGGGCTTTCCTTCTTTGTTCACAGAGATTTACGAGTTCAGGGGACATGTTTTCGATGTTTCTGCTTCTTTTGTAACCAACTATTTCTTTAGTCACTTCATTTGTGACAGTTTTAAAGGAACTATAAAGTTGCTCGATGTCCTCTTCCATGTTTAATAATGGCTGGAATCTACCTCCGATCTGGACTTTGAATTCTCTTGCATAATCCTCCAGGTGCAGTTTATCGGCATCAAACTTTTTTGGAGTTGATTTTATTCTTTTCTGTTTGCGGGTATTGACTATAAGTTTCATCATTAGTAGAGAATGGTCTGAGCCAATATCGGCGGAATTATATACTCTACAGTTTTTTATGGCTTTTAATAGGTCTTTTCTGACTATGATATAGTCTATTTGATTTTTAGTTCGACCATCTGGAGAAATCCATGTCACGAGTCTGCATTTCTTATGTTTAAACAAGGAATTGGCGATAACGACACGGTTAATTGCGCAGAACTGCAGAAGTTTTTCTCCATTTGAATTTTGGTTTCCGATGGTGAACTTTCCGACAACTTCAGGCCAATTTTGATATGATTCACTTCCGATCTTAGCATTTAAGTCTCCCATTATAACATATGTATAGTTTCGTGGGATAGTGTTAATTATGTCCTGGAGTTGATTATGAAAGTTAACGATGATATTTTCATCATAAGTTGAGTCAGGAGCATAGACTTGTATAATTACAAGAGGTTTTTCTAGAGCATTTAACGTAACAGTCATGATACGTTCAGATACAAGTTCGTAGTCCAAGAGGGAATTGGCGATTTTATTAGATAAGACAATCGCGACACCTTGTCTATGTACAAGGTCATTCCTTGGAGAGTGTATGAATGTGAGGCCTTGTTCTATAAAATTTTCAGGAGTATTTATGTCCAAATGTGTTTCAGACATTCCTAATACATCTATATTTAATCTTTTCATTTCTGAGATAACAGTGTTTATCTTATTCTCCCCATGCAATGTTCTCACATTCCAAGAGGCAAAATTTGCTGCAAAGCAGCCTTCCGGCAGATTTCTTAAGCACCCCCGGGTGTTCACCGGGACTGGGGGTCTATCATTTAGAGCATTGTTCATAATAAGTTAATTGAAGTGATTTGAGAGAGAGTTAAGCAGGGACTTTCTCAAGGTCGCCTGCCGGAATCATTTTTTCGTGTGACCTCCACTAGAAAGGCTGCGTTCGCTTGCTAAAGGATCCAATCCATCCTGGTTTACGAGTTTTCCTTCTCCATCTTGACGGTGTTGATGATGCTGTCACCAGTACAAGGAAGTGGTTAATTATTTTAACAGGGCGCCCCTTATTCGCCCTGCCGCCAGAGCCCTCGTTTGCCTCAGCGAGTTACCGGTGGTCACGACACGGACGTGAGGGTTGACTTGTGAGTGCGAAGCTGTTCAAGTCGCAGGACCTTTGTGTACTTTTAATACACGTCCGGCACTCACCTTGACCACCAAGGTGAGTGCCGAAAACAGGTTTTTTAAATTATAGATATTTATATATTAGACCTCTCAGACAATTGCCTTTGTTCTGAAAATGTTTTATATGCTTCCCGTCTAATTATATAAAATGATATGTGTTCATCGGTGTTATCTGTGGTTTTCCACAGTCATTAAAATAATAATTACAATTCAAGAAAGCCCCAGTTTTAGTTTTCACCAGTTTTATTTAGTTTTTCACCAAAATAATCTGATTTTAGGGTAGCAAGTATATGAAACACTAGATGCATGCTTACTTCATCCTATAAATTTATCCTTAAGCAAGATATTTAAAAATGGCACTGTTTGTTATACAGCAGGTTAAAACACCTTTACACAATCGTCATCGTCATTCTTTTTTCATGAACAATCCATGTATATAGAGAGTTTTCCCATATACAGAATATGCTATTGTATCAAAACAAGGGTTTCAGCAAGTTATCTGCCATGATATTATTATTATTATTATATTATTATTATTACTCCAAACATCTACCATCATTGGAACTACCAACATATTGAGGAAGGTGCTTAACCTCTAAAGCTACTGGTCGGTAGCCGGGGTTAAGTTTTCTCGTCTGGCAGGTGAATACCATCTCCCTGTGCGGGCTGTCATGCTGGACATGAACTTTGTTTATTATTATTATGTGAAAAGGATTTTTTCGGTTTTACCACCGGTCTTTGTCTGGCAACGGAGCCTATCCGAGGCCCTGAGGTCACCAGGCTATCTAATCTGACTTTTCAAGCACCTTTCTTGAAATATTACACTCCCTAAAAGAGCTGCCTTCTGTATTGTTTCAAACGACAACCCAACGCCTACCATGGCCAGATAAAGGGCGAGCCTCTTTATTACGGACCAGAGAGCCCCCACGACAACTGGTATCGCCAATGTTTTCAGGTCCCAGAGACGAAATACCTCTTGAGCTAATTCCGAATATTTATCAATTTTCTCCTCTTCCTTGGCTGTGGTTCGGGCATCACCTGGGACAGCAATATCTACGAGGATACACTCCTTTTCTTTCTTTTTTGTAATTATTATATTTGGTCTTCTCACTTCAACAAATTTATCAACATATATATTGAACTCCCACAAGATTTTAACATTTTTATTTTCCACCACACTTTCTGCTCTGTGTTCATACCATCTGTCTGAGTGTGGTAGCCCATGCACTTTCATAATACTCCATTGTACAGCTCCTGTAACACGGCCGTGTCTCCCTTTGTATTCTGACTGAACCAATGTACTGCATTTGCTGATGATATGCGACATTGTCTGGTCCTTTTGCCGCATCATTCCGATTCTCTGGTGCGTTCAATTTTGGCTTTCCTGTAGTTGGTACACAGTGCTTGGTGTTGAGCTGCCACTAGGAGGCTCACAGTTTGACGCCTCAAGCTACCTCTCTTCAACCATTGCCAGTGTAATGGTGATGCAAATTCTTTTGTCGGCCTCACATGTTACCCGTGTCCTGCCACCCTTCTTTCTTCTGTTGTTTCTGCTCCTTTCTGAATTTTTTAAATACGATCAGTGCCAAGTCCCACCATGGGACCTCAAGCAACAGAAAGAATAACGGGGCTACACTTTGTATCGAAAGAATTTTATGTAAACTGTGTGATATACCCGCAAGTGCGATCTTCTACAAATTCAGAAAGAGATATATTCCCAAGGATTTGGTCAATATAATACTGTGCATTTTTTATACCATTCCAAGAGCTCCAACAACAACAGGAATTGTAGTGGTTTTTAGATGCCACATCTTTGTTATTTCTATTTCAAGATCCTTATACTTACTAAGTTTTTCAAATATCTTTAATGATCTGTTACAATCTGCAGAAATGCTCATGTCTATAAGGATAAGGAAGCAGGTCTTATCTTGATGATTCTTAATGACAGTATCTGGTCGGTTTGGCTGAATAGTTCTGTCAGTTTGGATACTGAATCCCCAGAGCATTGTGATAAAATTGTTTTCTGTTACACAAAGTGGTTTATGTTCCCACCAATATTTATCGTGAGGAAGTACGAACTTTCTATATAACATCCAGTGGATATAATGACCGACTCTGTCATGGCGCTTTTGATATTCAGTTGGGGTCAGTATGGGACAAGCGGACATTATATGATCAATAGTCTTCTCGTGCTGATTATATATTCTACATGAGGGATCAGCGCCAGATTTTAAGACATTGGCCTGAAAATTTCCTGTCTTGAGACATTGATGTTGAGCTGCTATAATATAATCTTCTGTTTCGGATTTGATCCCAGACGAAGCCCACCACTGATGAATTTGAAATTTGCTAATATATTTGTCATTGGTCCGATTAAGGTACTGACCATGGAGTGCTTCATTTCCCCATTTTTCGCCAAGAATTTTTAGGCCTTTGGATTTTGCTTTCAATTTGGCATTTCTTGACATTTCTATGGCTTTGTCTATCGAGACCTTAGATTGCGAATTAACTCATTCAGTCCTAAGTGTATCTTGGAACTTGGAAGCATCATTTGAAACCGAGAGAATTTTTTCTATTTTTCATGCTTAAGTACTAGTTTAAGCATCCAATCCTATTTTATTATTATTATTTATTTTTGTTTCTTACTGTGCTATTTCTAGTCTTTCTGTTTCAAGTCTTCTACATCCAGTGACAGATCAGTTGTGTTGCAACATGTATTGAGTAGATCAATTTCATTGTAAATTTTCTGGATCGTTAATTTACAAATAAAATCATGTGAAGTTTAAAAATTGTTATTATCATTATGAATTCAAGATCTCGAGATTGATCTTTCTTCTCGGTTATTTTATATGTGATCACGTACAACAACAAGTTGTATGGGCAACCACACATTCCTTCTCCTTTGGAGTTAGCAGTCAAGTACAAGTCTTAATATCCGCGCTGTTCCTAACAAAGCTGTTTTCTGTGCGTGTTCAATTTTCATGTAGATCCCTATATCTCTTACAAATTTTTCAAAGTTTTTACTGACAGCACCCAACGCTACTACCACAATTGGGATCACAGTACCTTGTTTCATCTCCCATAATCTTGCTATTTCATCCTTCAACATTCTGTACTTTTCGATCTTTTCTCTTTCTTTTTCATTTACCCTCACATCTCCTGGTATTGCTACATCAATTATTTTCACTTCCCGTGTGATTTTATCTATCACTA
>RDPX01000047.1:972049-984012 GCA_003991215.1 Morbakka virulenta | reverse complement strand
ATTGCTCAATTCTTTGCTGGTAACGTTTAACTTTCTTACTCTTTGCTTGAAGCCGCTGTTTCAGTTCTTCTATAACTACGTTCAATCCTTTTTTCCGGATAGAATATTTTCTTTCTAGATTCTGGAACTTCTTCTTATTCCAGCATTGGTCCTTCTTCCCTCCTTCAAGTATACTTATTTCTTTCCTGATCACTTTGATAGAATTATCTATTTGTCTCTTCCACCATGGTTCTTTCTGTTTTAGTTGGTTATATTCCTGTAGGGGTTTAAGTCCAACCTTATAACCAATATAAATTGAACAGGCTTTTATAGCTCAGTTGTGTTGCAACATGTATTGAGTAGATCAATTTCATTGTAAATTTTCTAGGTCGTTAATTTACAAATAAAACCATGTGAAGTTTTAAAAAAAAATTATTATCATTATTATTGAGAAATTTCTTTAGATATGCATTTATGAAATCAAACACGGGGTAACTACTAGTTATCTAGGGTGAGTGAAGTTATGTAGTGGGTGTATAAAGGAAAAGGAATAAGGAAAACAAATAATAAAAGCAACATAGAACGAGACTATGTACGAACATCAATGTGGACAAAATACACATTATCATAAATAATACAGAAATTTATATATAAAAATATGTTTTGGAAAAATTAATACAAAAATAATTCACAACACGAACATCAACAGCGACGAAATACTCCAAAAAAATTTATATTCAAATTCTCAAGGTTTGCCTTTAAAATGTGAGCTGTGCTATTTAAAATGATCTTTTGAACTTCTTGAAGAGATGGTTTACCTGGAATTTGGTTCAAAAATTTTGGATACCCTTTTTCATAGGTCCTAATACTCCAACTACTACAGGCAAGATTTTTGTTTTCAAGTGCCGCGTTTTCTGAACTTCAATTTCTAGATCTTTATATTTGCTAAGCTTCTTAAAAACCTTTGCTGAGATATTCTTATCAAATGGTACAATCATATTGATAAGGAAACAGGTGTTGTTTTTCTTATCTTTGATCACAATGTCAGGATGATGTTCCTGTATTGTTTGATCTTTGTGAATAGAAAAATCCCATAGAATAGTTACATTGTTACATTTGGTGACTCGTTCAAGGTAGTACAAGGTAGTACCAGTTTTTTTTGTTGGTCTCTATTGAGTACCCTTTGCATATTTTCCAATGCAGGTATTGAGCGACCCTGTCATGCCTGCTATTATATTCACTTGGTGTTAATATTGAACATTCAGAGACAAAGTGATCAATTCCACGCGCTTGTGGTATTAGCGTAGTGGCGAGTCCCCTGGGTGGTGGATGGGGTAAGTCCTCAGATTACTGGCGATTGCACCGAATAAGACCGGAATAAGGTGCCGTGGACCAAATACCACCGGGAGGAGTAGAGCCCCCGAATATCGAGTGTTACCTTCCTCGTCAAGGTGCAGTGTGCTTGGCCCACCAACGTGTGGACACGTCCCGACATTCACTAACTCTACCCCTACCGCGGGCTAAAAGGGGAAGATGCTGTAGCAGGAGCATTGGATTTGGGCATGGCGGAGGAAAACAACAGTGTCAACGGTGTCCCCAGACTAAGTCAAGAGCTAGTACCGAGGTCTATCCTAGGAATGGTCTTGCACTTCCCCAGCCATAGGTTAAATGACATTTCACTGTCTTGTGAGTCGGTCTTTCGACCAAAGACTAGGCGCACCGCCGAAAACTGTGCTGCCATCAGGCCCTGCCAGCCGGGTGAGAAAATTGGCAAATATTAATGAAATGAATCTTGACCAGTCTGGCAATATGGCTAGGGCGTCTTCCATAAGCGACGCGCAGTGTCATCCCCCGGATACTGTGAACAGTAGACAAGGGGTACTGCAAAGGCCCTGCTTGCGGCTAAAGAAGCTAGGGAAGACGAAGCCCATACGAGTAGGATTAGTAACATGAATGGAAAGGGGCGGGAATTGGCTGACGTCATGATAAGAAGAAAGATTGACATCCTATGTGTGCAAGAGACTAAATGGAAAGGTGACAGATCAAGGGAGATTGGTGAAGTGTTCAAGCTGATTTATTATGGTGTTGAAAAGCGGAGGAATGGGGTTGGGGTAATTGTAAGTGAGAACATCAAAGTCAACGTAGTAGAGGTGAAGAGGACAAGTGACAGAATTATAAGTGTAAAGATGGCCACAGAAGAAGGAATGGTCAACATTGTGAGTGCATATGCTCCACAACTGGGATGCGCGGAAAACGAAAAGGAGGCCTTTTTAAAGGAGCTGGCAGACGTCGTGAGAGGCATTCCTACTACAGAGAGGATCATAATTGGAGCAGATCTAAATGGGCATGTGGGCAGAGATGGAACAGGATTTAAACGATACCACGGTAGACAGGGATATGGAGAACATAGAAGGAAGGAAGATATTGGAAACTGCTGAATCGCTTGACCTGTTCACTGCCAACACAGGGTTCCAGAAAAGAGAGGAACATAAGATAACATACAGCAGTGGAGGGAACAGCAGTCAGATTGACTGCCTTGTGGTTAGATGTTGAGATCGGAAGGAGGTCAGCGATTGTAAGGTGATACCTGGAGAACCTGTAGTGGGCCAACACCGCTTAGTAGTCACGGATCTGAGGGTTAGACGAAAGAAGGTAAAAAGCAAGCACTATGGCTTGGCAAACTAAAGGTATGGAAACTGCAGGATGCAATGTCGGCAGAAGCGTTCAAGAATGCGGTGATTCAGAGAAGGGAGCAAGGAGAGACGAGCAGCGGAAACGAAGAATGGAGGAGGATGAAATCTATTCTCATCCAGGAAGCAACCAGCATTTGTGGAGGGAAAAAGAGAACTAAACTAACAGACCAAGATACGTAGTGGTGGATAGAAATGGTACATGCTGCCATTAGAAAGAAGAAGAAAGAGGCGTATAGATCTACGAGGAGAACTCTGACAGCTCAATCTGTTGAAGCCTACAAGGCCTGCAAAAGAGACGCTAAGAGGGCAGTGGCACATGCAAAAGCGGAGAGCTGTAAAAACTGGTACAGAGAGTTGGAACCTGCTGAGGGACAGAAGAAAGTATTTAGGATTGCGAAAGCACGTGATAGAGCAAAGGGGGACACAGAGGATGCTAGTCTAAATAAGGACAGGGACGGCAAGACACTATCCGATGTTGCCGATGTGAAAGGAAGATGGAAAGAGTATTTTCAGAATCTACTCAACACCAAAAACGAGAGAGAGGAGTTAGAAGAAGTACAAGCAATAGAAGGTCCAGAACCCCAGGTCATTACAGATGAGGTCAGAAATGCCTTGAGGAATATGAAAGGAGGAAAAGCTGTAGGCCCAAGCGAAGTCTCTGCTGATATGTTCAAGACACTTGGTGATGAAGGGGTTATATGGCTCACGGAGCTCTTCAACCTACTCCAGAAGGAGGACACCATCCCTGAGGACTGGCGGCAGAGTTGGCTCATACCAATTTACTGGCAGAAAGGCGATATTCTGGATTGTAATAACTACAGAGGTATAAAGCTACGAGACTACGCAATGAAAATATATGAGCGAGTGATAGACAAAAGGCTGAGAAGTAAAATTAACATAGATGAGATGCAGTTTGGGTTCATGCCAGGAAAGAAAACAGCAGACGCCATATACATTATGAGACAGAAGTTGGAGAAAACGATGGAAGGAAATGAAATAACATACATCTGCTTTGTGAACTTGGAGAAAGCGTACGACAGAGTGCCAAGGGAGGTAGTATACTGGAGCTTGAGGAAGAGAGGTGTGACTGAGAAAATGGTTATGACGGTCCAAAGCCTCTACCAAGACTGCACTACATCGGTACAGTACGCGAGCGAGAGTACACCACCTTTTGAAGTTAGAGTCGGGCTCCACCAAGGTTCTGCCTTGAGCCCTTTTCTGTTTGCAGTGGTCATGGATACGGTCAGTGAAGTGGCCAGAAGCAGCATCCCGAAAAAAAAACTGTATGCGGATGATCTCGTTGTCACAGCAAAGAGCAAGGAAGAGTTAGAGCGAAGGGTCCATCTGTGGAGAATTGGAAAAGAAGGGACTAACACTCAACAGCAAAAAGACAGAGGTCATGGTGGCAAGCAAAGTAAGACAAGACGTGAACATTAGAGACACAAAGAATGCCGAAATCAGTCAAGTGGGAAAGTTTTCTTACCTAGGCTCTGTGATATCCGAGCAGGGTGGGGATGCCGGGAAGAGGTAAACGCCAGGATTAGCAGAGAATGGAAAAAATGGAGAGAGGTCAGCGGGGTAGTTTGTGATAAAAAGATGCCTTTGAAGCTAAAGACCAAGGTCTATATAGCAGTCAGTCGCCCTGTGCTACTATATGGGTTGGAGACGGCGGCCCTGAGGAAGGCAGAGGAGAGGGCCCTGGAAGCGACAGAGATAAAGATGTTGAAATGGATGTGTGGCATTTCACTCCTGGAGCACCGCATCAACGAAGACATTCGAAGGTTTGTTGGCGTCACAAACATATCCAACAAGACAAGAGAAGCAAGCTTGAAATGCTATAGGGACGTGATGAGGAGGAGTCAAGAGAACCAGATAAAACGAGCGTAGCAGGTGACAGTCCAAGGAAAAAGGAGCAGAGACAGGCAGAGGCTGAGATGGAGAGATGTTATAAGGAAGGACATGAGGCAAGTTGGAGCAGATCCGGAGGACTACAAGGAGCGCGGAAAGTGGCGCAGACTATGTCGAGCGGCAAATCCGTCTTAGTGATGGAACAAGACCGCAAGAAGAAGAAGAGACAAAGTGATAAATAGATCCAAGCTTTTTCTCTCAAAATCTGCATTTTGAATTGGCACTATTAGAAAGGACATTTGCTTGGTAATTACGGGTGAACAAACTCTGATGCTGTGCAACAAGTATAAAACCCTCAGTCTCCCCTTTTAGTCCAGAGCTGCTCAGCTAATGGGTTTTTATTTAATCAACATCAGCATTTTAGCTGTGAATCACAAACTGTTCATGGTGAGGCTTTCCGTTTGTGCTCTAATTGTTTAAATCCAAAATCTTTTGCTTCTCATTTTGTCGTTTTAGCTATGGCTATGGATGTACCTTTTTTATTTACATTTTCAATCTCCAATTCCAATTCTCTAAAGAACTTATTTGATTCTTTAGAAATAGAGTGAAGATCTTTTGAATTTTCGTGAGAATGTACAAGTTGCAGCATCCAATCGTCCGTGTTTCCAAGGTAGTATGTAAGCTGAAAATTAGATTTTTTTGTACGAAAGCTCGAGCTGGACCATGCCCCGATCTCCTTTGTTTCTTGGAACATACAGCTTGTCGACATCTGATTTTGGATGATGCATTCTATTACACATTACTTGTTCCCTTATCGTTTGTATCTAACCTTTTAATTTATATTCCAATTAATAACATTAAAATTATAAGTAACAACTGGTATTGCTAGTTTACTGATATTAGTAATCCGGTTCTTGGAGTTTAGTTCTTCTTTCATAATTGTTCTCACCCTTCGCAAACAATCGTTTCTTATTTTTTCCTTCATAGTATCATGTTGTATGCCGTCACCTTCGTTGACTCCCAGATATTTGTACGTACTTTCCTGCTCAAGTTCTTTTATGACCGTTACATCGTCTGAAACAATATTCTCAGTGCAAATCATCTTTCTTCGATTAAAGGTTGCCATAGCACACGTATCTAGCCCAAACTCCATTCCAATGTCATCACTGAACGACTTGACACTTTTCAATAAACATTCAGGTTCACCATCATTATGAGCATTCAATTTTACGTCATCTATGTATAATAAGTGGCTTATTTTTCTATCGTTGATCTTATATCAATAGCCTGTATCATTGAGAATCTTTGAAAGAGCGGGACAGAAAAGAAGAAAGAAAAGGACATTGAAAGATCAAACATTTAATATTCATGCCATTTGAAGTGAGTGTTCCGTTCTTGTGACAGACAGCAAGATTTTTTCCCCCATAAAGTCATACTAGTTCTAAATTAATAAGAATCAGTGACGCTTTGTATATTTCTAAAGTTCTTAGTATCCATGAGTCCGTAACACTATCGAAAACCTTCTTNCAGAGATAAAGATGTTGAAATGGATGTGTGGCATTTCACTCCTGGAGCACCGCATCAACGAAGACATTCGAAGGTTTGTTGGCGTCACAAACATATCCAACAAGACAAGAGAAGCAAGCTTGAAATGCTATAGGGACGTGATGAGGAGGAGTCAAGAGAACCAGATAAAACGAGCGTAGCAGGTGACAGTCCAAGGAAAAAGGAGCAGAGACAGGCAGAGGCTGAGATGGAGAGATGTTATAAGGAAGGACATGAGGCAAGTTGGAGCAGATCCGGAGGACTACAAGGAGCGCGGAAAGTGGCGCAGACTATGTCGAGCGGCAAATCCGTCTTAGTGATGGAACAAGACCGCAAGAAGAAGAAGAGACAAAGTGATAAATAGATCCAAGCTTTTTCTCTCAAAATCTGCATTTTGAATTGGCACTATTAGAAAGGACATTTGCTTGGTAATTACGGGTGAACAAACTCTGATGCTGTGCAACAAGTATAAAACCCTCAGTCTCCCCTTTTAGTCCAGAGCTGCTCAGCTAATGGGTTTTTATTTAATCAACATCAGCATTTTAGCTGTGAATCACAAACTGTTCATGGTGAGGCTTTCCGTTTGTGCTCTAATTGTTTAAATCCAAAATCTTTTGCTTCTCATTTTGTCGTTTTAGCTATGGCTATGGATGTACCTTTTTTATTTACATTTTCAATCTCCAATTCCAATTCTCTAAAGAACTTATTTGATTCTTTAGAAATAGAGTGAAGATCTTTTGAATTTTCGTGAGAATGTACAAGTTGCAGCATCCAATCGTCCGTGTTTCCAAGGTAGTATGTAAGCTGAAAATTAGATTTTTTTGTACGAAAGCTCGAGCTGGACCATGCCCCGATCTCCTTTGTTTCTTGGAACATACAGCTTGTCGACATCTGATTTTGGATGATGCATTCTATTACACATTACTTGTTCCCTTATCGTTTGTATCTAACCTTTTAATTTATATTCCAATTAATAACATTAAAATTATAAGTAACAACTGGTATTGCTAGTTTACTGATATTAGTAATCCGGTTCTTGGAGTTTAGTTCTTCTTTCATAATTGTTCTCACCCTTCGCAAACAATCGTTTCTTATTTTTTCCTTCATAGTATCATGTTGTATGCCGTCACCTTCGTTGACTCCCAGATATTTGTACGTACTTTCCTGCTCAAGTTCTTTTATGACCGTTACATCGTCTGAAACAATATTCTCAGTGCAAATCATCTTTCTTCGATTAAAGGTTGCCATAGCACACGTATCTAGCCCAAATTCCATTCCAATGTCATCACTGAACGACTTGACACTTTTCAATAAACCTTCAGATTCACCGTCATTATGAGCATTCAATTTTACGTCATCTATGTATAATAGGTGGCTTATTTTTCTATCGTTGATCTTATATCAATAGCCTGTATCATTGAGAATCTTTGAAAGAGCGGGACAGAAAAGAAGAAAGAAAAGGACATTGAAAGATCAAACATTTAATATTCATGCCATTTGAAGTGAGTGTTCCGTTCTTGTGACAGACAGCAAGATTTTTTCCCCCATAAAGTCATACTAGTTCTAAATTAATAAGAATCAGTGACGCTTTGTATATTTCTAAAGTTCTTAGTATCCATGAGTCCGTAACACTATCGAAAACCTTCTTGTAGTCAATCCAGGCTGCACTTAAGTTCTTATGTTTTGAGTAAGCATTCGCTAGAACCATTTTATTAACGAGCAATTGGTCTTTACGCCCATAGCAGCATTTGCGACAACCCTTTTGCTTGATAGGAAAGATGTATTGTTCTTTTAGGTGTTTATGTGCTTTTTCTGTAAGAATAGAGGTCAAGAGTTTATATGTAGTGGAAAGGTAGGCAATAGATCAAAACTTTTTCCGGTTGTCAGTTTCGGGAATTTTCTGCTAAGAGACATGTTGTACCCTGGCGGAGCCATGTTGGTGTTTGATGCCGATTTATTGTAATGGTATTAAGGTTTGATGCTAATTTAGGGTGCAAGGAGGGAAATGCCTTAAGCCAAACGTTTGATAATTTGTCAATTCCAGGGGACTTCAATTTGTGTAACTTTCTAATTGCATCTTGTACTTCTTCAATCGTTATATTTTTTCATTCCTGTTCTTGTAATTCCTCGTTATCATCCTCTAGTTTTCTTATTCAAACAGCATTGTCATTGTGAGCTTTCCAATTTCCCTTGATTGATTTCCAAAATTCTCTAATTGTATCTTCTGATGGTACTTCTTCTATGGATATATTGTCTTTGCCAACTTCGCGGTAGAATTTCTTAGCGTCTGTTTTAAATATCTTATTCTGTCTGAAAAATTTGTGACATTTATCGATTCTACTTTATCTTTGGACTTTGACTTAAAGTTTCTGTTTTACTTCTTCCTTTTTGCTATGGAATTTTTCCTTGTGATCCATTTTATACTTTCTCAGTACTTTTCCTCGCTTTTCTGGATCGTATTTCTCTGTCACCTTGCAATTCCTCCAACAGAGGTTTCTCTTCTGAAGCTTTCTATTTCCTTTTCTATTTTTTTTTGCCATTTTAACTTACTGCTTTTCCTGGTATTATTGCTCTTCCTTTTTGTCTAAACTCCACATTTTTCTTGAGCAACTTTCCCTGTTGCATGTATTAGTTGATTACGTTTAGTAAGGTCAGCATCTATTTCATCTTAGTTTATTACGTCCTTTAGAACAGGGTCAAAACAATGGTCCTAAGGCGCTAGAGGGTAGCTGTTGCTTTCTACCTTGTTGATAGTACTCTCCGCAGTATGTGTCCTGTTCCAGGGAAGGTTATCTTCTGGATTTGTTGGATGTTTATTTTACCAGGGATTTTCTATTCCCTGCAAATTCCATACAAAATCCATACCGTACTTTATACGCCCATATATTTAAAGGGACGCTGAACAGCTTTTGATAAAATTGTTTTTTGATTTTAGGTCTTCGAAAACAGGCCAAATGACCCTCTTCCTCACTTCTAGGGGTCGCTCTATTGGTAATATTGAAAAAATAACAGGCTATGTTGAGCACAAATATACAACGTGCTTTAACGCCAGGTTTGAGTTTGACATATTTTAATGGCTAAAATGTGGGAAAAGAGGTGGAACTAAATTGGGAAAGATAGAATACATAGAAGGGTATTGAAGTTGCGGGTGATCTGGTAGAACACAAGAGACGATTGAGAGTTTTGGGATGCAAAATTCTGCCTAGATCTTATTTATATACTCTTTATCCATCTATCTCGTCTTTTATTTGATAAAAGCAAAATAAATTAAAAGTCTAATCATGTGCTTTCATATTTTGAAGATCGAATGATGACAGTCATAAAGGACTGACGTTATTTGTTTTTATTGATCTGTGTGTTCTGTTTTGTTTTCATTTTGATTAGATAGGTCTGTTGCGTTTCGTACTTGTATTACATAGCATTAGACTTCAAAAGCCATGTTAATGTGATTCATTATTTCAGTAGGTGGGTATAACAATATTGTTGTGGGTGAACAAAGAATAATTCCAATTAATCTTGTCCCTGCCTGCACATGAATAAATGGCTTTTTCAGTGTATGGTTAAATGGGAATGAATTACCTAGTAGCAATAAGCTACATAGTGCAACCAATAAACCACAGCTTTGCCCAATGATTTGTCGAGGATTTGCTGTTTTAAATTGCGCTAGGTTACCTGATTTTTTTTATAAATGTATGAATGTATTTTTACTGTACCTAGTTGGACATTTAAAATTTTCAGTATATTTTTTAAAAAAATCTTCTCTTTTTCAGCGTGATACGTGCCATTCTGAATGTGAAAAGGATTGTCCAAATATGACCTGTAAAAATCAAGCCATGTGCTACATGAAATGCAACCATGACAACTGCACGATGAACTGTTTTGGTGGGGAATGTTATTCCTGGTGTATGGGAAAAGGATGTAAAATGAATTGCAAAAGTATGTTCTGCGAAATTCATTGTCAAAAGGGATACTGCAAAATTCGCATGGCAACAACTTCAAAATATGATGCAATCTATTGTCCAAGTGGATATTGTGACGTTCTGTGTCCTACTGGTAGAAAATGTACAGTACATGATTGTCCTTATCATACATGTACAGTGAAATACGTCGAAGATCCTTTTAGTTCTGGTTCAAATTCCAATTACGTGAGCCAGATAGCGATACTAGGAATTCTCATTGCCTCACTAAGGCTCGCATTTGTATTATAAAAGTGAAAATACAAGAAAGCAAGTCGTAAATCAAGAATGGAGCCAGTGTATACTTAGTAGCAAATGTCACCTATAGGGGAATCTCCGGGCTATATTTGCTGTACTTTAGAAACTAAGTATTCTTTAAAGGACGATTCAAACATTGATAGTGCAAATATAAATGATTGTACCTACTTCAATGCTCCATATGTATATTTTACACCTCTGAGAACTTCTATTTGCTACCTATGTAGTTTGACTACAATAGTAATCTTCTGATAGATTATTTCAGAACAAAAGGCCAAAGGTCAAAATAAGCAAAAAAGACACAAAATTGTGATGCGTTTAGTGTTAGATCCATGGGGAACTCAAAGAACATTTGAACTGCTGAAACTCTTTTGACGAACAAAATATTCCAGGATTTTCTGATACTTACACTATATACGTCTTTGAAAGCAGTAAAAAGGCGGCTAAATCAATAAAAAGGTAACATTTTAATATTTTTTCTTGGAAAGAAAAATCGAAACATTACCATGTAACGGATGGCGTATTTATTAGAGGTTATATATATATATATACGATATTAAATGCACCTTTTACATTATGACTATAAATGTCAAAATATCGTTATAATGTTTTAAAATGACAAATATATACAAACTCGGAAAACAACTTTAGTGCAAAAACAAGCTCTCTCTTCAAGTTGATGCTCTTCGCAATATAATGAGGTTATGGATTCGCTGTCTGTTTTCGATTATAACCTTTCATCGAAGAATAACAAATATATAAACAGAGACATGTACTAAAAAACCTGCAATTAAAGACCATTTATCAAAGGTTATTGAAGACTAGGTTCTTATTTCATCACTGGAGATGTAACATGATGTTATACTACAGACGAAAAATGACTTTAGTTGATTTTTGAATTGAGTTTACTTCTGAAAACGTTTCCCGGGAAACAATTTGACATAAAAAATTATGTCATTTCCATTGATAATTATATAGACCTGTCATAATTAGGATTAAACTGAACTGAGTAGCTTATTTAACTAAATCAAGGTTAATATAATTTTAAATCTTATAATTGTTGCCTGCTACCTAAATGTCAAAACGTCAAAACATAAATATTGCTTATTTAGAAAGATGAAGTCCATACAACATTTATAGATCGTTATTGTACCGTTGAAGGCTAAAGAATTCATAAAAAAAATGAAGGAAAATTTGTGGATTTGATATAATAGAATTTGTTGGTACGTTTGAACCTTAAGCGGCACTGTAATTCTAAAATAAATAGACTTTTCAAAACCTGTTGCAAACAACAAATGCTTAATAACTTTATCTTTTTCGGCTTGTGTAATACCAAAGGCGTCTACCAGAGTGCGCCGACGCACTCTGTTCTTTAGCCATGTGAATACTTGGCCCCATGTTCATCCCTCCCTCTCTCTTTCTCTCTTTCTCTCTCTCTGTCTCTCTCTCTGTCTCTCTCTGTCTCTCTCTGTCTCTCTGTCTCTCTGTGTGTGTCTCTCTCTGTCTCTCTGTCTCTCACCCTCGCTCTCTCTCTCGCTCTCTCTCTCTCTCTCTCTCTCTCTGTCTCTGTCTCTGTCTCTGTCTGTGTCTCTGTGTGTGTGTCTCTCTGTGTGTCTCTCTGTGTCTCTCTGTGTCTCTCTCTGTGTCTCTCTCTGTGTCTCTTTCTGTCTCTGTCTCTCTGTCT
>RDPX01000047.1:941204-971868 GCA_003991215.1 Morbakka virulenta | reverse complement strand
TGTCTCTTTGTGTCCTTCTCTTCCTCTCTCTCTCTCTCTCTCTCTCTCTCTCTCTCTCTCTCTCTCTCTCTCTCTCTGTCTCTCTCTGTCTCTCTCTCTGTCTCTCTGTCCCTCTGTCTCTCTCTGTCTCTCTGTCTGTCTCTCTGTCTCTCTCTCTTTTCTTTTTCTCTCTCTCTCCCCTCTTTCTCTTCCTCTCTCCTTCTCTCCCTTTCTCCCCCCCCTTTCTCTCCCCCCTCTGTCTCTCCCTCTCTCCTTCTCTCTCTTTCTCTCCCCCCCCCTCTCTCTCTCTCTCTCTCTCTCTCTCTCTCTCTCTCTCTCTCTTCATTCCTTTCTTGACCGATCTCCACCATGTTTTCTTTGGTCCTTCTCTTCCCCGCACTTCTACAGGTGCCCAATGAACACCAACCTTGGGGATTGTGATTTTTATCATGTCCTATCCAAACCCATCGTCGGCGTCTCAACTCAAGTAAAAATGGGATTGTGCCAGTTTTTCTGTATTAGGCCAAAAGATCGGATGGGTTCTGTCTTGAACATTTAACTTCGTCGAGATGAATTGGACCAATTCATCTCTACGAGTATGACTTAAAATCCCTTCCAGGATTTTAAGTCATACTGCAGGATTTCAAAAACAATACTCATAAAGAAACTGGATTCTATATTATGTCGGGACTTGGCAGCATCCCAGATAGTTCGCAAAGCCGCAAAAGCTCCACTTGCCTTGACGTATATTTTCCTCAATCTCCGTTAACTACCAGCTTGCTACCAAGGTGCCAAAAATCATTCACCTCCTCTGCTTTTTACTGCTGATAGTGGCCGGTCTATCTTTCCCTGCATTTACTTTGATTACTTTGGTTTTCTTGGCATTTTTGGTTAGCCTAATCTGTTCTTCTAAGGAATCGAGTGTGAAACAAACTTTCACAGTGCTGGTCTATACACACTTCAGAAGCTTTTGTAAAGTAAATGAAGTTTGCTTAGACTCTTGCATTCTATTCCTGACTCTGTTCAATGATCCTATAAAGTATGAAGATATGATTCACACAGGACCTTCCTTTTCTGAAACTTGCCTAGTTTGGACTTAGTTGCTAGTCTAGTAATCTTTTGATTTTGTTTAGGATAACTTTGCTGAGGGTTCTGCTGGTCACTGACAACAGGATTATTTCCCACAAATTGTTACGGTCTGAGAGATCACCCTTTTTGGCAGCTTAACTATTACTTCCAACTTACAATCGTCAGAAGCTGTTTCTGAGCACCAGATTTTTTCTGAGAATGCGTCTCAGCATTCTGTGGTCATTTACAATGTTTCCTGAATCTTATCAAAGTCCAGTGCCCTGCCATTCTTAAACATCTTAATGATTGCTTTGATTTCTGGTACCCTTGCGAGTCTTGTATCTCAATGTTCAGTGTTGTATCTGCTGGCTATATGCTGGCCTCCAAGTCGTTTCGCTTTAGGACACGTTCAAAATCTTTGTTTTAACATTTCTGCTATTCGACATTCCTTGCAATGCTACCACTTTCTTTATTTCTTACTTGGGTGTCTGAAGACCTGAAATCTCCTGTCAGTGTTCTTGTTATCCTGTAAATTGTACCTAGGTCCTGTTTGAACCTTCCGTTTTAGCCTTGGCAACCATATTGTCAATACACGCCCCTTCATCAACCTGTGTCTTCTTCTTGGTCTACTTCTCTAAAGCTCCATAGGTAAGCAAACGTTTGTTTTTTTCGCTCTGGTTTTTCCTGGTCTAACAACTTTTCGGTGTCTTTTATCAACCCTGTCAAATCTTCTCATATATTCACTCGTCTCTCTTCCTATGCTGCACTCCTTCTCTTCGGCTTCCACTATCCGTTCGTAGAGTGAGTTAATGGTTAGATGTTAGTAGTGAATCAGCCTGTATCTGTTTTTCAATTTCAACGTGAAGCTTCTCGTCACCTCTGGATCTTCCATTCCGTCCAAATCTAAGCGGGGCTGCTTTTCTAAGCTTTAGGTTAACTCTTCTTGCTACAAGCAGTGTATCGTCACTTTAAATACCACCCTCTCTCAAAGCTCTAACATATTGCAGGCTTCCCTGCTATCTCCAGTTGATAAGAATGTCGTCAATCTGTTTTTCCGTATAACCATCGGGTGAATTCAGAGTCCACTTTGGGATGCCTTTGTGTTTAAAATCAGTGCCACCAATCACCAAATTGTTCTACTTGGGCAGCTTGACCAAATATTTTCCGTTCATGTTCCTGCTGCCGCATCCTAAAATTCCAATCGTGGATTCCTTATCGAAATTATCACTTCCTACCTTTGTACTGAAGTCGCCCAAGACAAGTAAGACATCATGCTCAAGGCTCTTCTCAATCGCTTCCTGCAACAGGTCGTAAAAAGGTTCTCCTTATTTGTATTCGCCCCCACTTCAGTAGTAGCGCAGTCGACGATGACTGTAAGGTCTGCATAAGCGTAGTTTAATCTCGCTTATTCTTCATTCCAGGTCTCAATTGCAACATGCTTTAGCGTACCTCATTGTTCTTAACCAAAGCTATCCTTCCATAATGTGGACCAGCATCTCTTCCTGAAAATGCGATGTGGTGTCCATAGCTAGTTGGCTGAGTCTCTGTACATATGGTTTCACGAACTCCTGGTGAACATTAATTGTAAATTTCCATTTCTCTGACCACTTGAGATAGCCAAACGGTTTGGTAAAATGTTCCAACATTCGAGCAGCCAACATGTCCTGTAGTCTTGTGACGAACAAACTAGTCGTTCGGTCCTATGGTAAACGCCCAAGAAGGTTCATCATAAGGCTGTCAGCTGTCAGCACCCTGAAGACCTTATCTGCCAGCCGTCATCAAACCAATATTTTGGCCTGTCTTCGTCCTTCCACTTGCATGGTTGATGGGTGGCCTGGTAGTTTAGGTCAGGGAACCTTAGATAGAATTTTGCTGACAGCAACTATGGGTCTTGTACTCTTTTCCGCGATAAAATGTGGTGGATGATTTATTATATCTTTCCAACACCGTAAGCTACTTCGACCGCGAGTCTTCAGGATTCCTGACATTTCTACTCTGCATTAATATAAATCGGTAAAGGTTAGACGTTTGCTCGACTCTTAGTGATCATAAAGAAAAATTAGATACCTTGTGATCAGTCGGTTATCTTGTGATAATATTTATAATCATAATTTTCTATTGTTTAAGGCTTAAGTCTACCATCACAGTTGTCATTTGATATGAACATCATAACCCTTGTGACCCTCATAAGTTCATAGTTCAATTTTAAGCCTTGTGTTTTGTTTTTCTTGTTGTACTTAGTACGCAACGAATCGTATTCATAATTCTGATGTTAGTTTCTGTACCTTTTTGGATTTTTTACACGTGTGTTGCTAGCCCTTGTGAAACATTTCTCCTTTCTCATATGGACTTCAAACGGCTATGGCGGAGTTGAAATACCGAATTATTTCTACACAATTCAATCATTCTGGCGACAACTTGGTCAAAGATCAAATCAGAACAACAAAAAAAAAATCAGAACAAGCTTTTGTGTCATGCGTGAAGTCCAGTATAAGTAACTTGTGGTTTGTCAGCACATATATATTACAAAAAATAAAAGAGAATGAAATTTGAGGTAAGTAAACAAAGCACAAAACTTTTCAACTGCTTGACTCGACCTCTACTAACAGAATCCTGTCAGAAGAACGAGAACCAAAACATTGGTAAGATTAACACCTGCGGACCACAGGGAAAAAGTGATAGCGCATAAATTACATGTAATGTCAATTAGAATCAGACAAAGTCAGTTATAATTACTACTATCCTCATGAATAACAAATATTTACATCTCCATAATATTCAAATACTTTCAAACGGCGACAGGAAAGCTATCAAGTATATTCATTTAAGACGAAGGCGGGGTGGAGTGGGACTAAATTTTTAACTAAACTGCAACTGAAATAAAGGACTTCAAGATAATATCATCATCTTCAAAAATACAATAAGCGGTAACATGCGAAAATATATTCATCAGTTCTGCTCCTAAAAGCTATCGTTAGGTCCACAGTTTAACTGCATTTGCATTTCTATTGCTGTTTTCTTACTTACATATTAAGGTTTTAGCTAGTTAATAAGCACTAAATTAAAAATGCAACAAAGAGTGTTAAGAAGACATAATTCTGAATCAGAATTGTTTGCAGACAGGTTTATGAAAGTAATACGCAATGCCTCGAATACGTTCCCAGGCGCTTATTTAAATTTTGAGGCTCTAGAGTGGACCCTTATTAGAGGGGGCGCTTATTTAATAAAAGAGGTTTGTAAGCAAGTCAAAAATTCAAATAAAAGAAATGTGTCTTTCTAATTCAAATACTGAATACAACATTCAAACATCTATTTCCAAATATTCATCACATTCATTTTCTTCCTCGACAACCAACATTTCTGGATTAGCGTCAGCGATATCATTATCATCAACATTAAAATGATTTTCGTCCTCCGTATTTATGTATGCGAACTGCTCCTCCAACAATTTACGGCCTTTGTGACAAGGCTTCCCTTCCTTGAAACAAGTAATGTTGTCATCCTGGCTCAATCGGCAACACAAGTCACTGCACAAGAAACAAAGGTATCTCGAATCATTTCCTTGGTCACCTTTTCCCAGGATTTTAGAATCCACTGAACCACTTCTTTTCTCGGAGGTGCTTTGAAATTGCCACAATCTGTCTCCTCATTTAATCCTTCGGTAGCGAGCCATTCGTCATAGAATTCGTTACAATACTGCTTGAAGGGTTTATTTCAAAACACATTCGGTGGTTGAATATAACGTGTGCACCTTCCTGGCACCAAAATCGCGTCAATATTTTAGCGCTTTAACGAATCGGATACAGATTCTTCATTGTGACAAGAGTAGGTATCCCAAGCCAATAAACGTGTCCCGAAAGAGAAAGGTCCAAGAACATTGTTTATCCACTTGCTTGTCAATTCGGTATTCGTCCATCCGTTAGATAAACACGCGATCACATATTTTACACCAAATTCTTTGTTTAACTTTTCTACAACTTTCTTGGCTCCTTTGAAAACGATAAACGGCCTTCATTTTTTCGCCATTCGCTTTGGCTGTTAAACAAACTGACACACGACTTTTTTCATACCCCGTTAACTTCAAATGGACATCTTTGGGCCCTTTTTAATCGACTGTGGAAGTTGAAACCATGTCGCACCAAACAGGACTTTCGTCCATCGCATAAATGTTATTCATGGCATAATTGTGTTGCTGCCTTAACCTCTAAATTTGTAAAACGTACGCCACTAGCTTGGCTATGACCATGTCTGGATCTTTTTAACAAGCAGATGGTTTTCTTCTGAAGGTCAGCCCCTTCTTTATCATGAACATTTCGCACCATCCTTTGCTTGCAGAAAAATCTCATTCAGATGTATCTCCCATCTCTCTAAACAAAAACAAGGTCTTTCTTCCCATAAGAGTTCGAGATACTGGCAGTCCTTTTTGTCGTCGATCTAAAACCCATTCCAAAACCAAGTGTTCTAGTTTTTCGCTCAATAGTTTACTTCCCCATCCAGTCTTTTCTTTTCCTTTCCGTGGTTTTATGTTTGCACCTGGATTTGAATGCGATTTTTGACCCATCGAGCTACCATTCTCCTATCAATGTTGAAACGGCGAGCAACAGAACATTTTGAGGAATGCTCTGCAAGTTAGATCACTTTCAATTTGAATGATGCAGTGTAACTTTGAAGAGTTTTATGTGTTCATTTGAACGTCGTGTTTGAAAATCACGTTCGAATTCTCATGAAAATTTTGCTCTGCATTGCAATGCCTTCATTTCTTCTCGATATTTTCTGGTGATTTGAATGACAAGATGGCGCTATCAAATGCAATGCTTCCAAAGTATCAAATGGTGTACAAAGTTGAATTTACCTGCCCTATTCGAGATCACCACATTTACAAAGATTGTTGGTCACCGGATATTGGAGACAAACTACTTTGCAAACCCGACCCAAGGGATGAAGCCCGAATATATCACAATCATGCGCTGGGCCTTAATAAACTTAGATGGTGAACATATTTTAGTAGGCCATGTTCCTATAGAGTTATCGCGACTCTTGTCGTTTTTTCTCACCACCGATAGTGAGAAAAAAAACAAGAGAAATTGGTTTGGTGGTTCCAGCCAAATACACGGCAGTGACAAACGATCAGAAATTTGTCAAAGTTTTGTTTGATAAATTCAAAGAAAAAAACAAAGGAATATTATAATACATGAACCGATTTTTAAAAAGTTTCCATGGTGCGATGATTACAAATTGTAGAAAATAAAAATGATAATGAAACTGTGTTGCTTATTCAATCTATTTTGAATTGCCTTCCACTCATATATTTTTAAAAATTCGAACAAGCGCACGTATCTTAAGGTTGAAGGGTTGACGCTTATTCGAGGGTAGGCGTTTATTCGAAGGGGGCGTTTATACAAGGGGGAAATTATTCGAGGCATTACGGCACTACGGAAATACGTTCTCATAAAAAGCAATAAGCAAAAAAGCAATTTTAAGCTCTCTTGCGCAACGGGCTAAATGTCTCTTAATGGGAGACGCATTTTGGAAACGGCTATAAAAACATTGAATTATTTGGTTAACAAACCACCACACGAACACTTCCAAAGCAAAATTCCTAGAAAAAATGCCTTACGCTTAACTAAATGCTCTGATCAGCGATTTGTGCTGTGTCAAATAATTAGAAAACTCAAAACAAACGGGATATAAGATATATGTTTAAGTCGGCATTGAAGTAAGATAACAGGTTTGACAAATGCAATCGGACAACATTGCTGCTAACAAAAGCAAGATAAGAGTCGTAAGCAAATGTCACCACATGGCACAAAATGCACATGTGATCGGAGTTTAGGAAAAGGCTTGAAAGCTTTTGTTGGAATTTCTCGGGTTCGACAGTTTATTTTAGTAGAGTACAGATGAATGAAAAAGGATCGAGAGATAAAAGCTGTGTTCCTCAACATACTTGTGTTGTATAAAAAGTTACACATTTCTGGAATGTTCTTAGACGAGTCTCAAAAGATGATGTACAAGTGATTCACACTAACTATTGTATTAGAAGAGCTTGAAAAATATCCCTATTTCGAAACCTAATTAATGGCAATTGATTTTTCTCTATTCAAATAAACGCTCACGGTTACTTACTAATTTTTAATATCATCACGTACAGTTAGGATATTTATTGAGATATTTCATGACTTTCTGATGTACACTTAGCTGCAAAACAACCTTACAGGATAGTTGTTACTTTTCTCCTTTTTCCTTGATCTCGCAACCTATTCGAACCCGGGGTTTAATTGTTTAGGCTCAAAGTTGAGCTTGTAACTTGCCACTGTCAAATTTTAACAACTTTCAACTGTGACCGATGACGATATTACGTGTTGTATACTTGTTCTCATGCTGCTGTGAACAATCGCCGTCACAGCTCCAAGCTGCCATTATGAATTTAGTGATCTAACTTCAGGTGCATGGCAAATAGCTGTGAACCTTCTGTAATAGGATCTTATCAAAATGGACTCCGAGCTGATACACATGATTAAAGATACAGTTTTATAAATGTACTTAGATTGTGTTTTATCTGCCTAATTCCTCATTACGTGTCATAACATTATGGACACTGGTCAGCCATTTCATCTCCTTAAAGAAGGTGAAGAAGACGAAGTTTGCAATCTTGAAATTTCTGATAATACATTTCATTGGAAAGAGTACTTGACCAAAAAGTCGATCTTGTCAATAAACAGTCCTTCCCAACATATGTTTCTGCTTCGATAAGTCTCCAGAATAAATTTCTATTTTCAAATAAAGAGTCGTTTACAGAATACAAGAAAATGGTGTAATCACCAAAACAGTTATTTTTATTTTTTTATTTTTTTCTGTCTACAACAAGTATTTCTGCTGACCCAAATTTTCTACGCTGGTCCATATTTCAAGGTAGTGGTTTATCTATCAGAAAAAATCTGAAAGGTTAAGGAGCTTAATAATCTAAGTCACCGCTAATTAAAAATGGATCTTACTATATTAAATATCTGACTATGCTCATAGAATAACTGTTCAATCCAATTTTATGATTCGGATTATAATAGCTACCTAAATTCGATGGTTCAATGTCGAACATTCGAATATTTTTATGCATGTGAAATGCCTCAATATTGCACTAATTACTGACAAAAAGAACATTTGATCGGTAAAACATTTTAAAAGTTATAGAAAACTACAATCCTGTTATGAATATGGTATCTGGTAGTTCTTCCACAAATTCGAGAAGTATTTTCGGTACTTGTCAAAATAGTTCATATTAACAACTATGTACAAAGGGCATACAAAAGATTCTAAAAAACGTTGGCTCTTGGCTTGTTATGGTGAGGGTAAAAGGTGTTCTACCCTTTAAACTGGTACGCAGAATCTTTTTCTTCGAAGCTCATCAAAGCTCAAGACGTCTAAAAGGATAAGTGAACAATGGTCACAAATAAGCAGTTGTAAAGTAAGCAGGAAATAAGAGAAATGGAGTTGAAACAGGCAAATTAACACTTTCAAGTTAAAAGAAAAAATCACAGAAGGTGGAAAAAATGATTCTACACTTTTAACAACGGATTTTCCTGGGCAGTTGTGGAGTTTGTTCCACCACTTCCTTAAAACGAATAAAAATATCATTGTTGAGATTGAAGTCTACGGGGGAAAAGATACGGGTGGGTTAAATGGTACTTGGCTATTAACGTGCGTTCACAAAGAGAAATAGATTTTCTTCAAAGTTTGAGAAGCACCTTACTGAATACAAAGCCCTTTTATACTCTACAAACCTGAAAATTGCATCTTTGTGTTCATAGGTATTTATGGGTATCTAACTTTGTTAAGCGGTGTGGGATTATCTCATGTAACTAATGTTCTCCTTATTTTAAAGACAGTAACTAAAATAATTCCGCTAGTTTAGTCGAATACTTCACAGCTAAAAACCGAAGATTTTCTTCTTTTCTACCATTATGTGCAAACGCAGTAAAGTTACGAATTCAACGGTATACCAGAAGCGTACCTTCACATGGGGCACTCTACTTTTGAAAAAAGTGTTCTCGAAAAAATTGATAAGCCGAAGGAGGAAGTGATAATACCATTCCTGGTCTTAAGTTGAAGGCAACATCAATTGCTAGCAAGGTAACAGGTATTAGATTTAGGGTTGCTTCCTATAAAATGATACGAAAGGAAAGAAGGGCCCCTGGTATACCAGAAATAAAAGATCACGCTTCAACAAAGAGACACCGAAAAAGCGGAGTGTTAAGTGGTAAAAGACAAAGATAGTAACCTAATAGTGTCAATACATGATAAAGAGCAAAGCATGCACATTTTTATAATACGTTAACCTGGCTTTCAGCTATTAATATATCTACAAATATTTACTCAGGCTGTTTCAAAAATAAAAAACCTGATGAGCAAGGTAAGCCTTTAATTGGAACATGGGCAGAGATGGTCAAACCACGAAGCCCTTTATTTTATTCTTTATCTATCAAAAAGTGAAGGGCAGGGAGTACCCAGAATAATTATGATATAATACTTTTGCTACAACGTACATTTTTCTTCTATTTTCGTTTTTATTACACAGACATAAGATAACCCGAATAAGTTACAAGAGAGAATTATTTCCTTAAATAGAAATAACAGTTAAATTACATCAAGTAACTATAATGGTGAGTTGTGTATTGTCCATTCTTATTTATCATAACATAAAACTATTCAAAATATCAAGTGATTGATCTTTTAGGTTTGTAATAACCAAAAATTGTTCCTGGGAAAAAAAGTAGGTGCCAGTGATGAAATCAAAACTTGAGTTTATAACAGCTGCCAAAAACACAAATGTGCAATCCATTGTAAATTAAAGTCTATCCATTAAATTTTCTTGTTTTGAATCACGTCTTATGTTGTAATTCATTATCTAAAAAATCCACAAGACTGCATGTTTTAGGCCGTTCTAAAAATAATGTAACCCTAGTTTCTTTCAACTTTATGACAAGATCAAACAACGGCATGAGTTATTTAATGACGTCAGATGGGAAAAAATACGTTTATTCTAATTGGTATCCATCACAAATTGGCAAGAGATCAAACCATGGACCTCGACTTTTTATCTGTTTTGTAGACTCAGTGATGGGTGGTGCATAAACCAATGTCAAATACCATCAGATAACCATAATTTCAAAGTAGCTTCAACCTCTGCTATTTCATATCAAATAAAAAAAATTCAAAGTGCATTGCAAACTGGTAGTCATTAGGTACTCGAGAAACGTCAACGAATAACCTGAAGGTAAGGGTTTGTCACTTTGTTGTAGCATCACATCTTACCCCTTTCTCTAGCATATATTTCTTCATTTTTTTGTCCTATTGTTGTCTAACTGTCTGTTAAACCAATGTTGCTATCCTTTCATAACATAATCTATTCTAATCTAATCTAATCTAATCTAATCTAATATAATAAAATATAATATAGTATAATATAATAATATAATATAATAAAATATAATATAATAAAATATAATATAATATAATATAATATAATATAATATAATATAATATAATATAATATAATATAATATAATATAATATAATATAATAATATAATATTAATATTATATAATACAACCATTTATAGTTGGTACCTACTACAAAATAATAAATTTGAAAAACCTGTGCAAGAACTGTACGCTTTTTATGGTATAATCATAGCACATAATATTGTTGAACTCCGACATGAGTAAAGATTGATGAGTAAAGACTGATACAGTACAGAACATACTGAGCTGCTGCTCTCACTTCGTTAAGGCCCTTCTCATATTTACAACAATCTTCCATTTTTGCAATGGTAATTACAAAGCATCTCTTTTGTGCATCAGATAAGAAAAAACGATTCATTAATGTTCTAAAAAAGAGTAACGTAACAGCCTCCCTGACAACCTGTATCCTCGTCTCTCGAGCAACCAACGTAATATAAAGTCGATTTTCTTTCAGAATAACAAGGTAAAGATTTAACATCACAGCGATTTCTTACTGTATCACAACTTCTTCTCTTCCGTAAGTAATTAAAAGCCTGATGAAGTTATAACAATAGGTAACTATTAAAAGCTTTCCAGTACTGACACATACCCTACGAATTACTGAAATCTGTGCCATACCTGGCGCATGGTTATGCTGTTACGTATGAGAAGCAACAAGGCGTTAACTATTCGTTATCTGAGTCCGAGGAATCGTAAGTCACCAAAGAATAAGTTCGGCTATATCTGTAAAGAAAGGTATATGTTAGAAACCACTCAAGACATGAATACTAAAATCAAAGATTAAGCTATGCTGCAGGACGTTTTCCAACATAAAATGAACTTAAAATATCTGTCAAAGGGTAACAACGTTTTCCAGTGATCATGTTTCCAAAATAACAAAGTGTTCCGTCCTTGCTACTTGTCCCTATATTTTCTATATTTCCAACAAATAAACTACTCACATTCAAAGGAGGAGATATTATAAGCACCACAAACACTAAATAGGTATTTCCTATTGACTTTAAAACTGAACCCATAAGACGCCATGCTTTAGTTTCACATGATCAGGGTCTGCCAGAATAGCTTTTTCAAAAGAGGGAAACGCAGAATCTGTACCCAATTACATTTTTCATGTCGTCTAGCTTGGAAAATCTTAAATTTTATCCTTCTGGCACGTCTTGAATTTGTTCTGTACACATAGCTTCATTACTATTAGCTAGTAATCTGTCAAAATTATAAACTAAAATACGGTGGTGTCATTTTCATCTTCTCAGTAGCATTATATTTCCAAATTACAACAAAGAAAAGCCAAGCTAATTGGCAATAACTGATATAAAGAGGTCTCGCGAGTACAACTATTATGGTGGAGGTGCGAGAAGTGAAGTTATAGTCATATTCAGAACTCATGTGGGGTATCTGTTATAGTATAATTCTCCCTAACTACCGTAGTACTTCTCTTTCCTAGACTGACGGTGCGTGGTTTACGAACCATATCTGAGGTGGCCCTTGAAACTGGGGAGCACGAGCTCCCAGGATAAATTTGACGGATGTAGAGGAGAAATACCTGAAAATGACAAATGCTGCGAATGTGTCAATAATGGATCAGGCGGATGATGACCTGACTCCCAACTGCAGTGAAGGCCCATGAGGTCAGACCGGTGGGTAAATCAGACTCAATAGCCCTGGTAGGCAACCGGTCTAAAAGACGATGGCTCTTAATAATAAGCTTCTTGCTGATGGGTACGTAATCGAGTGGCTGGTAAATCCGGCCAGTAAAGCAGCCAGTCTATGAGAAGGACTACTTTAATGTAAAAACTGGCCCAAGTTAAATGTGCTGCGCCTGACGTCTTACAATGGTGGTACAAGGCATTTTCACTCATATAACAGAAAACAAATGAGACTCTCGATGTGGTGCATAAATGTTGGAAAACCAGCTGTGGGGTAAAGAGACGGATCCCGTGCTTCAAATCTGCCTAACTATTGCGATATGAAGTACCCGATACTCCGTTTCCTTGTGCAGTCACGACACGGGTGACATGGGTAAAAGTGAATGTCTGCGACAGGAAAGAGGAGGTAGAGCAAACGCTAAGGGGGCTACTCCACTGGTTTGCTGCTGGAAACTCCAAAACAAAAACTTCTCTTAGCTGAAATACTTCCTATGGAAAATATTGACACAGCTTGCATTTAAGAGACGCGCCTTACTGAAAATCTCCACTTTACAGTCATTGGCTATCAGACCTACGGAATTTACGTACGGTCATAGAGACATGCTATTTTCAGCTGCTTGTCACTGTACTGCATGACTCTTCTCATTGAATCGATCAATTCAATCAAGGGTCTTCCTTTAGGTGTAGCAAACTCAAATTCAACAAGCTAAAAGCCTACCGATTGGCAATTGTTTCTTTCTTTAACCATGCTAATATATTGCAATACCTAACATGCCTATCGTGACTTCAGCTTTCTTCTTATCCAGTCATACATGTACTCTTCTTCAGAGGACGGGCAGTCAGACCCTCATTTCATTTTGACGTTGCACGGTTTAGCCCTTTTGAAACACCATCTCAATTTCTGTCCCGTGGAATATCGTCGATGCCACTAGTTGTTTGGCTGATTTGGAGGACTAGCAACCTAAATAATAACACTTATATGGCAAAGGCCAAAATCCAAAGCAACGGAAAAAACTCGACGGTGATGCATCAGTTGGTATATTAACACATTGCTAAAAACCTAATGTATAGTAAATAAGAGTACCTTTGAGCTTCTTTTTGTGATTGGGGTAGTGATCCAGGAGCACCTTTAGTATCACTTTTGTAATCAACATTCTCTGTCTCGTCTTCCTTCTTTCGGAAAATGAAAACAAAAATGCTTTGTAAATCATTTCATAAACCTTTAATCAAATAATTAATAATAAACAGACTGCAATACATTTGGTGGTAATGGCCTGTGAGGGGTGGGTTGGGTGAAGTAACGTCATTTTCATGACCAAATACAAACGAATAGCAACGCATGCTTTAGAGTACCTTTAGTGTGCCTGAAGCATTGTTTTCACACGTTTGTGTAAAAGAGGACTACCATTAAACCATCTATAGTATCTTGCATACGTTCAAATCGTAGGTTTCTAATCATACCATGCAAAAAGCTCTCCAGGAGGCCTAAATGTGAGGCTGCATTTACCAAATAAGATAACTAGCGATATTTTCTTGAATTCTTTGTGATCACTGACTGTTCCTTTCATATTTTCCAAGCCCAATCTCATCTAAAACAAGAATGGCATAGTCACTGCCAATAAGTAATAAATTTACCATTCAGGGATATTCATAGCTAAAAAAATCCAAATCCTAAAATAAATCGACATATTTGCTATTAAGGTCACAAGTCCACAAATACCCTATTTTCTCTATCTAATAATATTTTAAGATTATTATTCATTAACTGTCCTTAATCTTAATACTCTTTGTCAAATATTATTAAAAGTTGGGAAAAGAAGGAAAATATTTGAGAGTTGAGTGAGAAGAGGCGCTTAAGTGGGAAGAGATGCTGTTGATTAACAAAAATAGCACAGGAAAGGTCCATACTCGAACGGACACTCTTTTCTAAAATCTTTAAACGAAGAGGCCTATTTGACAGGGGGTCTATTTGAGGTGCCCATTATTAAAATGTCTGAATGTAAGCTCTTTTAAATAGGGAGCTTATCCGTAGAAGGGCTCTCAATCAGGGAAATACAGATCAAATGAACTTCTTCTTCCTCTTCTTCGGGTACAGCCTTAAGCGATCATGGGTAAAAGAACTACTTAATCCTATAAAATTGAGAGCAAAAACCACACATTTTTAAAAAAGCGAAGGTGGCAAAAACTCAGAAGTGATTTTTCCAGTCGGCAACAGACAAAAAACCATCAGGTTTCTAATCTACATACAGAAATGGAGCAGGTATCAAAGGTCCTTTTAAAATGGGCTTTGACAGGGAAAACACGTTCAAGTTTTAGTTGTCTTGGATGTAAATTTGTCTAGTCTGTTTACATACTGTATACTTGATTATTTTGTATGGGTTTTATAAAGTTTGAATGTCTTGCGTATTGAATAGTAAAAACTTTTTAAATATATAAAAATAAGTATCTCTACTAGAAAGAAAACTTCCTCTGTTGAGCACCCTGGGGTCTTGCTCAAATCATCTCTTTGCTCGCCGAGTGCAAGTATATCTGTACAATGAGTACTCAACTGACGTTACACACTATGCCTTGAAACATGTAAGTACTATAATCCTACATTGCAACTTTCTCTGCTTGAAAGGCAACAAAACCCCTGCTTTGGGTTCAATCATCAAATTTTGAATAATATACATTCGTCAGGTTGTTACAGTCCCCTCCCCCAGAAGTCAAATTTAAACAGTCTTGATTTCCGTATCTAGTGGCATAAAATAAGGTTCACAGTCAGAACCAAAATACTCTTATTAAAAAAGCAAATACATAAAAAAAGCTTGGAAATGGGTCATTTTAGTGTTTAATGGACAAAATATTGTAAAAATATGTACTTGGACCATTTGCCACAATTAAATTCATGACAAAAACTATAAAATATTATCTAACTTAGGATGGTGAGGATTTATGATCTTTACCTTGTTTTCCCCTTGCTCTTTCAAAAGAGGTGTTTCTAATACTCTGTGTTTCATTGGTTGTCCCTCAGCCTACAAAAACATTTAAAAAATTTGTAATACTAACGTACAGAAAGTAAAGTCCCCCTTCCTCACCTCCATTTGACTCTTTGTTCTCGCCAAATCGTTCAAATGGGGGGCAAAACGTGTGAGTTGAAATAACTTCTTAAAAGATATACGAAAACGACTTCGATTATGAAATGTCAACTGCTCATTTTTCTCCCATGACAGAAAAGCAATATTTTGTATTAAAAGTAGTAAAGGAAGACGGCTAAAAAGCAATAGTAGCAGCAACAAGTGTGTCTAAACACTAATTCAAACGAGTGGCGAATAGTTGAATCAGGTGTAGATAAACATAATTGACTTATCAAAGGAACGGTACTTGGAATTACATTTGATGAGTATTCTATTAATGCTGGAGTTCTTCAAGGTTCTAATCTTAGTCAAATTCTTTCCCTTCATTACATCAATGATCTTTCTGGTAATTCGCTTTACTTCCTCAACAACAATGCCTCTGGCATTGAACAAAAGCCAATTCAGCAGGAATATGTCAAATTAGATAAAGATATACATTTCTTATATCCCTCTAACATTCACGGACTATCCCTCTGATGTTAAGGATGGCGAGGTTGGTTCTCCTTCTGGAAAATGCTTAAAAACAAGGGCGCTTGAGTGGTCATTTTCTCAAGGTCTCTCCTGGGGTTCTTTTATTCAATCGATTGGTAGGCCTTGTGCGACTCGTTTCTCTCAACATCTTCATCCTCATGGAGTTGCTAAATGTACTATTTTTCATTGGATGACTAGATTGTGATAGTTTTTTCCTTCTGAGTGCTTTCCCCCCATCATACGACTTGAACGTTTTTAGGTCTAAACCCAACTTCTGTGAAGGAATCTCCAGTATTTATTATTGTTTACATTATAGTCACATGACATAGAGTGCGTGTGTCTTTAGAATTTTTCTATTTGCTAGGGCCATGTTGTTGTTTTTTAATCTAATCCAAAAAAATGAACGAAGAAAAGGCTATGAGAGAGAAATTCTATTCTATGATTTGAATTCTAGATAATACAGTCCTCTAAATCGAGCCAAACTATTCTACATAATATTAAAACTTCCACCTCTTGGCTAACCTTCTTTTGTCTTACCCATTACCACTAAACTCAGACATTTACAAATCTCATGTTATCTCTCATGTTATCAATTATCGACGCAACAAACAGAGTTGCCAAGTGCTATGGAATGAGAATAAACATCAAGAAGTCAAAGGTAATGAAGATAGGAAGAAAACGCGGCGATGTGAAGATCATGATCGATAAGGAGGATATACGGCAGGCGAAGGATTTCATGTATCTGGTTATTATGAGTTCAGGGAACGGGTATGCATAAAAAGACATTCGCGCTTGAATTGGAATGGCCAAAAGCACATTCAACAAATTGAAAATCACTGTTGAATGGTGTAATTTGCAAGGAATGGAAAAAGGAATTGGTAAGGACCCTAGTATGGAGTGTTGTGATGTTAAGCATCTGAAACCTGGACCCTGAGGAAAGCAGACATTTAAAGGCTGCAGGCATTTGAGATGTTGGTGTGGAGACGAATGGAAAAAGTAAAATGGACCGACAAACTAAGTAACGCGGAAGTCCTCAGACGAGTAAATGAAACGCCTTAACTACTGGAACTGATCAGAAAGAGAAAGAAGCGATGGATTGAAGATATTACAAGGCATGACGTCTTGTTACGAACAGTCCTGAAAGGTAGAATGGAAGGAAAAAGACCTTAAAGAAGAAACTGGATGATGATGGATGACAACAAGAATCAAGTGGCCTACGCAGAGATGAAGAGAAAAGCAGACGACCGATCGGAGTGAAGAAAAAGTCATGACAGACCTGGCTAGCAGTGAGATAAACTGATGATGATGTTATCTGCTCATGTTTCTGTGGATATGTACTGACTTTCAGAACACCTAACAGGTTAACCACAAAGTACTACACAAATGGTAATCAACAGGAGTTCCGCTGCCACGTGTATTGGTTTCTAAAATAGAAGTCAATAATGATACCCTTATACACACTGTCCATGAAAATTGTGATGCCAGGAATAAACAGGCTGTTACATTCCAACGTCAAGCATCGTTATCTCTTGTATCTTCACAAGCTGCTAGCTTAACATTTTCCCTGGTCACTTAAATTGTCTCATTTCATGCATTTTGTATCCTGGGTGCCATCTTTCACCCATACATGGCACAGACTGGTATTGTTACATATGGTGTTTCTTCAAAATAAGAAAAGAAACAAGTGTTGACTTCAGTGACTTAAACGTCTGTAAAAATAGGTTTATCTAACTGGCTCTTATCCGATCAAGGAAAAGACGTTGCAAAGCCAAATCGATAGAAGTATCTACTCCAAATTATTGTATAAGGTTCATTATCTACTAGTGGTTTTAACGAGACATGATTTCTAGGTATTTCACAATTAAATTAATAAGCTCTAAACCTGCCCACAAGAAAAAAATATATTCCAACAGATTCTAGCCGTGATTTGCAAGATTTTAAGTTTAAGTAATTATGGAGGCCTCTTTATGGTAATGCATGATGAGTGTTGTGAATCTACAGGTCGAAAGTTGAACTTGGCAAGACCAAACGGCTTCACTGAGATGGTATTGTAACTGGAAGACCCCCGAAGACTATGCCTTGCGAATTAAAACCAACGAATTCCCTACCAAGAGATGCATACGGGAGGCAAGCAAAAGCAGGCTGGAGCAAAACCTTCAAGACACAGCAAGAGCTGCTGACCGATTAATATGGGAAGATAAAGATCACAGTAAAGTGCATCTACTTGAAGTACACCAGTTAATCAATGCACAGCAACAAAAGACTTGGTTTTTCGTTACTTAGGAATAACAATGTCATTTTCTGATTCTTTCTACTTCACCAACCAACGCTGAATGTCGCCTTGTTGTATGGGTAGTGTTAGGTCGTACAGCAACCTCACATATTACCATCATTTTATGTAGTATATATAATTTTGTAATACGGAAGCATTCTTTCTGTTGTCACCTTCAAGCCACTTTTTTGTTCATAGGTAAAGAATCTTCCGGCTATTAATTCAGTAAAATGTACGGGCACCTATCATTTTAATGCCGTAGATGGAAGTAAAATATTGGTAGTAAAGAATGGATAAGCTTTGACTTTTCCGAGCGACATTTTTCCATGCAACATTAAATATTTCCTCCCGGCGTCATTTCCCCCGTTGATACTTACTCATTGCGGCAATTACCCCCGAGGTATTTAACCGACTAGTATTTATCTCAGTGGTATTAAACTTTGAAAGTAGTGGCAATAAACTGTCTCCCGTTTTCTCAGAGTTTGCATGACTATTTTGACTTTCTTTAATTTAAAGGTAATGAAACTAACAATGGGTCAAGCAAACCTGTTTTTAACTACAAACAAGCAGTGTAACAAAAAGTAGACTTAACGTAATGTAAAATTTCAATTAAAAAAAACACTACGGGTTATGCAATGTTGTAGCTTGTAGCCGGAAAAATGTCAACAAATTGAAGGTTTGTATCACCCATCCACAATAGTGTTTATGTGACTGCCAACTTTATATGTTTTCTTTATAGGGATGGAGTAGTGAACCAGCCTGATGTTGAGAAATGACCATGTTCACCAAACCATGCTCCAATTTCAAAGTTATTTAGATATTAGAAATATGTGTAATATAACTACTCTTGAAATACAAACTATAATTTACAGTCAAGCAGCATTTGGAATTTGACAATTACTATGATATAAACATTTCCGGGGGTAACTGTCGCCGAGGGGTTAACTGTCGAAGAACAGGGAGCAAATGAAAATATTAAATAACAAACACAGTTTTTAAGGTTATACGAAAGGCGTCGACTCGGCTCGGTAGTGTGGTCAGTTAATACAATGTAAGAAATTTGGAGCCAATGTAAATTACTCATCCGGAATTTGATCGCGATTGAATTGAATTAGTAAGACCGTCACTGCCCCAGACAAAACTGTAAACTGAAAATTAGCCTCCTGACTAACATCAGGTTGGGTCAGATCAGCGTATGAACCAATAAATAGATTGCAAACAAATTTGGGGTTGGGTGGCTCTGTAATATAAGCCCTCGAAGCTTATATGAGCCACACGACAGATTTGGAATGAAAAGAAAGAATGATAGGGGTTTTACATTTCCTTTTTTTATTTGTTTTGAGCCATTAAGTGAACAAAGCTGAGTGAAAAACGACATGGACTTAACCAAGAAAAATCTCGCAAATATATTAAGCCAGTCTTTGCCAAATACAAGAACTTTTAAATCACTCAATCGATATAAAATCCATCTTGGCATGGCATTAACATTAAATTGTAATCATGATGATGGTATTGATGATGAGGGCTGTAATTTAATCAACTATTCAAAAATGTGCTTAAGTATTTAAAACTTGCCTTCTTATGGTACTGCGAAAACATACTGAAAAAGGTTTGAATAATAGAAATAAAATAAAATGTAAACAATCTAAGTTGCAATAAAATGGATTTGAACTAGTGCCTATGCGCTTCATGACCATATGTTCTACCAACTTAATTGCGGTGCTGGAAATCGGACCAAAAAAATTGAATCGTTCCTCACATGGGTTTCCAATTAGTCTGCCGATTTTGAATCATTTGTTGAGATGATATCGTAAATTACTATATCAACTTTTTTCAGCGTATAATGTAATAAAAGTCAGTCTCATCGACGGCAAATAGGTTATCTTAGTCTTTTTTACAGATATTATCAAGGGGACTGTTCTGATGATCTTTCCTCATTGGTATCAGCTAAGTCTGTTGCAACTTGTGTGACTCGTTTCTCTCAAAAGTCTACATCCCCATGCTTTTTTTGTCCTTCTTTGCAATCTTCCTATGATTGTAGTTTTTCTACCTCAGACTGAATGACCGTGGAACTCTTTGGGTTCTAAGTGCTTTCCTACGTCTTATGACTTGAATGTTTTTAAGCGTAAGGTTAACCCTTATTCCTTGTCTTAATCTTGTTCGCTTTTCTTTTCTGTTTCATTTTTTCCTGTCATTCTTCGCTATTCCATATACTTGGTGCCATGCCATGTACTGTTCTTAACCCTTAAAAAAACCTCGCCAAAAGTATTTACTTACATTTATCGAAAACTTTTTAATACACTGTAGTATGCAGTCTAAATTGAAAGTAAATACAATGATATAAATTTTCTATCCTATGCAATATATTATATGTTTGCACTAAACCACCTCTGTCTCACTGCGTGCATACCATGTTTTTGTGTACTCTTGTAGCTAATTATTCCACTGTATATTACCCTATTGTATATCATTCTGAATCGCTTGATTAATTTCTCCTTTTTTCTGCTTTTTTAAGTAAGAATTTTGTGAATATACGCAATTTACAATCAATTCAGAATCGGTCAGAGTGGTTCCGATGAACGTCGCGATTTTCAGGTATCTGGAATTCTAAAATCTCCGAAAACTGTCGAATTCTAGCATCATTACTCAGCTATCTCCATTATATTTTTAATCAGATTACTTTTTATACTTCAATATTCAACTTGCTTTTTTTTTTCAACATTGCTCACCTCGTCCAAATCCCAGAGAATAAAAATTTCCCAAGTTCATCTTCCCCATCAGATACCAAGATACTTGCAAATAAACCGCATACGTAATTACGTACGCGCAAATTAGACTGCAAGAAATATGTGAAAGATATGGGAAAAATCCGATTTTCCAAAGCAATACATCTTAAAAGGGTTTTGGTATAACCATTTCATACCTATTTTCATGTTGACCATTTTGTCGTGTTTTCTTTCTAGTACGGTTTAATTAAACCACATTTTTGTTAGCCGCGGCAAAAATGAGGTCGCTTTTTATTAAGATTATTTCTTTGTTGTGCGGCTTAATTAAATATACGGTTTGTATTAGTATCTTTGAAAATGGCAAAACGTGCCAAGAAAAAAGCAATCATTGATGAAGTCTAGTTTAGTTGGCCTTTTGGTCCATTTTTCAGTAGAATATTTTGCCGCTTGTTGGTCACATACTTTAAAAACGAGCCATTTGGCAAACCAAGGATGCAGCGGACTGAAGGGCAATAGACGGCAAAACAACCGTATGAGGAACTAAAAATACCATGCAACTACTCTAAAATAGGCGCCTTGACCATATCACATTAAAAAAGGCTTGTATCACTGTAAAGGTTAATCATTATGGTAGCGCAGAACACCGAGTCAAAAATAAAATATTTGCTTCATTCAATTTCTCCCTTTGTCAAGTCAAAATTCAGTTATTTTTGCAGCACAGTGGCAAACCCTTGAAACAACCCCCAAAACACACAAAATGTAAAGCAAGGTAATGACAAACAAAATAATACCGTTGTTTTTTCATGTCTTCTTTTACTGGTATAGCCTCTGGGTTCCCATGGCAATCCCGATATAGTTGGATCAAGCCGCTTTGCTTTCATAACATACCTTTGAAAGAAAACGGAATTGTAAGAATATTTTCTATTTCGACCCGATCACAATATTCTAAGCGAATTCCTAATCTAAACAAGACAGCATGTGAAGGGAACTACTTATACGTTTATCCTTACGACTTTCTCTCGTATGCTGCTATTCAAAGGAAAAAAAAGACTTCCAATCTATTGCTACATTTTTACAGGTAAGAGCCATACAAGGCATTAATTCACTACGGGTATGGAGCTGTAAAGGAAAAACTGGGCCAACATTGTTATGCTAAGAGATAAGAGTTGACTTTACACTTCAAAATGTTCAAGTCAGATGATAGAGGAAAGCACTCTGAACAAAAGAGGTCCACAATCTACAGTCCAAAGTAAAAAACCCAACAAAATAGCAAGACCTGTTGTAAGAAGAGACAACAACTGCATGACGATGAAGTCGTTGAGAAAAACGTGTCCTACGATATGCAACAAATTGGGCACCAATGAGACAAGCCCATCAGAACAATTCCCATGGTAATATTTGCTGAAAATACCAAGACAAGCCACATTTGCTCGATGAGACAAAGCTTCAAGAGTAGCAGCAAGATTTGGACCTATCAAGTAACAAAGATATTTCTGAACTCAACCAAGAACCGAAAGATGGGAAGAGGAAGCACCTGTCCAAATATGGCAGCAGCACTCCATATAAGGGCAGACGGTAAATCTAATAAGATACAAGATACCATCAGGTAAAAGGTACTCCCTAGCACGATAAGAAGAAGAAACACTTTTGAAGAGTTGCCAATGGATTGAATTGAAGAAAACCGAAGATTGGAGAATATGACGGTCCAACCATCCTCATTGATGAGCATTCTTAAAGAAAACAAATAACTTATCAAGGTTGACATCAGAACGATTCCAAATGGATATTGCGGGGAGATAAAGACTCTGCTTTCTACTGAATGACACAAGTTGTGCTTTCGTCACAATGAAAGAAATCAGACAATTTCTTCCCCATTTTCTGGCAGCCTGAAGGCCAGATTGTAAATTTTCCTCGCGTTTGGCTTGTTTTTGATGATCTGTCTTGCGGGAAGCAAAGGCCAGAGGATAAGGTGGTAATCAGTAAAGAAGTTGATGAAGTGAAGCAAGTTACCAAGATCAAGGGTGTAAAGAAGGAAGAAAGGAGGGTCAGAAATAAAGCCTTGAGGAACACCAGCATCAATCAAATACATAACAGATGTAATTACATCAATGGCAGAAGCATTTCGTCATCTTTGAAATGGTAACGACTGATACTAAAGGCTCTCCCACAAATATAAAAAAGAGAAAGCTTATGTAGCAAATGATGTTGGGAAAAGCGAAGCGATGATTGACACCTATAGCAGCCAGCGTGTTGCCTGGTTACTTTTGTAGTAATTGAATAGTTATTCCTGGGCTGTTATTTTTAGTGTTCAGTTCGGACGTGCGGTTGGGGAGGGAAAAAATAAGAATTAGTAAGTACAAATGAGGAGCAAAAAATTCAAGGAGTATTGATTTTAGAATAACGAACGTTTAAGCAGTGTGCTGGGATTAAGTGAACTATCGAATCACTTACTTGCCGAGAATATATCGTGGAGAGCATTATAAGTGGTATATGAGGAGTCTGTCTGGAACTACTATAAGTAGCAAATTGATCAATCATTAGCCTTAAAGCTATACTGAGAGTTTTCTCTATGTCTTCGTAAATTGAAGTACGTAAACTTCCGCCCACCGAGGATGATTTAATTGCGATGGAAAATTTGGAAAAAACTAAACGCATTCGAAGGGTTACAAGGAAATAAATTGGGAATATTCAGAACGACGCTGGCAAATAAACGGGTCCCAAGTTTGACGACATAAATATCCGTTCAGCATAAAAGGGAGACCTGTATGAGATTACAGCAATAATGTAAACGCTCTGGAAACTCAGTGCAAATTCTCAGTTTTTCCTATTATCTTTTGGATTTTTCTATATAAAAAGAAGTCACAAATAAGGCAGATCGCCAAAATACGCATTAATTACAAAATACCAGGTGCCGCATTTATTAGGGTAAATAATTAACAAATGTGATAACGTTTTAAAAACAAGGCAAAATGTTACAAAGCACTATGAACGTACACGATTTAAAAATTCAAAATAAAGCATGCCAAGATACAGTATGAACAACAGGTTAAGCAGTTCAAATACCTCTTACTGTGAAAGTAACAGACCAAATAAACCGTTGACCAGTGCTGATTGAAACTACTGTTGCATTCCGGCGTGTAAAAGTGCACAGTATAAACGTGAAGATGGTGAAGAAGTAAAGACTGGTATAGATTGGTTTATTTCGTTTTCTAAAAAGTGCTTCAAAACAACAACTATGGAGCTCAAGTGTATCATGCTTTAGAAGGAAAGGAAGAAAAGACAGTTTTAATATAAGTGAGCTTATATTAAAAGAAGAGAACCTACCACCGATCTCGATCACCGGTGAGGAGGTCCCGGAAGTGACGGAATTCAGGTACCTGGGGTCAACTTTACAATATGACGGAGGCAGTGACAAAGAGGTGAAGAAAAGAACACAAGCTGGATGGGGCAGTTGGCAAAAGACAACGGCGTTGATGTGCAACAAATGAGTGCCAGAGAAAGTGAAGGGCAAGCTCTACAAGACAATAATAAGACCGGCAATGATGTACGGCATGGAAACTGTTCCTTTGACGGCAGGACTCGAGAAACGGATGAACGTAGCAGAAATGAGAATGCTTCGATGGGCTCTGGGTGTTACTCGAAGAGACAAGTTGCGCAATGAGATAGTGAGAAACAAGCTGGATGTTGGAGAACTCTCTCAGAAGATAAAGGAGTCCAGGTTGAGATGGTTCGGGCACGTGGAGCGGAGAGAAGAGGGCTATGTCGGGAGAAGANCTCGAAGAGACAAGTTGCGCAATGAGATAGTGAGAAACAAGCTGGATGTTGGAGAACTCTCTCAGAAGATAAAGGAGTCCAGGTTGAGATGGTTCGGGCACGTGGAGCGGAGAGAAGAGGGCTATGTCGGGAGAAGAGTGCTGAGGATGGATATACCAGGAAGGAGAAGAAGAGGGCGACCAAAGCAAAGATGGATGGATAACATCAAAGCTGATATGATGGAGAAGGGGCTAAGACGCGAGGACGCCCAAGATCGTGCCATATGGAGGACGAAAATTCGCTGTGTCGACCCCTGAATCAGGGAGCAGCCGAAAGAAAAGAAGAAGAAGAAGAAGAAGAAGAATATAAGCTCTGCTCTTCTGTGTGAATTTCATTTTCCACCAGGAGATATCAAGGTATTCATAGGCTGTGGTAAAAATAATTAATACGAGATTCTGTTCCTTCCAAATTTCCTCTAAAAATATCAGAGAAAATAAAGAAACCTTTTGCTTCCAGAATTAAGATTCAAAGAAGATTATAAGGGAACCACAAGTTATGAAGATTCCCTTTTAGCCGTAATTAACAAGACATCACCTCAACCTACAAAACTGTGTTATGAGTGTAATCAACGTAACAAACAGCATGCAAAATTAGCACAGGAAGTCCAAAACAAAAACAAATATTTACAACAGGAAAGTGCAAAAATTAACTCATGACAAAATGAACTACAAAAAATAAAATCTGAACAGCTTTATGACTATGAAAATACATCAAAGAACCCTAGACTATTCAAATCCTCAACTGACGTACATCCTGACGGTTTTATAGCTTTGTACACATACCTTAATACTGATATAGGTTGCAAAAATACAAAAAAATGAATACACAAAATGACTGATGTTCTAGTTATGCCCAAAATACAAAACCTAGGCAAAAACCTAAAGTTCCAGACTATATGGCAACGATGAGTTGTTGCAATTTTTATTTTGGCGCCGAAATGGTTGAAAAGAACACATTGTTCTTGGCTTCTTCGAATTGCCAAATCCACATTATCAAGATATATCATAAATTGGACCAAACGTTTTGCATTAGGATCCATACCTACATGGCCAACAAAACGACAAGTTATAGATTTCGGACATATCCTTCACACAGAACGATAAACTAGATAAATAAGCAACTCACCTACTGTGTTCTCTCCGCAAATCCTCCACTTTTTCTTCAAATTCTTTGATTTTATTGTCTGGGTACGTATGCTTTCTCGCTCCACTTAATTGCTACAGTCACATAACGAAAAATAAAAATATAACAACAAAATATTGAGAAAAAATTTTGTTTATTGATTTAAACCACCATAGTAAAATACTTTTCGAAATTATCATCGAAAAACACATTACTTTCTGTCCCCATTCATCAATAACAGGCCTGGTTTAAATGCTCCATATTTTAACCCGTCACAGTCATTTAGTCTGCAGATATTCCAGCCTTACCCAAGAAATTCCTCACTGCCAAATCCATGTACCTGTGAAGGGCACCGTCTGAGCCCCACTTACAGGGGGAAAATGACGTCAAAACCAAGAAGAAGATATTCCAGCCTTACGACTGTAAAAATCTGGTCACGAAAACCTTTAAAGTCATACAATAACCCTTAAAAAGACAGCAATTCACTTTGGTACTGTGTGAAATGTATTGGACTATTTTACCTAAATACATTTTATCATCTATTAATTTAATACTCTCTTGAACTTGTCTCCAAGGACATGTTCAAACTGACAGTTTTGTCCCTTAGACCGGAGAAAAAAATCAAAGGCAGTACTCCAAAGGCAATTTATTATTTGGGAGGTGTAACAAAAACACAGGAGCGTTGTGTAGGGGCTGTGCGTGGTCAAATAAAATTAGTATAGCTTAAAAGGGAAACATATCCAGCGATTTAACTGAGATTCAATGTCACCCTTAAGAGTCGATGAAAGATGTTTAAACCAGAAATAAGATCGACATTTGTTGTATGGCTCTAAAAATTGGCCTCTCATAATTGCACAAATAAAAAACCTTTAGAAAACAGGATTAAAATACCAAGATGAATATGCAATTTGTAATGGTACGATTTTGTGGTAATATTCATAGAATAATATGTGTGTAACAATATGATATCGACCAAGACCTACAGAGAAAATCACAATAACGTTGTAAACCATAATATTAATAATGAAGATAATAGCATGACGATGAGAGAGATATCTTTCGAAACGTAGCAGCTTACAACTCGTGACAAGATAAATGGCCTCTATCTACGGCTCTGGAAGTAGTTCTGGAAGTATATTTACCTGCAGGCAATAATCAATTTCTCTTTTAATACTTGGTATCCATTTCTTTACTTCTGTTGCATCACTCAGCTTGTGCTACAAAAGAAAGAAACACCATTTTACTTTTAAGATCACTCCCAAACGATATGCATAATTTTTACACTGCAATCATCATCATCATCATATTCGGTTTAACGTCCGTTTTACATGCTAGCATGTGTTGCAATATTTGACAAAATTACTCCTGCTCAGCAAAACCTGCAAAATCTGATGGAAACATTGGAATTTAGAAGTGAAGTGTGCTGGCATGTATGCCTACCTCATTCTCACTCCCCATTTGGAGAACAACCAATTGCGCTCGCAAATTGATATTTAATCCGGTAAAGCAAGGTTATATCATTACCAAATTTCCTTGAGTCACTAAGTTTCCACTTGCCAGTTCATCGAGAGGGTCTACATATGACTTTGCTGTATTTTGTTTTCGTTTTGGAAAACCATTCTAAATTCTCTTCATTGTCAAAAAGGGACAGAACAAAGAACTTAACCTCTCTTTCATCAGTTTTCACAAGCAAGCATATCCATGGGTTCTCCTTCTTGTTGTTACAGTTGTTTCTACACCTATGACAAATTTCTTTAAAATTGTTTAAAAAGTACTTTTAACTAAAAGTTACGAATTACACACATTTCATGTAAGGTATTTCCTTTCGTTTTACATTATGGCCTCATACACTCGTCGAAGGGTTTTATACGCCGTTTCAGACTTGTCTGCTTATTTTCTAGCCAGCTGTAAAACATGTCCTGCTCAACTAAATTCAACAGATATGGCTTTCAAAATGTTATACACCAACAACCTGACGGTATAGCTATGGGTTTTAATTAAAAATGAACAAGATGTTACTATAGATAAGATAGATAAAATAGTTCATGACACAGCCTTAACAACCTTCATCTATGCTTAGTGTTTACTGCTGAAAAAAAAACCCGGATCGTTGTTTACCATTTTTGGGTGTTTCAGTAGAAAAAACACCATATCTCTTTCAACGCCAGCGTGTTTCGAAAGCCAACCTTCACTTTCCAATAGCTGCAGTGGGAGTTATTCCGTTCCTCACCGTTTAAAACTGGCCTTTAGCTCGTTGTCCTATCCCTATTTGCTCTCCTGACAATTTCTCAAGCGAAATTCTGTAAAGTAATGGTTACAGTACTGGAGAAGGTTTTATAGCTTCAAAATTCCTGTCAAGTGTGCCACTTCCCCTTAAAACGTGCCCTGCATACCTTAAACAACCCTAGATAGGCCTGACTTTCACTAAATTCCAAAATCAAATTACGATGGCCATCGTGCTACTGCAACAAAAGTAATTTTTACCTCGTAAAAAATTATTCCTTCATCTACAAAGTATGTCTTGCCTGTCACAAATTTAAAGTTGCTTGTTTACGAGTTTAATTACCAGTGTGAGTTCAGTTATGTAGGCTGGACGTCATTAAGATTGACCAATAGGCTAAAACAACATGTGCCTGGTGTTTACTGAATTAAGCAAAAAAAGTCAGTACACAAAACAGTTAACTGTGGTTTGGCTATAGCACAGCAAATATCACCTAACCATGAATGCAGTAACAATTCCGACTTGCAATAGTTCAAAGTAATTCACAGTAATTTTTTTAAAAAACATTTTAAAAAAAACCAACATTTTTATAACATAGCTCGAGGTAAGATTTAAATTACAAAATTACAAAATTATTTTTTAGAATTTAAAGGAAGCTCAATGATAAATAAGGAAAAAGAATTTCTGAATAGACGTACTTCAACATCACCATTTCATCTACTTGATCACTTCAAGTGATTATTACACTATGGCACTCTGTATTCATACAGTCCACATTTATGTTTGTTTGTTTAGTACATAAAGAATATCTATCCTTATGTAATAATGGCACCATACACTCACGTAGAAATTCTTATGACAACTGTTATAAACCGAAAGGTATATTCAAAATAATGTGATTCATTAATACATTTGCCATTGTTTTTTTATGGTTACTTTGTCCACACCCATCATATAATGATGTGAAAAATGTAATGGGAAGTCTGACGTTGTTATACATTTCCTTTTAAAAAGTGTAAATAAAAAAAAAGACCTTAAAAAATTATTCTACTTCTCTTTACTCTAACTAAATTGTCTAATACTAATAGGAAAAAATTAACTTTCTACGAAGCCCAATAATTTTTTATTTTTTTTTAGTTTTAACGTCCTTTCCCCCCACTAATTGGGGCTCAGACGGTGCCCTTCACAGGGCCTTTGATTTGGCAGTGAGGAATTTCTTGGCCGGATGCCCTTCCTGACGCCAACCAATGGCTTTTTTCTTTCTCTGCAAAGTTCCAAATTCTCTTCGACAGCTCGGGGAATCGAACCCGGAACTCTTGGTTACTGTGCAGTGCACTAACCATTAAGCCACGGCTCCTCAATAATGCCAATACATAAAAAATACTTCTTTTTTGCTAGCTTTGCTTTCCAGTAAAGGCACATTTTAACTTTTACTGGTTAATTAAAAAGAATTGATGAGGTCAAAAAGCATCAGTTACTTTACTTACCAAAGGTGGTCTCTTTTTCTCTTTCTCTTCTATAAAAAAGAAATACAGAATAACTAAGCACTGTCCTTATGGCCAGCAAAAATTCTAGTTATCATGTATTCCATCCTCAAATGGTCATAACATATTTGATTTATGTCTCTACTACATGAAATAAACCAAATGATAGCAACAACGTGACAGTATTATATTTGATCTATGCTACCGCAAAAGATAATCAAACAAATAATCAGCAGGCATCTTTTAAGAAAACAGGTCAAAAAATAAAATCATAGAACAAGTATCAATAATTTACTTTGTGTCCTGGGTCAAGTTACACCTACTGAAGGTATCAAGAAAGCTTTCATAATGGAAAAGTGTAACAGAAAAAGAAGGCAAAAGTAAAGATATGTATACACATCAAGGATGTCACAGGATATGTGATTTCAATTGAAGGGAAGGTCGCAGTGTAAAAAAAGTCCAAAAATTCAATGCAAGGTATAAATGCAGAGTAGCACAATGGTTTAACTGTAAAATGATAATTGATAATGACCAGGGTATGGCACAGTATGAGTTCTGTTGACAAAATTATGCGCTTTCATTAAGTTTTAATTAATCAAAATCTTAAGGAATGCAAGAAAAAAGCAAATAAAGGAGAGTGAAAAATTATCTTGGGACCTCATATTCTTCTGTTCATTATCATCATCAACTGTAACAAAGAGTTACACTTTGACAATAAAAAGTATAAAAAGCTGTACGATGATTGCTTAAAAAGACACATAATACTTCTTTTTTTGTACGTCAATACACCAAAGGAATGTATTCTATGAATGAAACTGGTATGGTACTAGGAAAATCAATAATGATTGCTGTACTAAGCTCTGCAAACCAAGAAATATTTGACAAACAACAATATACTGAGTACAAAGTTAATTAGACAATTACTAGTATCCTTGTGGAACAAAACGGATAAGAAACAATAACAAAACACAACAAAAATCTTATGAAGAATATGGTAATTCTTTGTTTATATCCAACGCTGATTACCAGAAACTATTACCAGTGTGTTTTAAAGAAATGTGTTCGTGTTATTTCATGTGGCATTGTATCTGCATATTAGAGATATTGATTATCAGAAGCCCTGCAATCAAGTCTTACATTTGGCAGTGTATATATATATATATATATATATATATATATATATATATATATATATATGTTCATAGCATGATAGGTATTTTATATATAATAC
>RDPX01000047.1:917659-938338 GCA_003991215.1 Morbakka virulenta | reverse complement strand
TAATTGACCATCGTGCATAGCCATTGTTTGCCTGAGTATGTATACTTTTATTCATTTCTTCATTTATACAATATAAATGAATAATTTATTGTTTGCCTAAGTAGGTATTACGGTTTGTAACTTTATGTTCATTCATTTATACAATATAAATGAATACTTTATTCTCTTGAGTGTTCCATAATTCTATCGAGTGTTCCATAATTCTGTTGAGTGTTCCATAATTACCATACATCTTTATAATACACGAAATGTTGTAGTAATTCATTGCAGTTTGAAGATTGTTAAGAAAACATGAAACTAGTAGTAACTGCTAAATTTGTCTAGTTATTTTGTATGCTTTACTGGATTTATATATATATATATATATATATATATATATATATATATATATATATATATCAATTATATCAATTAGTATCAATTAATTATTAGCTATCATATGGCGAACGACAAAAAACTCAACAAAACTTAGTTTACAACTGTTAGTTTCATGTTTTCACAATCATCAGGTAAACGTCACAAAATCCACCACTTTGTTTAGCAGACAAGTGTGAAAACATGAAATTGACAGTTCTAAACTAAGTTTTGTTGATTTTTTGTCATTTGCCATATATATATATATATATATATATATATATATATCATGTCTTGACAGCTCTTTTGTATTCTTGTGAGACATGGACTGTACATCAAAGACATCTCAAACTACTTGAACACTTTCATCAGAAATGTTTGAGATGCATACTCAATATCAAGTGGCAAAGCCAAACGCCTGATGACAAAGTCCTTGTCAGAGTAGGATACACAAGTATTGTGTCAATGATCATTGCCAATCATATGCACTGGGCAGACCATATCGTTTGTATGGAAGATGATAGACTCCCTAAGCAACTGTTTCATGGGCAACTCCAGACTGGAAAGTGACCACAGCACAAACCCAGAAGAAGGTACAAAGACTGTATCAAAGAAACTGGGAATAGACCTTAAAAACTAGGAAAGGCTAGCCCTGGAAAGAGTGACTTGAAGAAGGCACGTGAAGACAGGTTGTGCAATATTTGAAAATAGTGCCTGGAACATGAATGGTTAAAGCATAGATTGCACAAAGGCTGGGAGAACAACCTCGATGAAGGCACAAAGAGCTGGAAATGTGACAAATGTGATCATATTCTTCTTTCAAAAACTGGCTTTCTCCATCATTTGAAGTCCTATGCCAGATCAATGCCACTTTCTAACCTTTCTCCAAGGCCACACAGTCTGTCATGTGATATGTGGCAAGGTTTGCAAATCAGCACCAGGTCTCAAAAGACATATGGCTGTACACGACACCAAATTTCACAAAGTGATACCATCAACCCAGAGGAAGCTTCTTCTTTCATCTGTCACCTATGTTTCAAGCATTGCAGATCAGATGCTGGTCTCCAAAGCCACTTATGAGGTCATGCAAAGAAAGAAATTTTACTAACAACAGCTGAAGTCATAGATAGCAATCATAATATATGTATGTATGTATGTATGTATGTATGTATGTATGTATGTATGTATGTATGTATGTATGTATGTATGTATGTATGTTTGCATGTTTCCAAGGTTGTTATCACCAGGGTGATGTGAACAATCTGTAGTCATAAAATCCCCCAGCAGCAGCATCTCAAATAAGCTTTGAAAAAAATCCAGCTACTGGCCTTCTCCTGGCAGAAATATTTCAAACTTACAGATGAGGTGAAAGGCAAGTAACTGTTGCCTCAAAACCAGTCTGTTCCTAGTTGGTGAAGCTCGTTAGCCTTGGTTAGTATTTCACCTAGGAGAAGGTATACTCTGATAAAAAATCTGCAGTTAAAATGTTGTCAACTATCCAGCCCTGCTTGTTACTGGAACCAGGCAATTGATACCGAGAGAGTAGCTCTGCTGTTGTACAAGGTTTTGTCACTATAAAAAGATTGTACAAATATTCCTTCAGACTTCAACATCAATATGTTCAAAAGTCCTGTGGCAATGGAGGAGTGATGATATGTGTATGCTTGACAGGCTGGAAACATGTAGTCACAAATCTGCACATTGGCAGCCTGGGAATTATCCTAACATTGCATTTTACATCACCAAAGGCAAGTGTGTATTTAAGTGGAGCCTTGTATGACTGAGCAGTCTTTCCAGGATATCTCTGCTTACCCAAAGCTGGGAGTAGGATAGAAAATGTGTCCTATGCAAAGCTGCTTTAATCTGCTGGATGGCTTCCTGTGGCTAACAACTGTCCTTATCTGGAGGGGCAGAAAAACAGGTAGATTTTATATTAAAAGACTCTCACTTCAGCTCTGCTGCCAGAATGTGAGAACACTAATAGACAGTGGGAAAAGATCTGAGCATAAAACTGCCATCTTGGCTAATCAACTGGCAAGATACAATGTGGACATTGCTGCTATATTTGAAACCCACTTTGCAGGAGAAGATCAACTTATACAGCCTGAGATGGTTACACCATACTCTGGTTTGAAAATATCTGAGAAAGAGAGACAAGAAGCTGGTTTAGGTTTTGTGGTGACAAACACATAAGTAAACAGCCAGTAGGTTTCAATGAGCATATAATGAAGCTGAGGATTTCTCTTGATGCTAACAGATGTATGACTCTTCTCTCAAATTATGCAACAATGCTCATGTCTCTTGAGAAAGGTATCACATCTTTCTACCATGACCCTAGAACATTTGTTAGTAAAATTCCTAAAGGTGAAAATGTAGTCATGCTTGTGTTGCCTTTGACAGTGAAACATCGACGCCTTTGGGACTTCATGGGATTGGTAACATTAACTTGAATGGTTAACTGCTGCTCCAACGCTGTACTGGACTCAATCAGGTCCAGACAATATGTAAAGCAGAGTGTGATACAGATTGTCTAATGGTTTTGGCTAAAGTCAAAATTTGTATAAGCCATAAGATATGCTTCAGTGGTGTCAAGGCACCAAAATGCATTGTTGTTTCCAAGTTAAAGGATGTTGCTTTCAGAGATGCTTTCAGATCGGATCTCTCTCTTGAACCAATGACTGATGTAAAATCTGCTAGTACAAACAATTCTAAAAAATATGGTAAAAGCCAATACCTAGGCACCTTGTAAAATGCCTTGTGTAGCTGTTCCAATGACTGCAAAGCTTTAAGAAATTATGGGTTTAGCCCTAAATTTCACCATGGAAAGATCACTTTGCATCTGACTGACCATGTAACATGTCAGTTGTTGTAACTGTACTACCCAACACAAAACCAATCACTCAGTGGCCATTCATGTTTCTTGCAAAAGAAATCATGGAACATATGTATACTTTTATGAATAAGCCTGGCAAAGCATGCTACAGCCTTGGATACTTCCTGGGCAATGGATAAGGTTTGGTATGTTGGTTTATGTGAAAGGGTCTTCTTTGCTATCTTTATAAAAAACTCTAAATTAATGAAAAAAATTAGTTAAATTAAAATTAAAGTTAAATTCACACTGCAACTTATTCAAAATGAAGAAAAACACAAAAAAGCATGGCAGGAATCTTGAAATGCTTTGCATGACAGCACCATTGGGGTCTTTGTTAACTGTTCTTAAGGCTTCATACAAAGATAAAAAAGAACATATATCTGCCTTAATTGTGAGTAAAATGTTTTATAATAGTGGTAAAAATAATAGTAATAAAAAAATTGTGCCAAATTAATGAAAATTTAGTTGCTTGCATGCACTGCATGTTTAAAATGATATTAAAGAGTCTTCACTGGTAAGATTTCATAGTTATAAGATAAGATACAATACTTACTTTTCCACTGTTCCTCCAAGAATACCCTGTTAAGTCGAACAAAATGCTTCTCACAGTTTCTTGCCATGTTACAAGTTTACATGTAATCCAACAAACAAACAAAAGTATTTGGGGTAGTAACTGCCAGCAGCATTTCAGGAAGTGGCATTACAGCATCATTCTATATTACTCCCAAATGGAATGTTTATGGTATATACAACCTTTGAAAAAAATAAATAAAGCAAAGAAATTTATAGTAGCAAAAAGAAAACTAAAAATATATGAGTTCAACTACAATTTATTTGCCATATAAAAAAATGAAGATCAACAAAATATTCCATTGGTCAGTCAGGTTTTAGAGGGAAGGATCTTGTCCATTCCAGACCCTCTTATAGTAGTACAACCATATATGCTCAGGTTTAAAGTTTTTTCAAATGAACCACTGTAATAATTCCTTTGCTTTGGCTTATGGTTTCCTGACATTGATGGCTTTTAGGGTACTATTGGGGGTTATAAAGCCTTCTTCACTATCCATAGCATTCAAATACTTCTAACTTCTATGCACTATTTAAGGGAAAGAAAAATTAAGAAGAAACAATTAACAATCAAATAAATTTAGATTTTCTTCCAATTAATGAATACTGCTTATCAACCAATATCAACAAAAATATTTCAAATCTTCTAGGCTACATAGCCAAATGATTTGATTCTCTTCTTTACTTTGAAAGATTTGTGAGTTTCAGCCATGTCTGCCTATTTTGGTAATGCTTTACTTTCTCAGGCATATATATACATATATGTATATATAGATATATACATGTATACATATATATATACATACAAATACATATATATATATATATATGCATACATAACTTTTTGAAGTTAATCCTTACCAAGGGGTAGAGTGTCTTGGTCAAAATTCAAGCAAGAGTTGATATTTCCAACTATTTTACCACCTTGAGTTCTTTTGATAATTTTCAATTCTAATAATATTTTTTATGTTTAAAAAATTGTATCTGTAATACTTTATTTCAAACAAAGTAAACAATGACATTATGAGGATATAATCTCTAAATCTGCTACTCATATTAGTTTAAAAGGATTGCTCATAAATTTATCTTCTTCTTCTGAGTTCCTTATCCTTTCAGGACGTTGGAGATCATGGTCTTCCATCTATTTCTCTCTTTTGTCAGTGCTAAAATTTCACAGTCACTCCTCTTGAACTGGAGATCCTTGTTCAAGCTGGTAATGAATTTCAGTCTCTGTCTTCCTCTACTTTTCTTTCCTTCAATCTTCCCTGTTAACACCAAGTTTTCCATTCCTTCACATCTCATTGCATGACCCAGAAACTGCAGTTGTCTTTTTCTAATTACCTTCATCAACTTTCTTTTCATTCCTGCTCTCTCTAATACCACTTCATTGCTCACTTTGTCAGTCCAAGATATTCTAAGAATTCTTCTCAGGAACCACATTTCCACTGCTTCTATTCGTTTCTTCATGCTTTCATTGATGGTCCAAGCATCACACCCATAAAGCAAAACAGACCACACAAAACATTCTAGGACTCGAATCTTAGTTTTTACTTGCAGCTGCGTGTTCTTGAAAACTAAACTCATTTTACTAAAAGCATCCTTCGCCAAAGTGATTCGTTTCTTTATTTCGTTCACACATCTTCCATCTGATGTTATCAAACTACCAAGATAAGTAAACTTTTTAACATTCTTTACAAATTCTCCATTGATAGTTAAAGTACACTTTGGGGATACACTTTTCTTTGATATCACCATACATTCTGTTTTCTTGATGTTAATCTGGAGTCCTTTCTTTTCACTTTCTAACACTACTTTATTTAAGATGTTCTGCAAATCCACTTCACTTTCAGCTATCAATACAGTGTCATCAGCATATCTTAAGTTATTTATGTTTACACCTCCGATTTTCACTCCAGGCATGTTCTTGATACCTCTTAAGATGATTTCACTATACAGATTGAACAGATCCGGTGATAGAACACATCCTTGTCTTACTCCTCGTTTGATTGAAGACCACTTGCTCATTTCTCCATCAATCCTGATAGCTGCCATCTGTTCCCAGTATAAGTTCTGAATTAATTGCAAATCTTTTCCATCAATTTCTAAGTCCTTCAACATTTTAAACAATTCATGGTGCCTCACTTTATCAAATGCTTTGCTGTAATCAATAAAGCACAAATACAAATCCTTCTGGACTTCCACTGCTCTTTCAGCCATCATTCTTATGATAAAAATAGCATTTCTGGTACCTTTTCCCTCTATATATGCATTTTGCTCTTGTGAGATCTCGTGCCTTATTTTGATCTTCATTCTGTTCAACAGAATTTTCAGGATCAGTTTCATCATGTGGCTCATTAGGCTGATGGTCCGGTGTAGTTCGCATTCAGTTGCACCAGGTCGTTTTGGCAAAGCTATAAACACTGATTTGCTGAGGTCAGCTGGAATGTACCCTGTGTTGTATATTTTGTTTGCAATATCAGTTATTTTTTCTACTCCAAACTCGTCTAGCTCTTTCACCAATTCTATGACAATGTTGTCAGGTCCTGCTGCTCTTCCTTTCCTCATTTTTTGAATAGCAAACTGAACTTCTGCTTTCATTATAGTTGGGCCTTCCTTTTCTTTTCTTATCACTGTCTTCTCTCCTCTTTCATCTTCAAATAATTCCTCTATATATTCTGTCCACCTGCCAAGGATCTTTTCTTTTTCCAGAATAATACTGCCATCTTTGGCTCTTATGCATCCACTAGAAGTACAGTTTTTCTTTCCAGTTATCTCCTTAATTTCGTGATATATGTTCCTTGCATCTTTATTTTTCAGTTCTTCAATTTTCTTACACTTGCTATTAAGCCAGTTTTCCTTTTCCTCATTACATTTCTTTCTGATGTTGTTATTCAGTTCTTTGTACTTATCAATTTTCTGCTTTGCAGCCCTTCTCTTATCCATCAATTCGAGTATTTCATCAGTCATCCACTTTTGTTTTGCCCTTTTCTTGATTTTAGGAATGACACTTTCAGCTCCTTGTACTATGGCATCCCGAAAAATAGTCCATTCATCGAGTGTTTCACCTTCATCTTTCAAAGCGTTGTAACGATTTTGAACCTCCACTTTAAACTGCTGTTTTAATACCCTATTCCTACTTAAAAGGGATACCTCCAACTTTGGTGTTATTTTGGATTTTTTCAGTTTCCTCAACTTAATCTTCAGGTGGCACATTAACAACGCATGATCGCTGCCACAATCTGCTCCTGGGTAACATTTCACCTGCTGAACTGCATTTCTGAACCTCTGGTTGATTGTTATGTAATCAATTTGATTTCTTGCTCTGTCTCCTGGACTTATCCATGTATACAGTCGTCTTCGATGGTGTTGAAACCAAGTGTTCATAATGACCTGACTATTTTCCTGACACCATTGGATCCACCTTTCACCTCTTTCATTTCTTTCACCAAGCCCATGTGGTCCAACTGTATTTCTTTCTCTTCCTTTTCCCACTTTGGCATTCAAGTCACCCATAATCAACACTATCTCCTGTGACTTACACTGCTTTTTTGCTTTTTCTATTTCCTCATAAAAAGTCTCAACCTCCTCATCTGTATGCTCTGATGTTGGAGCATATACCTGAATGATAGATAAATTAAAAGGCTGCCCCTTTAGCTTGACTAACAATACTCTTTCAGAAATAGCCCAGAATCCGATCACACTCTTTGCCCTGTCTTTGTCCAGCACTATTCCAACACCATGCTGATGTTTTTCTCCACATGAGTAGATTACAGTTGTCTCATCACTAACCATTTTTCCTGCTCCTGACCATCTCATTTCACTTATTCCCAAAATGTTTACTTTCAGTCGATCCATTTCTTGCTTTACATTTTGTAGCTTTCCTTTTTCATACAATGTTCTCACATTCCATGTTCCTATTTTTAGATGTCGTTTTTTGCAAACAGTAGTTTGATTACGGTCTGGGGTCACCTGTTGCATATGACCATCCCTACCGGACGAGGTGTCTCCACTGGATATAGAGGGGACCCCATTCACGTCGTTAGATTTTCTTTCATAAACAGATTTGACCATGATTTTACTAGGCATGATACAGCAGTGGTTTGCCTTTGCCTTCTGCCGGGTGTGTTTCTTGAGAACACCAGTTCTAGCTAGCTGTCATTGACCCATACAGGGTTCTTCCGCCTTCTCTGGTTGCTAGCCACCATCAGCCTTTGGTCAGCCAAGACCACCCACAAGGCAGTGGGAGCAAAAAGCTATCTCTCTCTGGTCAGTATTTATTGTCACCAGCCACAAGGAACAGTGCTCTTGGGACAACGTAACCCAGTGAGGGAGGCATTTGGGTGCTACACCTTGCCCAAGGGTGACCCAGCACAACAGCAATTAAGAGGTAGTGACATTCTCCTCAAAACCCCAGAACTCCCAAACTAGGGTCCTGCTGCCGGGTGCAGTTTAACGTCATACCCAGGACGTCATAAATTTATAGCCAATTATAAAGAAAATTTCATCAGCTACTTAAGTAAAATTAAAATCCTGAGTTCCACTTCTGTCTTGTCTGTTTTTCTATTCCTTTATTTTATCATTTAAAACCTTTATTCTTTTTTTAAAGAATAATTTTCTCTTCTCTTTTAGAACATATATACTTTCCAACATTTTAAGTACTTCATTATCAGTAACTAGTAGATCCTTTTGCACTACTGAAATCCCTCTTCTAATTTTCTACTGACACACCACAACATAAATCAAAATTATTGGCTGAAAAACGTCAGTGCAAAAACGTTTGGACACTTCATATATTTGGATCAAAAGTAAAGGTAATAAGGACAAATGTTACACCTTTTGTCTGAAAACAAAGAAAGGCAGTAAAGAAAAATGTATCATTTTCTTGCCTTACAGACCTGGTGAATTTAACTGAAAATTTTTTTGTAAATTATTAATAGGCCTGTTCATTTTCATTAGTGTTGACCAAAAACTATCCAGGTGCAACATGATATGTTTTCCATTCAGCTTTTAGGGTAACTACTTTATACAGACAGAAGATGCAAAGATACAGTAATTCTATCTTCAATTTTTAGAAAACTTCAAAGTACAAGATTCAAAGCAAAAAAAATCTACTGCTTAGACAAGATATTCTCAGTTTGATGTTTAGTGGAATAGATATGTCTGGGAGAAGTCTGCTCATGCATTTTCTTGGAATTTTAACTGATTTGCTTCTTTAATCATGACTTTAAATTTCAATTTAATTTTTAATTGTATTTGTTGCAAATAATATATTTTACATTCACCACAATTTACAGAGTACTACATAGCTAAACAATCTAAAATGGATTATATTAAACTTACTAGAAACCAAATTATCTGGGGCTTGTTGAAACTCTATCAAACTATTTCATGTTGAAGAAATATTAAATTCAACCCACAGTTTAAAATTCTAAAAAGTTCTTATTATGTAATAATAAACTTAATTTGAATAAATACTATGATTTTTTGCCAGAGATTTTGACCCTACTCCCCCCTTTCCATACCTATTGCTTGTGGTCAAAATAAATGAACAGGTAGAACAATTATAAAAAAAATCAAAATAAAGAATAAGAATTATTTTCTTAATTATTATTAGAGCTAAGGGGGTGACAAAATGGTCCGGCTCAGTTCATCAGAACTGAGCCTTTAGACTTACGTTGCACATCCATCTTATCATTCTCATGTCACTCTGCTACATCTTCAGCTTTCACTGGCCAAGTTTCTGCCATACATCATTGTGCTACGTACACATGCCTGGTAGACTCTACCTTTGGTAGGTAATGACAGAGCTCTGCTGGTTAACAATGGCATTAGCTCCCTGAACTTACTCCATCCACTGTTAACCCTTGCTGTTACACTTGCACCAGCTCCTCCCTTGGCTCCAAGGGTGTCACCAAGATAGCAAAACTTCTGGACCACTTCAATTTTCTCACCCTCCAAATGCAGTTTCCATAGGTCTAAGTCACAGGTTGCCTCCTATTTGAATAGTTTTTTTCATTGCCATTGCCTTGGTCCAGTCTGTATCTGTTTTGGATGATTTTACTGGCCCTTGCCTGGCTCAGGTACCTGTATATAATTTTGGCACTTCCTTTGACCCACGCTCACCCCATCAACTTTTTCAAAACACTATCATAATGGAACAAAAATTATTATACAATATACTGCTTTCCCTTAAAGGTGGTGCAGTTCTAGGATATAACTTCAGCTGTTACCAAAATGAATGGCTTTGTTAGCCTAGTTTATTCAAAATATCTGTCAACAGCCATACATGACAGATTGGTAATATCTACCCCATTGTCATTCAAATTCAGGAAATGGCAATGTGTAAATTTGATAAAAATATCTTAGGAAAAATGGAGCCACTTTAGAAGAAAATTAACTTTTTGAACCAAAATTAAAAAAATATTTATAATTGTGAGTGATGGTTGAGCAAGCTTTGTATCCCTTTGAATCTGCTACAGTTACAATCTCTTGTCTTCCTTTTCAATTCAGCCCAAGAAGTATTACAACACTTAATGAGAACCAGTCTTAACAAGGGCTATTTTATTCATTACAAATTTTTATTTCATTGAGCTTAAAAGAAACAAGAATAGAAGATATCTTAAAATGCCAGCCAGTAAGCTACAAATGAAAAATTTAAATTACCAATTAAAAAGTAGACCATCACATTCAATTTCAAAGGGAGGCTAAAGTTGTTTCAAGGCAAAGCAAGGGACAAAAGTATTTTGAAGGATTAATCATTTTCCTGTCACAAGAAAAACTAAAACAAAAGCAAAATGAAAGGCAGATAATGTCAACAATGTATCCAGAAAACTCTTAAGCACAGTTACTTTCTCCAGCCAAATGGCAAGAAGTTTGTTGAGGTGAAGAATCCTAAACATCATTTATCTGATCCCCAAAAAAATACCTGGATATGCTTTAAAAATTGTCAAACTATGAATTCAACTATGAATTCAATTTTAACAACCCCAAAAGCTATGTATTAAAATATGAAGTAAAATTTGGTAAAGAGTTGGGGAAACAAAGACTAAGATCATTTGAATGACAATGAATTATGATACAACGTTCATAAACTAATTCCAACAGTACTTAAAGGCCCCAGTTTTAAAATCTCTAATAAAAGAGTAATATTTAAACAAATATCCTGGCATTGTTCTTGCCAAATTGCCATGTCGTTTAAAGCAAAATGAAATAGTGGAACCAATTTATGATGGAGCATGGGTGGGGTGTGACATTTTGTGGGCAATATTTAACATTAAATAACTATTGGTTTCAAGATTTTCAGCCTATAAAGATTCTCTTATTAAGGACTGCTGCATTTTCAAAGAAGGTTGTTCAGACATATTCTTCTTATATTGCAAAGTACTGTGGATTTGTATTCAAATTTCTTTTTCCAACACTAAATTAAAGTTAAGTCCTACCTCAGCTATCATTTTATACTTTAAACAAAAAAGCACTACCACCAAACACAAGTGTTTGGCCTGGCTATAGCTGTATGGCTCTCCTGGGACATGTGGCCAAAAGACTAGGAATCCTGTACCAAATGAAACAGCAGAAAGTTCCAGACTGCAAGAGTGCTGGAATTTGATTGGACTGGTTGGAAATACATGCTAGCATTGCAACACAAGTAGATACACGTCACTGACCTTTAAAAGAATCGATCTACTGGACCTAAAAATGAACCATTTTTGCAACTGGGTGTACCCCGGTGACCACTGATCAATTGGTTCATATTTTTAAAAGCCTGACTCTTAATCCAGCCACATTTTAATCAACTAGCCATGTTTGGCACTCATTCAAATCTTGCTATGTGGTGCTTCCAGATACCAAGTTATCCAGTATCAATCCAAACCTCATCTCTTGCAAGAGACACTGGGTACCAGACCTGCGGGACATGATCCTTGCCTGTTAAATTTTTTTTACCCCATTAGTAAAAATTTTTATTTTTTTATTTTTTTAAAATGTTAAATTTTTTTTTTTAATTTTATTTTTTTACCCCATAAGTTTATCTCATGTACCCATTTTTTTAAGAAAATCTGTTTTAAAACTTGCACACGTATGGAACTTCCTAGATTAGGTTTGCAGGCATGTTTTTTCTGAAGGTGCTATTTTCTCCTTAAATCCATACTGTTGAGTATCATATACCAATGACGTATATATGGCTGATTATCCTAAAATCTAGTTCTTTCCAGATCTTGTAGCTTAATCATAACAAAACAAAGGTTCTGCTTAATCACCTTTTGCATAAGCTAAAATAATATCAAATATCCTGGCGTATCATGGATGTGTGCTGAGGCGGCTTTAGGGACTGCAGGGCCTGGTGCCAAAAACTGCTGCCCCTTTGTTTGAATTTTTTTCTTGGGTGCAAGACACCTTTTCGAAACCAAAAGCGCAGTCCTGGGCCTCGCTGTCCGCCGTAATACCGTCGTGGGATGTGTGTGTGTGATAGATAATAAGCAGCAACAAACACAAACTGAGATGGCCCCCACTTGAAGCTTCCCAGCAACTTCCAGACTGATAAGAAAATAGGAGATTTTATTGCAGTGTTCCAATGTTTCACTATTTCAGTAATATACACTTTATAAATTCTGTTAAAAGGTTTTAGACAAAATTTATAAACATTTACTGATTTAGTAACAGTATCTCATGGTAATCTCAAATAAGAAATTTTCAAAATAATAACAATTGAACTGTTTGCAAAATTGTACATAAGAAAAATTGGGTTGCTTACTACATCTTGTGAGTCTGTCCACGATTATACAGCGCAATGCAATGAAATTAATGAGGTAAGCAAACTATGATAATCCATTCCTTCAAGCATTCACTTTGCTGAAGTTCAAGTCCCCAACTTCCATATTCGTTTCATTGCAAACTCCTATAAAAAAGCCGGCCTCTTTCTCATGATTCCAACGGAGTGTAAACCTCAGTAAGAGGTTCGATTTATTTCTCTTTGACTGAACAGGTCACCAAGATGGTTAGTAATATTTCATCTATATTTTTAAATCCAATTCCATCATTAAAGAAAAAATATTCGACACTAAAAGAAATTGTAAATACCATTACGATAAACATTTCCTATATTATAGATGCATATTTGCAGATATACAGGTCTGTTATGCTAAAAAGCCAGGATTATATTCGGCCAGTATCATTCACTGTTGCATTGTTTTTGCTGTATTATATCACTAATTTAGTCTAGTTTGGCTTTTAGTTTGCTTGTTATTTCAAATTCAGTTCAATTTGGATTGGTTTTAAACCCTTAATTATCAATTTATTTGTTTACGGCCGTTTATAAGCATTTTCATTGTGATCACACTTTTTAATTATTGTTGATGTTGACGTTTGAAGGGAGCAGAATCAGGGTGAAAATTATCAATCGCCGCTTGAAATATGTGAATAGTACTCGATATATTCCAGACCCTTTCTCCAAAAAAAAAGTGAAGTTGAAGCAAGAGCAAAGCATAGTGACATCCTGTCTTTAACTTTGTTAACAGCTATTGGTATTGCCTAAGTGACTATCTGTATCTGTCGTTTTCGTTGCTGCATCCTGGAATCTGGCAAGATGCAACGGTGACTAGACTTAGTACTGTTTACAGTGTGTCGTTGTCATTTTTAGACCAAGGGAACATCAAGTTTTGGTAAACGCCACAATAAAACTCACACATTGTGTGTGAGGTGTGGACGAAAAGCATTTCACATTCAGAAAAAAAGTTGTGCGTCATGTGGATATCCAAGAGCTGGAATACGAAAGTGTAAGTTTTTTTCAACTTTAACCCTATTTCTCCTTTTGCAAAGTGAACAGTGCAACGTTTTATAGTAATTGGACAATACATGCATGTAAAACGGACGTTAAGCCGAATATCGTGATGATGATGATGAGCTTTATTGGAATGTTAGCCGATCGCGGTTTTTTTCTGAAGGTTATAATTTCTTAAGATACGTGGTGGGTGCATCAGTTGGTCAAGTGACTTTTAGATCATTTTACTTTGTAATAAGGCTGTTATTTGTTAAATGTTACAACTTAGGAACTTTGTAGCGGATATATATATATATATATATATATATTAGATATTAGATATGCCAAAGCTGTCCCATAAGACTTGTTTAATCAAATTGAAATTAAGCTCATCTTTAACCTCTTTTTTTTAAAAACACAATGATGTTTTTTCTCTTTTTGTGCATTTGTTCAGAAATTTGGGATCACAAAATTTGCAGGTAAAAACAGTCAGAAGTACAAAACCCATTAAGCCACAAGTAAAACTTCCATTTCTTATATATCTGATTTTCATTTCTATTGACATGCTGAGATTTTAGCCCAATTTCTTTCTGGCAGGTTAATTAAAAGGAAAGCCAGAATGAGGGCCTTAATTTTGCTGTCATGGTTTGTGCAAATAATATAAAATGGCATAACATCACTTCCAATTGCAAAAAATACAAACATAGAAAATGAAAATATCAAAGTAGAAGTTGTTTTTTTGTTGTGGTTTTTTTTTGGGGGGGAGGGTCAAAACTACATTTATTGAAGAAAATTTGTTACTTTGAGTGGCTGCATCTGCTGTTGACCAAGACTAAGAGTTCCCCAAAGTCCAGGGTGATTTACCATCCCACTTATTTCTTGTTGTCATAGGATGTACCATCTGTGTGCAGTGTGTCAGTGTTAGTCAGCAAGTTTTTCATCAACCAGAATGTTCTTCACCTGACCCACACCTGTTATGTTAAGACCCCCCACCCCACACACTTTTTGTTTGAAGAGGCACTTTAGAACAATGTAAAAAACTTGCATTTAAATGCAGATATAGTCTTTGCAATCGTAATATATTTACATAATTACATCTATTTGACTTCTCTTGGATACAAGTTTTATAACCTGAGGTGACCAATGTGACACAAAGTGACCCAGCTGGTGCCTTGGGCACTGCATTTCCAAATGCTATTCTCCTACTTGCATCTTTGTCCTGGGCAGTTCCTCTGGTAGCTAGCTCTTCTCTCATTAATTTCAAAGCTGCCAGGTTGTTGTTCGGAGGCTGAATCTTCACTGGCCTTAGCTGGTGAATGGTTTGCTTTTCCTCAATTCATAGACTGTTTCTTTTAGCAGTGTCAGATTGGCCTCTAGCGTTTTTTCTGTAGGTGCTTGTTTTAATTGTATAACTTTGCATTTGTGCTGATAAATATGTCAGCTGAAGGTTCCTGCAACTTTGAGGCCTGGTTGATTTACCTCTCCCTGGATAAAATATCATTTGTTTTATTTCCAGCAAGAGTGATATAAGAAAAAAGACAGCTTGTTTGGTCATCATATTTGTTTCTAACTAATTAAATGTGGATTTACAAATAATATAATAAAACCCCCAAAACTAATTTGCCCACATACAACTGATGAGTCACTTTCATGGGAATAGAAATATTTTACCTTCAGTAACTAGGAATTCTGTTCTGCACAAGTATACAGCCTTATTTTCTATTTATTTATAAAGTGTTCCATGATATTTATACATAAATATATAGTTAAGTAGTAGTAATAGTAGTGTTGGTGGTGGTAGTAGTGGTAGTAATAATAGTAATAACAGTAAATAAATGAAAAGTTTAATGTGTACACTTAGTTTGAAAAGAGAATTCCAGGACAAGCCTATTAGAAAGAGGTCAGACACCTTTTCATTTCATTAATTGCTTAGAAAAAAAGGGGAAAAAGCCATTTGTTGTCATAACCACAGAAGCATATTATGGGCAACACCATGTATTTCTTTGCTAGAATATGTTGATATCTTAACCTTTTTTAACAGATTCTTTTAGTGATGTGTACTTTTGTTCTTCAATAATTGAACTAAAACACAACTCTCCGTTTATATGTGAACATTTGCCTCTATCATTGTGATCTCCATTTTTTTTTTATTAAAATGAAAAGTGAACAGTACATATTGTGTCAACTGATTTTGACTTCTCACAACAGGAAGTATAGAAATGTACCATGCAGCTACAGGCACTGGTGTGAACTTCAGGGTTATCATTGGTTCCTCTAGGAGTAAAGCAAACAGTGCAATAAAAATATTTTTATGACCATGGTGCTTGTCCATTAAATGACATTTTACACTGGGTTGCTGAATAAACAATAGTTGAAAATGTTAATGTAATTTAGCAGGGTTCATTATTTTACCTCTCATTTATGAGATATGTGTTAAAAATAAAATATAAATGTTACAAATTAGATATAAAATGAAGTAAATTAGCTTCATTTTTAAGTAATTGTTTTTGTATAAACCCAAAAGTGTTTCAATATAGGCATCTGACAGGCTCATGCTTTCCTTCATCGCGTCAACTATTTATTCTTCCATGATAATCTGGTGAATGTAATGGCTTGTGTTATATATATATATATTCACATCCCTGTGGTGTTGGCATGAAGAAAGTTGTACATTGGTGTATATATATTTGTATGAACTAGTAAGAAACTATGAGAAAAAATATTAAAAATTAGTTATCTAGTGGCTTATGATGTAGCCAATTTTGAAATTTTTCATTAACAGAACTGATATCACCACTGATGCCTATCGTATGGCAATTCAGTACATGTTGAGGTGTTTGCATGTCACTGCATACACAGTGTGGATTACTATTCAGACCAACTTTATGCATGAAACTGGCATGTTGGCCAAAGCCAGAGAGATTTCGGTTTTGGAGGACCCAGTGGCTTTGATTTAGGTGATAGCCTGAAGGTTTTTCTGAAGGTGTCTGAATATATTCACGGAACATGCACTCAAAATTACTCAAATGTCTATTTCACACAAATTTCATCCATAGGTCAGGAGACATGTTATTGTTGATTTGATTTGACAGGATGTGCATTCATGTAGACATTCTGCTCTTGAGGCAAACATTGACAAGAGGAGAGGTTGCAGGCTGATGGAATAAATGCAAGTCTTCCATTGCACATTTACACAAGTTCAGAATGTTTCTGTCTCTTCAGATGTTTGGAGGCTTGATGCCACAGAGGACTGGAAGGAGCATCATAGGAGTGGATTTGATTGAACCACTTACTAGTCTCATGCACTGGTTGAGGGATATGTCAAGCTTCTTGCAGTGGTATCTTTGGCTCCAAACAGGAGAGCAGTACTCTGCAACTGAATAAGAAAGAGCTAAAGCTGAGGTGCACAGGGTTGCAAAATCAGCACCCTGCAAGTCGCTTGCAGGTTACAGCATTTGGTTGTTATTTCTGCAAAATTTTGTAAATTTTTTTGTATGAAAGTGTTTGGTTGAGAGTGATACTGAGGTACTTTGAAATTTTGTCAAACTGTACATTGGTGATGCAACATGATCCTTCACTACTTTAATACTCATTGATGCAGTAGCTATTTTCCATACACTGAAAAGGTAAAGAAGTAGCCCATCCATTATCATGAATGTTAGTAAAGATAAGAACCATTGCATATCCCAAGAAAGTTCTGTGCAGGATTTAAAAAACTCAGCATCGTACCTGAATGGTGGCGTGCTCACCTCAGGTAAGATGTGAATAAGCACCAAATGTAATCACTCTCGAAAGATGTGGTTTTTGTAAACTTAGGATTAAAACTGATGTTTTAGTGTCATCATTAAATGTTTGTGATTTGGATTGTTGCGATCGGTTATCAGAATGAACTGGAAGGTCATTGTTAATGCTTACTCTTGTGCACAGATAGGTTTCCACAAAGCTCTGTGATACATTAGATTTTGGCCATTGTTTTACTGATGCTTTTTGAGGCAAAGTAAGGATTAAACTTCGTGAGATATTAATTAATACCACAAACCTAATTTTGTCTTTTTATTTCTTTCTTCACAGTTGAATGGAGTATGAAAGCCAAGAGGCGAAAGACCACTGGAACTGGACGCATGCGTCACTTAAAAATTGTGCGTAGACGTTTCAGAAATGGATTCCGTGAGGGAACGCAGCCAAAACCACAGAAAAGAAAGGGCGCTCCTGCTGCTCCTAAACAGGCATAGACTTGTACATTCTTAATTTGAGGCAGTAAAATGCTTTGTAAGATGCATGAATTGAATTTTTTCTTGTTGTCAGTTTTCCACCGCCCTGCGATTTTTTGTGGTTGTATCAAAAGCGCAACACGATATAGGTAACACGTGCACGATTTCCAGCACGCCATCACCTCTAAAATTAGCCGTCATGCTGAATGCACAACAATTCAACTACACTTAAGTGTATTTAAATATAAAAATCATTTCCACTGCGTAATTTGTTAATACATTTGTTGCGTGGCATATGTATTGTTCCTCCCAACGTCTTCACCCTTGTTCAGTGGTTGCTCGCTGTAATAAACCTTACTACGAATGTTGTTCTTTCCTGGTACGGATACAATTTTGTACTCTGGGTTCTAACTGCACCCCTTCATCATGTGACTGGTGTTTTTAAGTCTGAAGTCAACGCGTTTCTTGGTGTCGCCTTCTTTTCTTTCCTTTTTCCCAGTTCCATTTATATTGTGGCTTAATGCTTTGTATGGTTTTTGACCATAATTGTATTTGGGCACCTTCCTCCATTTAATGGATTTACTGTCAAAGGCCGTGAAAGATATGATCCCCTTGAAATAAATTTATATCCTGTGGAAAAACTAGGTGGAATTGACTTGGGAGTACCATGCCGTTTAAGAAGTAGCTTCAAGCCTTGTGGCCAGCTAGCCACAGTTTTTTCTACAGACTTGATACTTTATATTTAGAGCAAGGCTTGTTGGCGGTTTTGGGTAGGACGACTAAACCTTTTTGTTGTTTGGGTTAGGCTTTTAAAGGAATTACGGAGGCTTTAAAATTTGTACTGTGGTCACTATTCTTTTTTTTTTCTTTTTTTTTTTTGAAAACTTTATGAAAATGTGTAGATGGAGTAGCAAATACATTTTGTATAAACATGAAATCAAACTTACTTTGTAGTAAGCAATTTTGTTCTGATCTTCACCACCTAATATTAATCTGTATTTTATTCGTTTTGCTTCACATTTACATTCTTGGGTTATTTTCTTGCAACAAACGGTAAAAGTGTTATCTCTACTCTGAAGGAAGTTGTTCTGTGTTGCGTATACACTAGTCCACCCTGTCCAATGTTGGCTTCCAATGCTTACTCTGTCCGCCTGGACAGCAAGGAAAATGTCGCCATGGAAAAGGCCACACGGCTGTGCACAATCTGCAGGCTTCGTCCAAGACAATACGAACTTCTCAAATGCCATCTCGAATTTTGAGCACACATTTATGAGCAATGTCAATTCGTACATTATAAAAGCAATACGACTGAGGTCTTCTTTACGCGTTTTTTCCGTCCCTGTTCTAGACGCTGTTGGACGCACGAAATGGAGGCGTATTTTTGGCTGTGGTGACCCCCAACGGGAGCAGCGGAAACTCGTAGATTGTGACAACTGAGGGTTTTTCCTTTAGACCTAAATTGAATTCTGTGTGTGTTATTGTTGAAAGGTGGGCATCGTTTCCGTATTTTCCAATTTTTTTTTTGGTACTCAAGATCGTTGATCCTTGAAAGTTCAGTTTCGTTTTCATTTTTTTGTTATTAAAACATTTCTTGTGCTTTGCAAAAATTTTTTTCGAAGGCAGGCTCTGTTTCTCCAATGTTTACTTTTTCTTTCCATCTTTTGTAAAGATTCATGGAACTTTTGGTTTCATGGGAAATGTTTATCGATAAGTTGGAAGAATTGTTTAATTCCAAGTTTGGTTTTTACATTTTTACAGAATGCAGGATTAAACCAAAATTTTTCTTTTACGATTACATTTTCTGATAGGATCCTTGGCCTTTTGAATATAATTGAGTTTTACATTAAAAGCCTGATTCATTTAGTCTTCTTCAAAAAGTGGTGACGATCGATAAAATGTTGTTTCATTTGATGAATGCTCAGATAATCTGTTATAATTTTGGGAATTAAATGCAGTTTGTTAGATGGCTATGTGTATGTGTGTGAGTACAGTGAAAAATTCACCTCACTTCAGCTAAGATATTCCTGCACTAGGCCAGTCGTCACAGACGACATCTGAAGAAATCAATGAGTCAGCTACTGAGAGCCTCGATTTTTCAGAAATTGAAAATTTATTATTTTGAGTGACTACCAAATACGTTGCCTCCAATCAGACCAATTGGGACAGAATTCTACAAAATCGCCTCAAGCCATTGTTTGCGCAAGGTACAGTACAAGCAGCAGCACAACAACGAATAAGGCCTCCTCGTTGGCGTTGTGCGGATCGTATTGACTATATACGAACGAACTTATTCAAGTCTACGGGTATACTGTCTTTGTGAGTCTTCGACTTCAAACTTTACACCCAAACATCTACAGTTACGATACAGATCCTGACTTCGACATGGACTTCTGTAAGCAGGTATCCAGCTACTGCTTACGAAGTATGTTTAGCTGAAATTTGACGTCGTATTTCTTTATTTACATCTGGAATTGGACGTTACTTATATTTCAATCTGGAGATATTGAACGCAACCCGGGACCTCGTCCGATTGATCAACATCCTGTCATATGTACTGTCTGCAACAAGAAGATTAACAGGGGAATCAAACAAGACGTCGCGCCTACTTGTGCTGAAGCTGATTGTAATTCGCAATGCCACCAACGATGTAACGGACTAACAACAACTCAAACTCGTCACGCTAAAAGCACAAACAAGATCATACGCTGGAGATGTCCCTTACACAGCAATGGACCTACCGAGATACTTTCCACTGATCCAGCTCCAACGAGATTTCCGGTAGTAGCTACAGCCGCTGATCCTTCGAACAACAACACTCGATCATCCGCTGCTGGTATGTCATGCTCCGTGTGCCACAAGACCATCCAAGCCAGGTATGCAGCTTCCGCCTACCACTGTTCTCATCCATCATGTTCAAGTGT